>OY723388.1:53272184-53334684 GCA_963210295.1 Ophion ellenae | reverse complement strand
TCTCCTGTCACCGTAGATTCCAAGAATTGCAAATAAATTCCTTTTACTGAAATCGCTGCCCATGCCGTTACTTTCTGTGGATGAAGGGACTTCGCTAGCGATACGTTGGGATTTTCCGTTCCCCAAAACCGGTAATTTTGCTTGTTTACGTACCCATTCATCCAAAAATGTGCTTCATCGGAATAAATAATCAATTTTTCGTTAAGTTCTTCGGCTTCAAAAATTCCCGTAATAGTGTTACAAAATTCGATGCGTTTCGTCATGGCATGTTCAGTTAACAATTGATGAGTGCTTATTTTATACGGATGAAACTTTAAAAAATATTTCAAAATCTTGTGTAATGATGATTTGGTTATTTTTAATGCTTGAGCAGCTTTCCGAATCGAATCATTTGGATTTTGTTTGAAATAATTCTCAACTTCGTTGATGTTCTCTGGTGTAGTCACCGTAACAGATGGATACCTGGCAACTCGTGTCTACGGTCCTGGAGTGTATCATACTTCACGAAGTTATCGATTATCCTACAAAAATTAACGTAAAATTACTTCAATGCAGTTTAATTGAATTGAAACACAAGTTGTGTGATAGATGAATATGAATAAATATTCAATTCTTACCTTTTCAGAGTGTTTTCGCTGGCAACTCTATGAGTTCCAAACTTAGTACGAAACCCTCTATACGCATTACTGTAAATTTTTCCCCTCGAGAAGAAGCACTCAATAAGATATACTTTTTCTTTCGTGGTGAGCTCACTCATTTGGACGCGCGCGTATTTGCTTCAACCACGGCTGGAATAAAACTGCGGGGCCTCAGGGACTCAGCGCCTTAGAAAAAGGGACCCCTACTGAATTCATGGAGGGAAGAGACACTTATTTAGTTTTAGCAACTTCCTATTGGACACCCTGTAGTATAAACTTCAAATGCGTTTTTCTCGAAACAACGTTTTCAAAATCTAGCTCCATCGTATCACTAAAACCAATAGACCAATTCTCTTGAAATTTGAACCACATATTGTAAACATGATTCGCAACAAGATGACCCTCGATGGGTTTAAAATTTTGATTTTTACTCTTTTTCTTTTGTGACAAACTGCGAAAAAAACGCGCGTTTAGAATACTTTTTTTCGTTTTTCATCTGCCATTTTTTTATTTTTTTATAAAACTTTATATCCGAGGGTCATTTTGTAGCTGGTGTTATACTGAATCTAATGGACTTTGATTTTTTTGTTTCAGACAAGCCGTTGCCGAGTTGTGATGGAGCTACCTAGCCCACCCATTTTTGAGGCGTTACGTTAAAATATAGTCTTTGTACTTAAAAATGAATAAAAATGAATAAAACTTTTTTTTAACGTATTTCAAGACTTTATTTATCAAGCTCAACAACTTTTATAATCATATCTTTTATAAAATCCTCAAAAAAAAATCGCAAACATAGCCTTTTTTTCGTGGCTCCAAAGTGGACTGGTCACTTAAGAGTTACGCATAACCTTGGAATTGCAAAAAAACAATTTTCCGTTTTTTTTTCTTTTTCTTATTGCGTAGAGTCTTGACTTTGATCGGGTTCAAAGATTTTGCAAAAATGTCAAAAATTGACCGAGTTGTGACGATTTTAGTGGAGCAGGTCAGAACGTCCCGTTGCATTGCGGCTCTGGCGGTGCGCGGTGCGTTGTATGGTTTCTAAGGGCATTGATATGACTTTGTCCAATCCGGCTGTTTGATTCTTGTACGGTGCAGGAATCGCAGATTGAAGGTACGAAAAATAATTGTGATTTTATCTCAAGCAAGTAGTCCATACACCAAGGCATTTTCTTGTGATTAATTTTTTCAAATAACAATTGGGACGAACGAGTGCTTTTCATAGATAGAAATTTTAAATAAAAGGTGTTTAAATTTTTTACTAGCGCTATAAGTAATACAGATATAAGCAACGAAAATGAATCTCATCACCTCTCACTCAACGTTTCATCCCTTTCACTCATCGTTCCGTCTTTCTCAAAAAAATGTTCCTTGCTCATATCTCCATTACTAATGGAGCCAGCGAAAAAGAAAATACATTTTTTATTGTCAATTAAAAAAGAAACATCTTTCATTTTAAACTTTTTTCTACAAAATGCACTTTTTCGTCACAATCGTCATTATAACAATTAAGGCGGTCCTCTAGTTTCTCGGGTCGAAAAAATCGATTTTTTTTTTATAAATCACATCTACAACATGTGTAGAAAATGTGTGCCAAAGGATTTTTCGATATTCGAAGTGGTTCACAAGTTACGGCCCTGGAACGGAGCAGGTATACGGAGCGCGCGCCGGGAGCGCGAACTTTTAAACGCGTTTTTCTCGCAACACCATTTTTCGAAACGGTGACCACGATATTTCAGAAACTACTGCACCGATCTTGTTCAAATTTATACAGCATCTTCAATATGTTATAAGCCAGCGATTGAACTAGGATTATCATGATTGCTTCGATAGTTTTTTTTGTACGAGCGAAAAACTTAAGAAAAAATGAGTAAAAAATAGAATGCAAATTTCAAAAGTGTATAAAAAAGTCAATTTTTGTAATTTAGAATTCACTCTAGTTCAATCGCTAGTCTTAAATATGAAGATTAAAATGCCGTTTGGTTTTTTTATTTCAGATAAGCAGAACAGCCGCAATCTTGGTCATCGTCAACCACCTCTTTTACTTGATGTCTTCCTGTCGGCCACTATAACGTTTATTCTATTATATATTTTGACTTCAAAAAATTTGTAAAGCTTATTTAAATGTTAATAAAGATTATGCAAAAACAATGAGATTGATTATTTCGATGCTTCGCCCGTAAAAAATTATTGAAAAAGCCGTAAAAAACAGCCGAGAGACTAGAGGACCGCGTTAAATTGTTTATAACAGGAAAAAAATGATTCTAGAACAAAATAGATATAAAGACCATAAAGAACCACCGAAGATATTGAGCAGACCTGAACGAAGATATTAAGCAGACCTAAACATTCATACGAAAATGGTATACGGAAAAGGTGGATTTAGTACGTTTTCTTCTCTTGCGTTTATCTCGAAAGTTTACTTTGCAATTTGGCGTACGTCATATCTCAAAATCTGATCGTCCGGTTTACTTCAAATTTGGGTTAGACATATTTTATAACATATTCAATCGACTAACCGGATGATTTTTTCAAATGTTCGTCCGTCTGTTAATAATAAACGTTTAAAGTCGAAAATCGACCTTTTCTTTAAAAACAGTGCCATTTGTGCAATTTTTCGAATCTCGAAAATGTATCCGATGAGTGTAGCTTTACCATTGTATTAAAAGTATATTTTTTATATACATATTTTGCTATTAAAAAATCGGTTTTTTTTAACTTCAAGGTTATGCATACCCCTTAGGGTAATCCCATCGCTTCACACTAGCCGTACCACTGATCATACTTGAGACTTGGACAATTTATATTTTTAACATATGCAAACAAATAAATTGTAATAACTAAAATGTTCCATGTGTAAACTGCTTAATGAATGTTTACATTTAATTAGAAAAATGGAAAAAAGTTATTCCCCACGATTCGCGCAGTATTTTTATAATAGGTTTGATATTTGGCAACATTGGTTCTTTCTCCGTCTCTTTTTACTCAACCAGGCGAGTTTAACGTCCATGCTTTTTAACGTCGATCTGTCAAAACAATGTCAGGTGCGGGTAATATGAAGCATTGTATTCGGCCCACGAGTGGTAAAAAGCGTCGAAAATTTGTGTCGGCGAAATATGTCGGTTAAAAATGAAATATGAAATGCAAATGAGTGCGATGAGATTAGGACTACAGTCAGCTGTTGTCTTGCTGTCACGTCTCTTTATCGTGGCAAGTGGTGATAAATCCAATACCGGAAGTTCAAATTAAACTTCATATTACATAAAAATTAGGTCAATAGGTGTAATTTTTTCTGAGAGCATTGGATTACTACAAGTCAAGGGTGTAATTCTGATTGACACCTTTGTAGCGACCGGAAATTAGGTTCTTGTATGTCGTCTTGGAATTCCTTCACAAAAATACGCAATTTCTATATTTTTTTCTCTGTAATTAGGTCGATAACCGACCTCGAAATTTTACAGAGACGATTATCAATGTATTTAGTGAGACTGAAAAAAAAATTATGAAAAGCCTATGGATTGAAGCCTGGCGATAGGATTACCTTAAATGGAATAGGTTTTTTCCTTATCTCACGGCCTACTACGATCTTATTTGTTTCAAAGATATTTTTTAAGTTGTTTTAGATATTCTTTTCAATATTAAAAATATTCGAATTCAATAAATAAAGATTCGATTTGAATAAATCTTCATTTGCTGACAATGTAGACTGTAAATCTGAGTGTACTATATGCATAAAATACTGCATAAATCCAAAATGAAATAAAACACTTAATTGAGAGTTTTACCACAACGGTTTTGTATCGTAATTCATCATTCCCTGTCCTTCTGAAATGATTTTTTTTAAAGAAAATATATCACCTGTATGGAATCGAACCTAGAAGAGTACCTATTCAAAGGGAAGGTTACAAGGTTGATCTCTCCGATTTTGATGAAATTTGGTATGCTTGTAGAATGGGTAAAAATAGGGGACACGTATTTTCTTATATCTGCTCAATTTTGTGCCACCCTAATATATATATGTATAGGGTGTCTCGAAATGACCTGACATTTTTATTTATTATTATTATTATTATTATTATTTTTAAAGCTTCCATCTGTGCAGGGTTCCCCCTTAACACATTTCCCACCATATTCCACTTTATGACCTCACATTTTTATTTATTGATAAAACGTATTATTTATTTGAAAAGTACGAATATTTTAATTGTAATGGAAGGTACAAGAATGCAGGTTGTGTGTGGAATACAATATCTGATAAATGGCCGCCTCGTCCCTGTTTGCAAACGTTCACACCTTTGGCGAAATTTTCAATAACATTTTGGCATAATTGCGGACTAATTTCATTAATGATGCGTCCAATTGCTTCCTTGAGCTCCGCAATGGTCTGTGGATCATTGGCATACACTTTTCCTGCCAGAAAAGCCCAAAAGCCATTTATCGGATATTGTGTTCCACACATAACCTCCATGTTTGTACCTAATATTAAAATGACAATATTCGTACTTTTCAAATGAATAATACGGTTTATGAATAAATTTAAATGTCAAATCATTTTGTGACACCCTTTATATGTGTCCAAGTGAATCCGGTGGACTTTTTTCCTGACCTCCGCCAATTCGATTTATTTATTTTTATCTGATTCCATTGACTCTAAAAGACACCCTGAATTTTTTACATTTTTCGAAACAACCCTTAGTAAAAAAAAAATTCTCCGAAAAAACGCCCCGATTTAAAAATCTGAAAAAATTCCCAAAAATGCGTGATTATATGTAAAAAATTTCAAGCCATCACCCGCAGTGGAAGTATGATTTTTTCTGTGCTCTTTGAGCGATCAACGTTAAAAAAATCCGAAATATTCAAGAACCGCTTACTTCGGGCGAATACTTAAGGCGTTACCCCCACTTGTAGCGCAAAAAAGGCCTTTTTCATGAATTTTTTTAAAGAAAACTACAAAACTTTTTTAATCGATCAATATACCATCTTAAAGAACACATCTTGAAGAACTTTCAGTAATTTTTTTATTGAAAAATATTACATTGTTTAGTGGCAAATGGCCGTCAATGAAATAATGTTTTTATATACACGGTTTGCGGGGACCAACATTGCGGCGAAGTGGATCATCTGAAAAAAAAAATGCGGATGGATTTAGTCAAATATAAGTATAAACTAGTCTTTAATCGAAGGATTTTTAAAAATATTCATTTTTCACAAAATGGCGGACAGTCAAAGTTAATGGTTCGATTTTAACGAAAAAAAAAACGGCCGTTTGTGGCTACAAAACGGCCATTTTTTTCGAAAGAAAAAATCGAACGATTAAATACTACATTTTTATGTATTAAATAAGCCTGCAAAATTTCAAGAAGATCGGTTCATTAATGTTCGAGTAATCTTGGTCACCGACTTCAGAAATGCCATTTTGAGAAAAACGCGTTTAAAGTTTCTCTTTCAACGCTCTTTCAACGCGGATTCTTCTCTTTCAACGCTCACATCTCAGTCAATTTTGTTCGGATCGACTTGAAATTTTCAGGACATATTCTCAGATACTTATACTTCAAAAAAATGCAGTAAAAAAAATCGATGTTTTCAAAATCGCAAGTGGGGGTAACCCCTTAAATATTTTGACACCCACAAAGAATTTTTCGGATTTTTAAATAGGGTCGTTTTTTTCGCAGAAATTTTTTTTTACTAAGGGTTGTTTCGAAAAGTGAAAAAAAATTCGGGGTGTCTTTTAGAGTCACTGGAATCAGATTTTAAAAAAATCGAATTAGCGGGGGTCAGGGAAAAAGTCACATATAATATATTATCGTACATAGCGTTGTATTATGCTTCATATTATATAATTTTATGATATATTATCTTATGTTGTATTATATGATATTATATTATGATATATTATATTATATTCTGTTCATAAGTGTAGAGCATATCATAACTATAAGTATGCCCCTGAGCAGCGAAAAGAAATTGCCATCCCGTCCCACGAGCCATTTCAGATCTCACATTACACGCATGTGTCTGAAGAGTGGTCAGAGCCCTGGTGGAAAGAGACTCCGACGTCATGACCCGTGTGAGTTTTCCAAGCTGCTTCGCGTCCATACAGAGATGGAATTGTCACAGTTCATCCAATATGCAGAAAAATAACGATACATGGGACTATTTGTTTTATTTTTATACAACTCTACTAGTCATTCCCACGAGTGCCAAAGAAAAGTTACAGGGGCAAAGGGAGAGCCTGGAACAATTATTGTAGGGCTGACTAGTCCGGTAAAAGAAACGAAAACCCAGCACTTTGTAGCGTAGAATATGAATTTTTTACTGAAGATAGATGGTCGCATACTAAAAGTAACCCCAGTAATATGTTACCCCTCAACTCGCCCCAACCCTAAGAAATAGGGGTTGAAAACTTAAAAATCGTCGTATCTCGATAACTAATAACCCGATGGAAAAATGTTTCAAACAAAAGTTGTTTGGAATAATAAAATACGTATAAAGTTATCTGACGTCCAATGCCCTATCTTTGAAAATAACGGCACAAAAACACGAGAACACCACTGACCCAGACAAGGATGCAGCGATATGTCGACGCTGCTACCGAAAGTAGCATGTTCCAGAATTATTACGAGAACAAGCACGTTTGATATCACCGCGAAAACTAGCATGTTTTGGCTTCCGACTCGAAAAATAGCAAGTTTCGGTTTTCGCCACCAAGACTGGCACCTTTCGATATTTAACGCCAAAAGTAGCACATTCCGGCTTTCACCACGAAAAGAAGCAGATTTCGATATTCACCGCGAAAATTAAGGGGCTAGTCCACTTTGAAAATAAAAAAAAAATCGATTTTTTTTACCGTTTGCGAAAGTACATACATCCAGAAATATTCTGTCAAAATTTTATGAAAATCCGAGCTCTCTAAGTATTTTTTTTACCTGATCGTCAGGACCTCAGTTCGTCTACTTGAGCGTATAGCGCGCTCGGCCGATCATAGTATAAACTTCAAACGCGTTTTTCTCAAAGCAACATTCGCAAAATCTAGCTCCATCGTATCTCTAAAACTAATAAACCGATTCTCTTGAAATTTGAACCACATATTGTAAACATGATTCGCAACAAGATGACTCTCGATGGTTTTAAAATTTTTATTTTTACTCTTTTTTTTGCGAAAAACTGCGAGAAAAAACGAGTTTTATTTACTTTTTTTCGTTTTTCATCTGCCATTTTCTTATTTTTTGATATAACTTTATATCCGAGGGTCATATTGTAGCTGGTGTCATACTGAATCTAATGAACTTTGATTTTTTTGTTTCAGACAAGCCGAGTTGTGATGGAGATACCTATCCCACCTATTTTTGAGGCGTTACGTTAAACTATAGTTGTCGTACTAAAAAATGCATAAAAATGAATTAATTTTTTTTTAAATGTATTTCAAGACATTATTTATCAAGCCCAACAACTTTTATGTTCATATCTTTTATAAAATCCTCAAAAAAGATCGTGAAAACAGCCTTTTTTCGTGGCTCCAAGGTGAACTGGCCCCTTAACATGTTTCAGTAACACTGGAATTGTTTTTACTTTTTACTCCAATTCCATTGACCGCAATCGGAAATTTACGATTTTTTAGACCTCTCAAAAAAATTTAACTGGACGTGAATTAAAATGGCAAGTATTCGGGAAATATCCATTCAACCTTACGTCGATACAATCCACGTTAAATATGATTTTGACCAAGAAGGACGAGAGACGAAAATCTTTAAAAAAAACAAAAACATGGATGATGTTCGAATGTTCCAATTGAAACAGACGTCAGATAAAAAAAGCCTCTTGCACCAGGAAAAAAAAGATTCACAGGCCATGCTTGACAGAGGTCTAATTCCAATCGAACATCAGCAAAAATTTGAAACATATTCGACGATAACCATCTGTAAGATTACAGTAAATTTGTCCAATGATATTTTCAACAACGTTATTTTTTTAATAGGAAAACACAATAAATGTTTCCTCATACATATTTACAATTTCGATATTATTTTTTAATAAAAACTACTACTATCGATTTTAATTGATAATTATTACGAAAATGTTAATAAAAGCAACGAGTATAAAAAAATGTCATATTTTTTAAAAAATACTAATGGTTTAGTTTTCCAGATTTTTACCTGAGCACGAAGGACTTTAAATTTTCACCAAAACTCTTTTTGATCAGATTGTTCTAGCGATGAGATCCTTAAGGTTTTAAACTTACTCCTTTTACAGGAGTTTTTACAGTGAAAATGAAACGTGCTAGTTTCCATGGCGAATGCCTAATCATGCCAGTTTTCATAAGAACTTTGAATCGTGCTACTTTTCGTAAGCAGCGTCGATGTCTACTCCGCTCGCCCACGCATCAACCCCGAATTTTCGAATCGTTTTTGTGCCGCTATTTTCAAAGATAGGGGGTTGGACGTCAGGTAACTTTATACGAATTTTATTATTCCAAACAACTTTTGTTTGAAACCTTTTTTGATCGGGCTATTAACTATGAAGATATGACGATTTTTACGTTTTCAACCCCTTTTTCTTAGGGTTGGCGCGAGTTGAGGGGCCAAATTTGATTGGGGTAGCTTTCAGTATGCAACCATCTACCTTCGGTCAAAAATGTCATATTCTACGCTAAAAAGTGCTGGGTTTTCGTCTTTTTCACTAGACTAGACGCCGAGACCCGCGGCACCCTCCATCCAACTCCGCCGGCGTCAACCGCGTTGCAGCTTTTTCGCTGTAACAACGGATGGGCTCGAGCACTTTGACTTGCGTACTCAAAGCGGAACCGGAAGTCATCAACCGAGCCACCAACTCGTTGATGAGGTTCGAGCCGTTCAAAGTTCAAGGTTTACTCCTCCTCGTGCACTTTGACATTCGGTGCAGTTCGCTGAGACGAGATCGAACAAAAAATACTGGATTTTTTTTTCACTTTTTTTTATATGACTCAATATTTGAACTTTTCTTTACTAAAAGATTTAAGCAGCGAGGTCGGCGAGAAATTTGACGTTTTTAGTAGAAGATAATTCAGAAGAGGAAGATGGGCTCGGGAAAAAACAAATTAATATTTTGGAAAAATAAACTTCGAACAGGCGCCGTCTATTATGGTGGGAATGAAAAAAAGGGCTGATAAAAAATCAGAAATTCCGTGCAGTTCTACGATCTACGAAAAATATGCAACCATCGTGGTTGCATATTTTACTCGAAGGCTTACTCAAGTGGAACGAGCTAATAAAGAAAATGATTTACGGTAAGGCTTTTCACGCGAGCAAAAAAAAAACGAAACGATCGTCTGGAGAACAATGAGAGCCGGTGCACGCGCAGCACGGTCACCTTTGTGAATAATATTAACGGCAACGCGTTCCGCGATGTTTTTTCTCACGCGTATTTACAGTAACGAAGGAAGGTGAACAAAAAAAATCCTCATAAAGCTCGAGAAAAAAGCACTCGGGTAATTCCTTCCGGATCCCAAAGGGCTGAATGAAAAGAACGAGAAAAAAATTTGTTCCCTTTTATTTCAGTCACTCGTTTATGTTTTATTCACTGCGGAAATGATCGCGAAGGTGCGTTGAATTATCGACGAATTCAAGTAGACAACGCGGAATTTTCTCCGAGGAAAAGCCGGCCCTTTTCCAAAGGGCGAAAAAAAAGCTCGCGCTATTTTCGTGCGAACGTTCGAGCTGGCTTGTTTTTTTTTCTTGACAGCCAGTTCGAAAGGTGGAGGAAAAAAAAAAATTGCGAAATGCACACGTAGAAATACAACAGTGCTCGTGGAAAAAAAAGGGTCAAGTTATTCGAGAGTGCTCGGGTCGAATGGTACTTCAGAACGGAGTAAGGATCCTTCCGGCTCTTTCTCGTCAAAGACGGAACAGCTGTACCGGAAGTGCTCGCCCGACGGACGACAAAAAAAAACAGTCACTCTCTCGGACGTAATCGCCTTGTCTTGCGAAAATATCCTCCAATGAATTTCTCCAATATTCGTATTCGGGGCCGGGTTGAAATTCCGAACTTTGAAGGATCGGAACGCTCAAAACTCCGATAGAATTTTACACGAAAGACCAAAACTCCGAAAATTTGAACACCGTCAAAATAATTCGGCTATGGGAGTTTAAAAGTTTCAAAATTTTCAATGGATCGACGAATTATTTCAAGAATGTTGTTTTATCAAGGGGAGATATACACCTAGATGGTAGAAAAAATCGATTTTTTTGTTGTTGCATTTTCTTGAAGTTTGAGGTCTCCAGAATATCTGGTGAAAACGGCAAGTTTCACCATACAAGACAGGCTTTTCAAATCGGTACCCAAAATTTCTCGAAAACCAATGAACCGATTGCCTTGAGATTTTTTGTGGTTATTCTATACACCATCATCTAGTACTTGTCATAGGATTTTTTTCCGTTACTTAGTTTTTGTTTCATAGGCAAAATAATAACTAATTTTTGGCCCAAAAATCACTATTTATGTTCAAACGTCCGCCATTTTGTCATAAATCGATATTTTCAAAATCGGATATGACAAGCACTGGATTATAGTATCTAATTTAATAATCTTTTTGGTTTTTTTTCAGATGATTTTTAAAGAAATGCCAGTGGGTACCATTTACGCAGATTTTTTTTACGACGCTCCAAGGATCATACAATATCCTTGTATATTTTTTATATTTTTTAATAAAGAAAATTAAACATATTTTTGAATGTATATACTTTTAGATAATTAAAACCCCAATCGGAAATTTTAAATAGTTTTCCTTGAAAAAATTCACAAGAATTACCTTTTTTCCGGCTCTCAGGTGTATATCTCCCGTTAGGGGGTAAGGCCACTCTAGAAATTTCAAAAAATCGATATTTTTTCTTTCTCAAAAGATGCCTTAATATCTTAAAAATGACATATTCAAAGGATTAAGGTGGGAAAAATGTCTAAATACTTCAATTTTGAATTCTGGCTCAGTCCCTCTCAGTCCGATGCAATCCGTACCGAAAACTTTAAGGGGTTACCCCCACTTGCGATTTTGAAAAAATCGATTTTTTTTATTGCATTTTTTTGAAGTATAAGTATCTGAGAATATGTCCCGAAAATTTCAAGTCGATCCGAACAAAATTGACTGAGATATGAGCGTTGAAAGAGAAGAATCCGCGTTAAAAGAGCGTTGAAAGAGAAACTTTAAACGCGTTTTTCTCAAAATGGCATTTCTGAAGTCGGTGACCAAGATTACTCGAACACTAATGAACCGATCTTCTTGAAATTTTGCAGGCTTATTTAATACATAAAAATGTAGTCTTTAATCGTTCGATTTTTTTTCGAAAAAAAAAATGGCCGTTTTATAGCCAAAAAACGGCCGTTTTTTTCGTTAAAATCGAACCATTAACTTTGACTGTCCGCCATTTTGTGAAAAATGAATATTTTTCAAAATCCTTCGATTAAAGACTAGTTTATACTTATATTTGACTAAATCCATCCGCATTTTTTTTTCAGATGATCCACTTCGCCGCAATGTTGGTCACCGCAAACCGTGTATATAAAAACATTATTTCATTGACGGCCATTTGCCACCAAACAATGTAATATTTTTCAATAAAAAAATTACTGAAAGTTCTTCAAGATGTGTTCTTTAAGATCGTATATTGATCGATTAAAAAAGTTTTGTAGCTTTCTTTAAAAAAATTCATGAAAAAGGCCTTTTTTTGCGCTACAAGTGGGGTAACGCCTTAAACGCCTTTTCTCGAAACTACACTATTCAAGTCGGCCGGACTCATAAGTCGAACAAATCTTGACCGATTGACTTGAAATTTTTACTTTATATTCACAATTACATTCTGCATAGAAGTACGTAGTATTTTCTCGATATATTACATAGTTTTTTTTTATAAACAATTTTCGGACGATGTTTTTTTGAGAATTTTGAACTTTTATTTAAAAAAAGTTTATTAAATAAAATTTTAACTGTATATTCACAATTACATTCTGCATAGAAGTACGTAGGATTTTCTCGATATATTACATAGTTTTTTTTTTATAAACAATTTTCGGACGATGTTTTTTTGAGAATTTTGAACTTTTATTTTAAAAAAACGCGCTGTTTTTGCAAAAATCGATATATATAAACAAAATCCTACGTACTTCTGTACCTATTCACATGTATAATCGAAAAAAATTCACATGTATAATCGAAAAAAGCTGTACAGCCGCCATTTTGTTTTATATTACTTTGAAAAAAATACTGTATACAGCTTATGATATGTACAATATAGCACTTTTTTTACAGAATTTTGAATTATTCCATTGTCCCGCTAAAAAAATCCCAAAATATACTTATTATTTCCCCGCTTCAGTGGCCTTACCCCTTAAGGTTATAGGGTTTTGCCGTCGGGGGTGAAGTACGAGGGGAGCTTATGCACGGAGCCGATTGACTGTTACCAACTGTTAGCTTTCAAATGATCGTCATATTAAACATGCTTTTACGAACTATTTTTCTGCATCTATTTGTAAAAATATGCATTTGTGGACATTCGGTGATTACATTTAGTGTTTTTATTACTTTGTATAATTATTCTCTAACTTTTTCTCGCTCGATTAACGCGAAACGAATCGGCAACGTCGTAAATCGTGGTTATATCATAATGCCCAGGTGGACAGAAGTGTCGTGAAGTTAGAGACATATGCGTCCCTTTCAATAACCTCAATATCGGCCCTCGATCACCTCAATAACCTCGAGCCCGTTCAATAACCCCAATATCGGCCCAAGGAACTGTCAAAAATGAATATCGGTCCGAGTTAAATAAATTCCCCCGGAAAGAAAAAGTGTGTACTAAAGCTGTCTATAATCTCGAAGAAATCAAAAACTTTCATAATTTTCCGATATTAAAAAAAAAATTGTGTATGAAAAAAATCCGCGTTTTTTTGTCCGTGCCTAGAAATGTCTAGAAATGTATAGTTTATGAACGTAGTTATTAAATTAATATTAAGTAATTATTATTTATTAAGAGAATAAGTACCAATAATATTTATTGTTAATTACCCTGACCGAGTAGTTTGAGGTTCCCGGGCATAATTACCGACTACCGATAAGATAGGTAGCATTTGTGCCATCTACGATGTTGCCATGATTGCACAATGTAAAATTCTGTGTGCTTGATTTTCGCACAAATTCGCTATCAAAAACATTAATAATTTTATAACGGTACTGTGAATTCTCATTTTCACGGTACCAAGGGTTAATCCGATAATTAGTCGGACCCTAATTATTTTCTCAGCTCCGTGGTAACGTTCCCTTAGCAGATATTAAGGGGGGATTGTCTTTTTTTTTCGCAAAATTTACCGCTTTTTGGGAATTTTTTTGTGAAGAAAGTATACAACGGAAAACTTGTGAAACTTTAAACAATTTCAAAAAATTTTAAACAATTTCATCAAAAAATCCGCCTCCCACCCCCCTCGACGCGCGATGGTCCTTTTTTGATGGTGTGCACGATTTCTCAAAAACTATTCAACCGATTGCCTTCAAATTTGGACAGAATGCTCAGCTGACATCCTTTTATCGTTTGATGAAGCAAAAAAGCAATACGTTTAATAGTTTTTTATTTATAACAAAAAATCGATCAATTTTTTTCGAAAAATCGATACTTCAAGTTCAAAACGTCACCAAATCGTCAATTTTTTTTTCCCCCTTCATCGAACGATAGCTATATGTGTCTAAAGTAAAATGCTTTTTGGGTTTTTGTTGCAGGATGAACGTGAAGGCTGTAATCGTGCACACCATCAAAAAAGGACCATCGCGCGTCAAGGGGGGTGGGAGGCGGATTTTTTGATGAAATTGTTTAAAAATTTTTTTGTATATAGTAAACAGATCAATAAAACTATATGCCAAGTTGTAAAAGTTTTCCGTTGTATACTTTCTTCACAAATAAATTCCCAAAAAGCGGTAAATTTTGCGAAAAAAAAGACAATCCCCCCTTAATAATGTACTGAGAAATGATCGGGAGTTTTCCATAAGCGTAATGTAATTAGCCCACGAAATAAGTCGAGTTGCCGATTTTTTTTTCTGAAAAACGGTTCTGCGGATCGTATCCAAACTGCACAGAATTATCAGCAAAGAAGTTATAAAGGTCCAGAAAAAAATTCAGCTCAGTGGTAACATGTTGACTCAACCCCATAACTACCTTAAAAAGTGATTTCACGTCAATTTTCAGTCATCTGTGTCAATTTCAGTCATCTGTGTAGACTCTCGCTCGCATGATCTTAACGAACCTTGTAATTTCGGAACATTAAGGGGCTATGCCAGTGCGAACGCTGAAAATTTGGGTGATCCTCGGAAATTTTTTGGAAGTTAAGTACTCAACTAAATGTTTCCGAAAATTAAGAATATATTTGGCTATGTTTGATCTATATTACATAATTTTTTTATAGAAAAATATTGAGATTTAAGCGACTTATGCGCTGCCTTCGGAGGCGCAAAAAAAAGTTCCCCCACTGCTGACATGATTCCGGCCGATTAAGTAGCTGAAACCGAAAAAGGAAAAAATGTCGTTAAACTGGAAGGTATTTCCTGTACAATGACTCAGGATTTTCGAAAAATATCAAAATCTAACAAAATGGCGTAGTTATGAAAAAAAGTCTGTTTTTTTTGCCTATAAAATGGTCGTTTTTTTCAATGCCAAATCGTCAATTTTCATCCAATCAAAAATATCCTACGTCATTGTAGAGTAAATATATTCAAGAGTACTCAGTTCAAATTTCGAGTCAATCGCATAATTGCTCTTTGAGTTACAATGTCAGCAAATTTGAAAAATCTCATTTCGAGAAAAACGCGTTTAAAGATTTAACTTTCGATCTTTGCAAGATAAAATGATATTGATATAAATGATATAAATGATAATGATATTCTTGAAAGTATAAACTGTAGAAAAAGGAAAAAAAATCGATTTTTTGAAAGTGTCACACTGGTGTAGCCCCTTAAAATTAGGAATTTTCCACCATCGGCGCATTCAAAGTTCGGAATTTCAACGCGACCTCCATGTCAAGATCAAGCCAGCGAAAGTTTACACAGTTGGCTGTAAATTATGCAGAACGTATAACATTGTCTAGACAAATTTCAAAATCAACACAAAATCATTTCTTAATAAAGAAAATTCTTTAAATAATTCGGCGATTTTTTGAAAATTTTGAAACGTTTATAACTTCCCTGGCCGAATTATTTTGACGGTGTTCAGATTTTCGGAGTTTTGGCCTTTCATGTAAAATTCTTTCGGAGTTTTGGGCGTTCTGATCATTCAAAGTTCGAAACTTGAAACCAGCCCCATCCTGAATTTCGGAATATTAAAATTCGGAATTTCAAACCGTCGGAGCATTCAAAGTTCGGAACGTATTCGTATTTTTTCTTTTTTTTTTCCATTTTGTTACGAGCGAATTTTCTTCTCGCGAAGAGGAATTTTTATGCTTCATCAAAGGGTCGTAAATTCATGGAATTGGTCCTCGTGATGTTCGATCATTTCGAAACTCGTGCCCTTTTTATTTCTCAGCCATATACCGGTGTGGAATATTTATTTCTCGATGGCTCAATAATTTCAACGGACCGTAACAAGTTAAAGTATTTTTCGAAAAATTTCATATCCCGCAATAGCTGAAGGGTGCAATATATTTTCCGGGAAATTGCACCTGTCGTTGGTAGCATATGTGTCACAAATATTAACGGGCCGACCGGGCCGGTTCCTTCCTGCGCGCGATCGAGGAGAAAAATACACGTGCGAGCAGACGCGTGCCTGAATATGACAACTGTTATACAATGATTTTTTTTTCCGAAAATTTGACGACCTGACATATTTTGGGAGAAAATAATGGCCGGCTTCGTGATGTTTTTAGTAGATTTATAAAAATAAATTGCCCAGTTCTCAATATGCAGATTTTTGACAATTGGAGGAAAAGTATTTTTTATGTTTTTATGTTTACGACGTTTATGTTTTTTTCCGCAAAATTGACGTCCTAACATATTCTGGGAGAAAAATGATGACCGGCTTCGTAATCGTTTTAGTAGATCAATAAGAAATAAATTGCCCAGATCTCAATATGCAGATTTTCATCAATTGGAGGGAAAAGTATGTTTTATTTTCAAATTTTACGATATAATGCTTTGAAAAAAAAATCTTTGCAGATTATTTTATCTGACAGTTATTTTAAAAGTCTACGACGTTTATGTTTTTTTTTCCGGAAATTTGACGTCTTGACATATTTTGGGAGAAAAATTATGTCCAGCTTCGTAATGTTTTTAGTAGATTAATAATAAATAATTAATAATAGATTTTTAGTAGATTAATAAAATCTACTAAATCTACTAAATCTACTAAATCTACTAAATCTACTAAAAATCCACTAAATCTACTAAAAATAATAGATTTTTAGTAGATTAATAAAAATAAATTGCACACTTCTCAATATGTAGATTTTTTACAATTGGAGGAAAGGTATTTTTTATTTTCAAATTTTACGACATTATGGTTTGAAAAAGATCTTTGCAGATTATTTTATCTGATAGCGTGATTTGGAAGTCTACGACGTTTATGTTTTTTTTTTTTTCGGAAAATTGACGTCCTGACGTATTTTGGAAGAAAAATTATGGCCAGCTTCGTAATGTTTTTGGTAGATTAATAAAAATAAATTGCCCAGTTCTCAATATGCAGATCTTTAACAATTGAAGGAAAAGTCATTTTTATTTTCTAATTTTACGCTATAACGCTTTGAAAAGAAACAATAAAGTATTTGCAGATTATTTTATCTGATAGAGTATTTTAAAAGTCGATACATTTATTTTTCTTGATTCTTAAACCTTCGAAAAATTCTGTTGGACATAGAAAAAAGGCAAATTTTAACTTTATAACCCAAACCTGAGGAGTAGCGTTCGATAATCCCCCCCCCCCCCCCGCCTCCCCCATTTAATTCACACAGAAAATTTACTTTTTACCTTCGAGCTTGAATAATTCGGCAAGTACTCTATATTTGTCAAATCCGGTCGAAGATTATTAAAGCCGAGTCTCTTCGCTTTGCTTTTCCAGCCTTTTCAAAATCTCACAAATCATTATTTTGACCCAAATGACGGTTCTTTCAAAACTGCACGCATTTCCATCCGAAAATAAAAAGGCTTTTTTTTTATTTCCGGCGAAAACCAGGCTTTCAAATAACTGCAATAAGCAAAAATAACAAAATCGAAATTTCAAAAAAGATTATTTAAAGTCTCACGTTTCAATAACATCCAACCCGATTCGACAAAGTGTAATTAGTTGTCGAGTTATTCAAGCCTATACGAAAGCAGCGAAATTTTCGTCCACATCAAATGGGGAAAAAATTATAGAGAACACTCGCATTTTTTTTTTTCATCTTATTTTTCACCGTAATAAATACTGCACGTCACCGCCAATTCGAGTAATTAATGTTAGTGGAAGCTCACAGAAAGCGCGAGGGAACGCGAGGTGGACAAATAATTGTATTGTCCACTGCACGTCCAATCTCAATTCAATTATTATTTAATTCACATTAACAGTAATTATTAAATTATTGTTTCATTTACATTAGCAGTAATTACTAAATTGTTATTTATTTCACATTGAGGGGTCTCCTCACTTTAGGCACTAAAAAAGGCTATCTTCTCGAATTTTTTTGGATAGGTTTATATTATGGATATTGATATAAAAGTTGTTACACTTAATAAATACACTTTCGAAATACATTTAAAAAAAAATTGTATTTATGTACCCCAAACAAACTTTAAACACCTTTTTCTCGAAAGAACGTTTTTCGACAGCTTGTTGATAAAATCTTCGAAACTACTGAACCGATCTTTATGAAATTTTAACCACATGTTCTTTACAACTATAGCTATAGCGTATATCAAGGATTTTTTTTCAAATTTTGATATCTACTATTTTTATAATATAATATATACATATATAAATTATAATAATATAATATATAATATAATATATATATAATATATATATATATTATATATATAATATAATAATAATATAATATATATAAAATTATATATATAATAATATACATAAAAAATCGTATGACATGCGCTATAGCCATGAACATACTGAATCTAAAACCGTTCAATTTTCATGTTTCAGATGATCCATCTCCGAGATGTCATCAACAGCGCAGACCTAAAATTTTTTTAGGACATTTTTTTAACTACCCCTGCCGTCTACATCTAGCGACTTGAATAAAAAAAAATGATTTCAATGTATTGCGAAAGTGTATTTATTAAGTGTGACAACTTTTATATCAATGTCTATAATATAAACTTATCAAAAAAATAGCCTTTTTATAGCGTCTGAGGTGAGAAGACCCCTTAACAGTAGCACATATCTCTTTAGTCTCGTCGATAGTATTTTCCAAAAATGTTTGCATATAAGAAAATTAATTCCTACCTTAATTCGAGCCTTTTTAAATCCTGATTCCCATATATACGTTCAATTTAAAGTCCAGCGTTTCCTCAAAGCTCCGGGAAACGTCAATATTTTCCAGGCCGCGATTGTATCATTGCGTGAAGAAATATTTTTTCCCCGACACCGGAAAAAGCGTCGCAGCGTTATATCAACACGCGAGGCTTGCAAGCTGTGCACGAAAAAAAAACTGCAAATTGAGAAGCTTTTTCCCGAGCGACAGCATAGAAGGGTAGCGTTAAAAAAACAGCGCGAGGTCTACCAGATTACCAGCTAATGGAATCAGTCTCTTCGCTCTTTTTCGGGCATTCTTTCGCCCCTGTGTGTACGCGGAGTATCAGAGATTTTTCGTGTCATTCGGGGTGAAAATGTGTGAGAAGATGAGGAGGGAAACGTGTCCGTCATTTAGGGATAAACCGGACCGCTGTCACATTCGGGGACGGGCCACTTAGATGGGATCGTCGGGCGGTGTCCAGAAAGGGAACATTTTTCGCAATCCTTGAGGGGGGATTGTCTTTTTTTTTCGCAAAATTTACCGCTTTTTGGGAATTTATTTGTGAAGAAAGTATACAACGGAAAACTTGTGAAACTTGGCATATAGTTTTATTGATCTGTTTACTACATACAAATAAATTTTTAAACAATTTCATCAAAAAATCCGCCTCCCACCCCCCTCGACGCGCGATGGTCCTTTTTTGACGGTGTGCACGATTACAGCCTTCACGTTCATCCTGCAACAAAAACCCAAAAAGCATTTTACTTTAGACACATATAGCTATCGTTCGATGAAGGGGAAAAAAAAATTGACGATTTGGTGACGTTTTGAACTTGAAGTATCGATTTTTCGAAAAAAATTGATCGATTTTTTGTTATAAATAAAAAACTATTAAACGTATTGCTTTTTTGCTTCATCAAACGATAAAAGGATGTCAGCTGAGCATTCTGTCCAAATTTGAAGGCAATCGGTTGAATAGTTTTTGAGAAATCGTGCACACCATCAAAAAAGGACCATCGCGCGTCGAGGGGGGTGGGAGGCGGATTTTTTGATGAAATTGTTTAAAAAATTTTTTGTATGTAGTAAACAGATCAATAAAACTATATGCCAAGTTTCACAAGTTTTCCGTTGTATACTTTCTTCACAAAAAAATTCCCAAAAAACGGTAAATTTTGCGAAAAAAAAGACAATCCCCCCTTAATGGAAGTATTCGATTCGCGCATACGGAAAAAAAGAAACAGTACAAAATACAGGTGCTCGAAATACAGTGTGCTCAAAGTAAATTATTACAGTTTCTATACTGTCCTCTTTGGACTCGAACCGCTCTACTGTATCTTCTACTGGAACACACAGTCCAAAATACAGTGTGGTCAAAAGTCAATTTTGACAGTTCAACACTAATATAAATTTAACAAAACTTGTAATTTGACAGTTGGTTAAGCTGTATCATATACAATGAATGTGCCAGTTACATCGACAGAGTTTATGTAGACACACAAAAAAAAGTTTATCCATAAAAGAAGTTTGAAAAAAATGTGTAGAAAATCTAAAAAAGTCAGTTACGTACACAAGAACGTACCTTTTTGTAAATAATTCTCTCTTTTTTATAATTTCTTGAATTACGTCGCACAAATTTCAACGTTCGCATCCAATCAACCACGCACTACTAACTGGCAATCCTTTGTGTCCAGGCCACGTGCCTCACCCCACGCGCGAGGCAAGTCCTAATTAGACAAGAACGTGCCTTTTAAAAAAAATTCTCTCTTTCTTGATAATTTCTTGAATTCTGTCGCACAAATTGCGATGTCTGCGTCCCATCAACCACGTACTACTAACGGGCAATCCTTTGTGTCCTGGCCTCGTGCCTCACCTCGTGCCTCATTTGCGTACAGTATAAGAATCAGTGATCGCATTTAAATTTTACGGTTGAATAGTTTTACTGAAATCACTGATGTATTCACAATATCAAACTGCAAATAAACCAGTGTGACTGTAAAAATCTCAGAGTGCACAGATAACGTCACGAACTGTCGAAAGAAGAGTAAAACTGCCGTGCCACACTGTGAAATTTAATGAATCACTCTGTACCCAATACAGTGTACACTGTAACCCCTGCAGTTTGCGTAAAGTATAAATATCAGTGATCTCATGTAAATTTTACCGTTGAATATTTTTACTGAAACCACTGATGTATTCACAATACCGAACTGTAAATAAGCCAGTGTAACTGTAAAAATCTCAGTGTGTACAGGAAAATTCGTCATTTTTGTAGGACAGGATTTACATTACTCTGTTTCACTGTAAAATGAAATATGGCACCCTGTTTTTTATGCGGTTTATACTGTGATTTTCGCTGTTTCTTTTTTTCCGTGTAGGGACAAATAAATTGATACATGGCACTAGAACGAGGTTGAGGAATCGAATATTGCGCGTGGTTCGAGTGAAGGGAACTTTTATAAATGGTACCTGCGCAAGAATGGTACCTGTGCAGGAATGGCACATGCGCAAGAATGGTGCCTGCGCCTAAATTGTTCCTGCGCATAAATAGTCTCTGCACATGAATGCTACCTGCGCAAGGGAGGTACCTGCGTAAGAATTGTACCTGTGCAAGAAAGGTACCTGCGCAAGAATGGTACCTGCGCAAGAATGGTACCTGCGCATAAATGGTACCTGTGCAAGAATGGTACCTGCGCAAGAATGGTACCTGCGCAAGAATGGTACCTGCGCAAAAATGGTACCTGCGCAAGAATGGTACATGCGCAAGAATGGTACCTGCGCAATAATGGTACCTGCGCAAGAATGGTGCCTGTGCAGAAATGGCACATGCGCAAGAATGGTGCCTGCGCCTAAATTGTTCCTGCGCATAAATAGTCTCTGCACATGAATGCTACCTGCGCAAGGGAGGTACCTGCGTAAGAATTGTACCTGCGCAAGAAAGGTACCTGCGCAAGAATGGTACCTGCGCAAGAATGGTACCTGCGCATAAATGGTACCTGTGCAAGAATGGTACCTGCGCAAGAATGGTACCTGCGCATGAATGATACCTACGCCTAAATGGTTCCTGCGTATGAGTGGACCCTGCTCACGAATGGTACCTGCGCAAGAATGGTACCTGCGCAAGAATGGTACCTGCGCAAGAATGGTACCTGCATCTGAGTAATACCTGCGCCTAAATGGTTCCAGTGCATGAATGGTACCTGCGCCGAAATGGTACCTCCTACGCAATGGTACATGCGCCTGAATGATACCATAATTATATTTCGGACCTCGACCGGCGCATAGCGGCATCGATGGATATAAATGAAACTCCTTGTCTGTTGGATAACGAGATAGGAACATTTTTGCAGCCCGCCGTGCTGCGGCGAACCACCCCCCTGCAATTTACCCTTTTTTCGTTTGCGTTTTTTTCGAAACTATATTTTACAAAACAAGTCGTATCTCAAAGTCTATTCGTCCGATTCATTCGGACAGCGCATAGTTCATAATATTTTCTATCGTCTGACCGCATGATTTTTCCATATGTTTATCCATTTGTTAACAATAAAGGATGAAAGTTGCTTTTTGGCTGGAAATCAACATTTTTTCCTGCAGTTTGCCATTTTGGAGATTATTATAATTACAGAAAGAGCGTCTCATAAATTTCCTTTTCAAGCGATACGCCGAGTCGAGGAAAAACTGAAACGGTTTGAATGTTCACCGACTCCGAGTAGTGTTGAATAAGAAAGAAGGCAATTGTATACGGAGGTGTGGAGCGATAAAGTGCGCGGAGAAAAACTAGAAAAGTTGCACTTGAAGTTAAAAGTTATGGACCGCCGTGTAAAAAAGCGTAAATTTATGAGTATTGTAGTTCTCGCATCAAGCAGACGGTTTTTACAAGCTCCGAAACTCGCCACTTTTTAGTGCAAGACGCGGCGCCCAATCGGGAACGTCGTCGGCGATAAATATATATCTACAGAGTGACAATTATTAAGGTGAACATGTGTTTTTAAGGCTTTTGAGCAGAGGTTTTGCGACCGAATTTTTTTTTTTTATGGTTCTTCAAGTCCACTTCGAAAAAAAATATCGCATTTGCCAGAAAACATGATATTTGCCAGAAAAAAAAGCATTCTAGAAAACTCCATTTTTGGGTACAACAGAATGAAGATAATTAAATTCCGAATACGAAACACACCGAAAAAAAAACTTTTTTCATGTATCCCGTCGTCGAGAAAAAAATTATCAAAAATTTCAAACGTAGATTGATGGAATTTAGTTCCATGAAGAAGTTTCCATTTTTAGAAGAGTTTCGTACTCAGAATTTGATTGTCTTCATTCTGCGAAACTCGAAATGGAATTTCGGAGTCATTTTCAGAATGCTCAATTTTTTCGAGCAAATACTAGTCGTCATGAAAATCCACTATATTTTTTTTCAAGAGGCCTCGAGAAACAATGATAAATCATATTTTTCCCAGTCGCAAAAATCTCCGCGTCATACCCTTAACAAGTTAGGCCACTGTGACGACCCTAAATTCAGGGTTATTTGAAAAAATTAATTTTTAAAGAATAAGTAAGACCATGGAAAAATCGTTTGGACATTTATTTGTACGTACATTAACAAAGTTGTGTACCAACTTTCATTTTTAAATATTAATAATAAAAGAAGTTATACACAATCTCGTAAAGGACCTATGAACGTGAGGCGCTCAACGGTGTACTTGATTTTGCCCACCCGGTTGATCTGAAACAAAAAAAACGAGATTTTTCTTAAAAAAAAAAATATTGGCTAAGACTTGACTGAGTTTTTTTTTCTGTTATGGTGTTTCAAGCGATATAAAAGAATTTTTGAATTATTTTTCAATTTTTCGAGGACCTATGACATTATTATAATCAACAAAATAAATAACTTATAACTCATAACTCAACCAACTAACTTAATTTAATAACTTATAAATATAATAATTATAAATATATATATAACTTATAAAACTTAACTCATTTATAACTCAACTAACTCAACTAACTTAACTAACTAACTTAATAAGTTATAATCTAAATTAAAACTAATAAAATAAATAAGTAATAAAAAAAAATGTTAGGAAGAAAAACGTCGGTCAAGACTAAACTACGATTACACTTAACAAGTGTAGCAAATTTCAAGTCAATCCGTTCATAGGATATCGAGAAATCGTGTACACCGTTTTGAAAAACATGGTTTCGAGAAAAACGCATTTAAAGTTTCACTAACTTTTCTATCGTTGTAATCACAAGTTTACCTTCAACATGACATTATTATAATCAAAAAAATAAATAACTTATAACTCATAACTCAACTAACTAACTTAATTTAATAACATATAAATATAATAATTATAAATATATATATAACTTATAAAACTTAACTCATGTATAACTTAACTAACTCAACTAGCTTTACTAACTTAACTTACTAACTCAACTAACTGAACTAACTTAACTAACTAACTTAATAAGTTATAATCTAAATTAAAACTAATAAAATTAATAATTAAAAAAAAAAATGTTAGGAAGAAAAACGTCGGTCGAGACTAAACTGCGATTACACTTAACAAGTGTAGCAAATTTCAAATCAATCCGTCCATTGGATATCGAAAAATCGTGTACACCGTTTTGAAAAACATGGTTTCGAAAAAAAACGCATTTAAAGTTTCACTAACTTTTCTGTCGTTGTAATCATAAGTTTACCTTCAACCGCGATTCCTGCACCATATGTTGGACTTTTCTCTTCAATTTGATTTGCCTCAAGCGACCACCGATTTTTTTTATTTTCACAGTAGCCTAGACCCATAAATAACATGTGGCCACTTTATAATTGCCACCCTGTATATAGACGTTCCATGGGGCTCCGAGTCGCGGACTACCCTTGATAACAAGCTTGTAAAAACGGCCCAGGCCAATGAGGAGCCATTAAATTGATTTCTCGAAAGCGACGATTTGAGGATTTGATGGAGAACCGGAAGCAGCCGATAAGGAAACGGCTGCAGCATTTATAGTCGAAGGGAGGAGATATAAAATCGGGTCGAGCGCTGCTGCGCGTTCGAAGTTAATTCGATATCCTTCGTGTTCCGTGACCTCAATCTACATCGCATTTGACGCAGCTTTTCTCAAAGCGACAAAATGCGTTTAAAGCACCTTCAATAACCCCGAGAAAATCATATTGATCTTTTCTTTGAATTTTCGCTAATATAAATTCCGTGGCGTTTTTTTCTCTTTTGTAGTGCATTTTTTATTTGATCCGCACTTTGAGACTCGGAGAGTGCCGCGGGCGACTTTCCAAGGAGGACGAAGAGTGGGTTTTGTTTTACTTTAATGCCTCCGATTCCAATTATACCGTGCCAATGTTTAGTCAAACGCTGGTGCGAACTTTTGTGGCCTCATGGTTCTCGCACTATGCGCGGCTTCTTACCCGACCCTTCTGAGTGTTGGACCGGGCTGATGTTCATTTTTTTTATTCACTTATTAATTTTCCTCTAATTTTTTTTTTGTATTTTTCTCTTATTATTTATTATACCGACGTTCCTTTTTTAATTTTTTTTTCCAATTTTCAATTTTCCTCGTCAAGTTTTTATTTGTATTCTTTTTTATTTATTTTACCGACGTTAATTAATTTCATTATTAGCCAGAGTTACCCTCGCTCGGACAAAGTCAGCCAGCTCCTATGAAATGTGAACTGAAAGAATGAAAAATGATCAGGAAGTCCCTTCGATGGTCCAGAACCGTTTGGATCATTCTAGAACATTTTCTAACATTCCGTGCAAACCACGCTTACCTACATTCGTTATATATATTGATTTTCACTTTTGAATTTTCCTCGTCAATGTTCTGATTTTATTGTTCATCATCTAATATGTCATTACTTTATTTATTTACTAATTATCATTTATTATACCATTTTGTTTTTATTATTTTCTTATTTCTCGTTACAGCTGCTATATATATATATGTATGTATGTCTGCATATACAGGGTAATTCACAACTATTGGGGTTCCCTTGGTGAGCGTATAGTGTACGTCATTGCGAGCGAAACGGTTTTTTTAAGGGGTTACCCCCACTTGCGATTTTGAAAAAATCGATTTTTTTTTAATGCATTTTTTTGAAGTATAAGTATCTGAGAATATGTCCTGAAAATTTCAAGTCGATCCGAACAAAATTGACCGAGATATGAGCGTTGAAAGAGAAGAATCCGCGTTGAAAGAGCGTTGAAAGAGAAACTTTAAACGCGTTTTTCTCAAAATGGCATTTCTGAAGTCGGTGACCAAGATTACTCGAACACTAATGAACCGATCTTCTTGAAATTTTGCAGGCTTATTTAATACATAAAAATGTAGTCTTTAATCGTTCGATTTTTTTTTTCGAAAAAAAATGGCCGTTTTATAGCCAAAAAACGGCCGTTTTTTTCGTTAAAATCGAACCATTAACTTTGACTGTCCGCCATTTTGTGAAAAATGAATATTTTTCAAAATCCTTCGATTAAAGACTAGTTTATACTCATATTTGACTAAATCCATCCGCATTTTTTTTTTCAGATGATCCACTTCGCCGCAATGTTGGTCACCGCAAACCGTGTATATAAAAACATTATTTCATTGACGGCCATTTGCCACTAAACAATGTAATATTTTTCAATAAAAAAATTACTGAAAGTTCTTCAAGACGTGTTCTTTAAGATGGTATATTGATCGATTAAAATTTTTTTGTAGTTTTCTTTAAAAAAATTCATGAAAAAGGCTTTTTTTGCGCTACAAGTGGGTGTAACGCCTTAAGGGGTCTTCTCACTTCAGACGCTAAAAAAGGCTATTTTCATGAATTTTTTTGACAGGTTTATATTATAGATATTAATATAAAAGTTGTTACACTTTGTAAATGCACTTTCGAAATACATTTTATTTTAAGTGTCATGTGTTTATGTAACCCAAACACACTTCAAACGCGTTTTTCTCGAAACAACGTTTTTCGACGGCTTGTTCATAAAATCTTCGAAACTACTGAACCGATCCTTATGAAATTTTAACCACATATTCTTTACAACTATAGCTATAGCGCATATCAAGGATTTTTTTAAATTTTGATGGTTACTATTTTTTTGCATATATCAAAAATCGTATGATATGCCCTACAGCTATTAACATACTGAATATAAAACCGTTTGATTTTTTTTGTCTCGGATGATCCATTTCCGAGATTTCATCAACAGCGCGGTCCTACAATTTTTTAGGACATTTTTTTAACTACCATTATCGTCTATAAATAGTGACTTAAATAAATGAAATTTGTTTTTAAATGTATTTCGAAAGTGTATTTTTATGTTTACCAACTTTTATTTCAATATCTATAATATAAACCTATCAAAAACATTAAGGCCTTAGGCCACAGTAACGGGTATAAAATCATGTGCGAATTTAACAATTTTTTTTCGCATGAAAAAGTGATTCACTCATAAAATTAATTACACATCTATTAAGTACGAATATCAAGCTGTTAGAAAATATACATATTTTTTTTTCGATTTACAAAATGGCCGACTTCTCGAAACTTCTCGAAACAGCTTTTTTCCAATTGGCATTACAAATAACTTCAACACCTTTCACTCGATTTACTCCAAATTTAAAAGTTATGTTCCTAATTGCATTTTGCAGAAAAGTACGTACGGAATTTCTGATTAATCGGAAACTTTTCTTTCTATGAGCAGTTTATGAGCAGTTATAACGACATTTTTCACTGAAAATTCATTTCTTAAGTTCAAATACCTACAACTTTTGAATAAAACAATATTTTTTAAATTCCGTACGTACTCCTCTAGGTATTCTAATGTAGATTGATGAGAATTTTTGTTTTTTGTTCTAGGTCGAAAATTGTGGATGCTAAATGTCACGCCGCGAAGGGCGTGAAAAAAGATAACAAAATATTAGTAGTCGGCCATTTCGTGCATTGAAAAAATATATATATATATATTTTCTAACAGCTTGATATTCATACTAAATAGATGTGTAATTAATTTTATGAGTGAATCACTTTTTCACACGAAAAAAAATGGTTAAATTCGCACATGACCTTATAACCGTTACTGTGGCCTAAGGCCTTAATGAAAATAGCCTTTTTTAGCGTCTAAAGTGAGAAAACCCCTTAAATGTCGTGCGACAAAAATTGACCCAGCCATTTGCGTTCGACGTCCAACGCTGAGTAAACAATGGCCCTCGGTAATTGCTTACGCGCGAATTTCTTTGTTCTTCAAGTATTGAAGCAGTATTAAAAACTGATCAAAGTCACGGTAATTGCTTACGCGCTCATTAAAATCTGCAGCAGTATTAAAAACTGATCAACGGCACGGTAATTGCTTACGCTAGAATTTGTTTGTTCCCAAACAAACCCAAACAAAATTTTTTAAACTGATTTTTCCTCATTTCTAGACAACTAGAAATGAGAAAAAATCAGTTTAAAAAAATGTATTTTATGATTCTACAGACCTTTCTGAATACGTCCGTGAAAACCGTTTACGGGCTTACACCACTGTAAACGTCGAAAATTAAGTGTTTTTTCGCGTTTATTTTTCCTCTGGAAAGACAAGTAAGAGAATAATAATATTCAAGAATGTTATTAGTCATTTCTTCAAGTGAAAACAAAAATTATACAAAATGGTGACGCTGGAGCCATTCTCGCGAGGCATGTAGAATTTGAGACGCTCTGCGTCACGCAGTATAACTGACGCAAATTTTAATTTGGATGAAAATATAAAAAATTCTATTAATTTACATGAGTATAGCTAGGGAAATACATAGGGGATTTTGAAAACATGATTTTTTGTGTAATTGGCAAGCATTCAAAGTAAAACTCAATTTTCGACAGGAAAAAAGGACAATCATTTGTTAATAACTAATGTTATAATTAATTCATGGAAAATCCCGTACATATTTCTCTTCGGAATGTTATTTCGAAGATGCGCTCAGAATTTGGATTGAAAAGAATGAAAATTGTTGGAGTTATGCTGCGTGCCGTTTTGAAAAATTGCGTTTCGAGAAGAACGGTCGATGTCTCGCACACGGGCCAGCCACTGCCACCGCAGACCCACACGGGCCTGCGCACTTTTGTTTTACAGTTACCAAACTTTTTTCCCCTTATTCTAGATAGTTCAAATCTCTTAAAACTCTCTTAGACAAGTAAAAAAATCCATTTCTCGAAAATTTGAGTCGTCTTACCCCTTAAGGTTGTTATGGGGTTAAGTCAACATGTTACCACCGAGCTGAAATTTTGTCTGGACCTTTGTAACCTCTTTTCTGACTATCCTGTGCAGTTTCAATACGATCCATGGTTTTTTCGAAAAAAAATCGTAAACTCGACGTATTTCGTGCTCTAATTACATTACGCTTATGGAAAACTCCCGATAATTTTTTAGTACATTATTAATATCTGCTAAGTGAATGTTACCACGGAGCTAAAAGAAATAGGTACGGTTCGACTCGGTCAGGATAATTAACAACGAATATTATTGGTACTTATTCTCGTAATTAGTAATAATTACTCAATATTAATTTGATAACTATGTTCAGAAGTTATACATATCCAGACATTTCCAGGCAAAGACAAAATAACGCGGATTTTTGTCCATACACATTTTTTTTTAGAATATCGGAAAATTATTAAAGTTTTTGATTTCTTCGAGATTATAGACGGCTTTAGTGCACTTTTTCTTTCCGGCGGAATTTTTTTTTTTTACTTGGACCGACATTCATTTTTGACAGCTCCTTGGGCCGATATTGAGGTTACGATTTTTTTTTTCAAAATGAATTATAATATTTATGTTGTGTTTTTATAAATTGAAACCAACAATATTCGATTGCTTATTGCAAAAACTATCTTATTTATACATTCTTAGCATTTTTCTTACATAGAGTAAAATAACCATAGTACGGTCAAATGGTGATTTTGCTGGAAATTTTGGATAGAACGCTATTTTTTTTTCATTTCGTGGGGCCATTTCGATCGGTCCTGAGTGTGAAACTCAGCTTCCGGGACGTTAAGGGTGGTAGAACGGCCGCCATTTTGAAACTAAGGCTGTAATTAGTTTTTTAAATTTATCTCCGTAACCATGAGGCTGACAACAATTTTGTAGAGTGCTTTTTTGTAGTTGATATAATTACCTATACATTTTTTTTGTAACTCCTTGCGCTAATGTGAATAATAAAAAAGTTATAAACAAAAAGATGAAAAACTAGGGGATAAAAAAGTTCGCGGCAAGATTATTAATTAATTTGAAATCTAACAATGAAAATGCTTCTCACGTTTTTTATAGAGCATTTTGTTATAAACAATTTAACCATTTTTTAAAATTCCATTTTCTTTTTATTGATTTTTCAGCGTCGTGAATGGAGATAGTGCAAGGTAAGTAGGTGACGTCGGTATTTAAAAAATCGTTAATAATTTCACTTCGGGTAGTTAAATTTTTTATTATATTGTCAAGTTTTTCAATCACTATTTCGAAATAATCAATCATCACCCTCAAATCTCATTTGCTTTAAAGGGCCGGGTTTTCTAAATTTATCTCCATAACCGTGAGGCCGACAAAAATTACGTATGGAGCTTTTTTATAGTCGATACAATACTCCGTAACTTTTATTAATAACTTTTTGCGCTAATATTAATAAAAAAAAAGTTATAAACAAAAAATATGAAAAACTAGGGGATAAAAAAGTTCGCGGCAAGATTATTAATTCATTTGAAATCTGACAATGAAAATGCCTCTCACGTTTTTTATAGAGCATTTTGTTATAAACAATTTAACCATTTTTTTAAATTCCATTTTCTTTTTATTGATTTTTCAGCGTCGTGAATGGAGATAGTGCAAGGTAAGTAGGTGACGTCGGTATTTAAAAAATCGTTAATAATTTCACTTCTAGTAGTTAATTTTTTCATTATATTGTCAAGTTTTTCAATCACTATTTCGAAATAATCAATCATCACCCTCAAACCTCATTTGCTTTAAAGGGCCGGGTTTTCTAAATTTATCTCCATAACCGTGAGGCCGACAAAAATTACGTATGAAGCTTTTTTATAGTCGATACAATACTCCGTAACTTTTATTAATAACTTTTTGCGCTAATATTAATAATAAAAAAGTTATAAACAAAAAAGATGAAAAACTAGGGGATAAAAAAGTTCGCGGTAAGATTATTAATTAATTTGAAATATAACAATGAAAATGCTTCTCACGTTTTTTATAGAGCATTTTGTTATAAACAATTTAACCAATTTTTTTAATTCGATTTGTTTTTATTGATTTTTCAGCGTTGTGAATAGAGATAGTGCAAGGTAAGTAGGTGACGTCGGTATTTAAAAAATCGTTAATAATTTCACTTCTAGTAGTTAATTTTTTTATTATATTGTCAAGTTTTTCAATCACTATTTCGAAATAATCAATCATCACCCTCAAATCTCACTTGCTTTAAAGGGCCGGGTTTTCTAAATTTATCTCCATAACCGTGAGGCCGACAAAAATTACGTATGGAGCTTTTTTATAGTTGATACAATTCTCCGTAACTTTTATTAATAACTTTTTGCGCTAATATTAATAATAAAAAAGTTATAAACAAAAAAGATGAAAAACTCGGGGATAAAAAAGTTCGCGGCAAGATTATTAATTAATTTGAAATCTAACAATGAAAATGCTTCTCACGTTTTTTATAGAGCATTTTGTTATAAACAATTCAACCAATTTTTTTAATTCGATTTGTTTTTATTGATTTTTCAGCGTTGTGAATAGAGATAGTGCAAGGTAAGTAGGTGACGTCGGTATTTAAAAAATCGTTAATAATTTCACTTCTAGTAGTTAATTTTTTTATTATATTGTCAAGTTTTTCAATCACTATTTCGAAATAATCAATCATCACCCTCCAACCTCTTTTGCTTTAAAGGGCCGGGTTTTCTAAATTTATCTCCATAACCGTGAGGCCGACAAAAATTACGTATGAAGCTTTTTTATAGTCGATACAATACTCCGTAACTTTTATTAATAACTTTTCGCGCTAATATTAATAATAAAAAAGTTATAAGCAAAAAAAGATGAAAAATGCGAGGAAACGAAACTTTGAAACGCGTTTTATCAATAAATTAAAATGTGAGGTTATTTTTGGACACCCGTTAATTGTGAATCACCCTGTACAAATATATACGTGGGTTGCGCGGATCAACAGAGCTCTCCATCGTCCCTTAAACGACTAATAAAAAAAACACCTTATTTCATTCCCTCGCGATCGATATATCGTTGTTTTTCGAACAAAAAAAAAATATATATTTATTACGATTTTTCCTGTACGCGGGAGGGCAAACATCGGCGCCGCGTAAGACGTAAAGAGCCACGGCTGCGATAACGACGATCTCTCGTGACGGAGAAGCAGAAGGAGAAGAAAGAGCATAAAGGAGAATTTATCACCGATGAAACGCTGCAGAGATGGATAAACAGAGGCGTGCCTTAACCAACCCGTAGTTCCGCGTGTTACAAGAGGGCAAGGAGAAAGAGGGATGCAAAAAAAAAACCACCGAAGAAGGGAAGAAATCGAATTGCACGAAGGCTGTCACGAAGCTTGCCTTTGGCTCGGCTTAGCGAAACAATTTCGTGATATGCTTCCGCAGCTACCCTTTGAGGCTTGGGATCGCGTGGAGCCGAAAGACCACTCACTAAAAGCTCGGAATCATCGATCTCACGAACTCGCCCCTGTGCTCCGAGTATCGTGCATTATCGAGATCTATTTAGAGCTATATGGGAGTCTGGCAAAAATGCTGGCCTGGCGATGAGACGTGAGCGTTGTTGCTCTTTGCTCCAAGCGCGTATGCAACATTTGGGATCGATCCGTTGTGATCCTCGTTGATGAATTATGACACTCTTGACTATCAGCTTTGGACGCCTTCTCGGGGGTTGTTTTAACCGCGGACACGATGAGAAAATTGACGAAGTTTGCTGCTTGTAATTCTACTATTGTTCTTTTAATTTTCGTTTCTTCCTCCTGTATTTTGACTCTTACACGAAAGAGTTATTTTTTTTGGAAATTGAGTTTAAGGGAGACTTTGTCCTTGAAATGCAGCGGGAGATGTTAGCGGCTCAACATGAGCAGCCAGAAGAAGAGGAGGGATGCCTCTATGGACCAGGCATTGCCGATTAGCCGTAATTATAAACACATTTGTGTAAACACATTACAAAACTTTAAACGCGTTTTTCTCGAAAACACGTTTTCAAAAATGGCTGACATTCTCCTGACCGCTGTAATTAACATATCGACCTGAAATTTCGAGAGCATACTCAGAAAATATGTCTTCACGGAATGACGGATCGTTTTTTCGATACATACATTTTTGCATTTATTATATATCTTTTTATGCGAAAAAAAATCGCGAAAATTCGATTTTTTTTTAAATTGCCGCCATTTTCCGAAATTCGTACTAAACGAAAAACCCATCCGTCATTCCATGACCAAAGGGTCACAGATTGATAATATGCTTTGAATTTGTGTTTCAGATCAACAAAGAGGGGGCAGTGATGCCAGCCGTTTACCTCCCGCGATTTGAGGACCTGTTTTCGCGGAGCTGCAACGGCCGACATTTTGGTTTTTTTTTTCAAAAAAAAATTTTTTTTAACGTTCCGTAAATCATGAATAAAAGCAAGAAAAAAACCGCGCTCAAAAAGCTTTACTCGTTTCATTTAAAAAAAATAAAATGTAAACACCTGAAATATGGCACTCCAAGGACAAAGTTTCCCTTAAAATGAACACACACGAGAAAGATTGAGCAGCTATCTGACAATCGGCTACGTGTTCGTGCTAACTTAAGGGGCTATACTAGTGCGAAGGCTGAACATTTGGGTGATTTTCGGGATTTTTTTGGAAAAAAAGTACTCAATTAAATGTTTCGGAAAATTACGAATATATTTGGCTATATTTGACCTATATTACATAACTTTTTCATAGCAAAATATTGAGATCCAAGCGACTTATGCGCTGCCTTCGGAGGCGCCAAAAAAAAGTTCCTCCACTGCTCACATGATTCCGGCCGATTGAGTAGCTGAAACCGAAAAAGGAAGAAATGTCGTTAAACTGGAAGGTATTTCCTGTACAATGACGTAGGATTTTCGGAAAATATCAAAATCTAACAAAATGGCGTAGTTATGAAAAAAGTCTGTTTTCTTGCCTATAAAATGGTCGTTTTTTTCAATGCCAAATCGTCAATTTTCATTCAATCGAAAATATCCTACGTCGTTGTAGAGTAAATATATTCAAGAGTACTCAGTTCAAATTTCAAGTCAATCGGATAACTGCTCTTTGAGTTACAATGTCAGCAAATTTGAAAAATCTTATTTCGAGGAAAACGCGTTTAAATATTTAACTATCGATTTTTGCAAGACAAAATTATATTTACCATAACAACTGCTAGGTATAAACGTAAGGAATAAAGTACGAACTGTCGAAAAAGGCAAAAAAATCGATTTTTTGAAAATGTCACACTGGTATAGCCCCTTAAAAGTTGAAAAAAAAGGCAAGTGGTACTTATTCGTGTTGGCTGATTTAGTATTCTACTTCTTTAAATCCAGTTCCGTGAACGGGCTATCCTCGAGTCTCGAGGAAAACAAATTTATTCTTTCTTCGGTACTCGTCCCGACTGAACGAGATATCGCAGCTAAATCAAGAGGGAGTGAGAGAGAGCTAGACAGAAAGAGATACTTTGTTTGGGTTTGTTTGAGTTTATTTTATCAAGTGAGAGATCGCGGCCAAATCGAGGGAGACAGAGAGAAAGAGAGAGAGAGAGAGAGAGAGGAAGACTTTAGTTTTTTTAAAATTATATTTATTATTGAAACTAACAAGGAACATCACTTTGGTGTCCTCTTCCGATTCTGTTGAAACTTTTCTACGTGGAAGAGTATCAAGAACTAAGAGACACGTATTTTTTTTATCGGCGAAAAAACTGTTTTAATGGATGAAACGCATCCTCAAAAATAGGGGTGTTTTCGTCGATAATGTTATCGTTCCCATCTCCAATGGATAGTACAAAAAAAAAACATTGTTGCAATTTGAAATTTTTTAATATCTCGTACCATTAAAACATTATCGACGAAAAACGAAAAACATCCCCATTTTTGGGGGTGCCTTTCACCCCTCAAAATCGTTTTTTCCGCCGATAAGAAAAAAAAGAGTCTCTTAGTTTTCGATACTCTTCCACATAAAAAAAGGTTCAACAAAATCGGAGGACACCAAAGTGATGTTCCTTGTAAGGCAGAAAACGCCTTCTGCCACACAATCCTACTACTTCTCGCAATACGGATAAGCAATAAAATAAAACGCTCAATACAAAAACAAAGAAAAAGTGACTACATAAATCAAACAAAAAGAAAGAGAATCGTGCAGATGAGAAATACAAACGCAACATCGTCCTCTGATCTCCGTACGGTACAAAGCACAATACAAGGAAATAAAAGAGACTCGATACACCGACAAAGAAAAACAAACAAAAAATGACTCTGTATAAGCAAAAGAAATACGAAATCGACGAACGCAAGTATAAAGCAAAGCGCAAATCACAAGACAAACGCAGATGCTAAGGAAAATCATAAGTACAGAAAGGAAAACAGAAACAAATGGCCGGAAACTCTACATACTACCCTCTGTGAGCAGTTGCAGGATCATTTAATTGAATATCATCCTATAGTCCAGTAAACATTTCGAAAGTAAGCATTTTTTAGATATAAATACGCAAAATTGATCTAACGATAATTGGATGACGCTGAATCAAATGGCGATAATAATGTCGCGATCAACCGATGAGAAAATGTTTTAACATGATTAAAAACCGTTTAATTCGGAACCTAAAAATTTTATCGAAAAATATGTCAATCAAAAGTTATTCAGGACATAAAATTACGTAAAAAAGTATTGAACGTTCGTCTTCGTATCTTCAAAAATGAGGGAGAAAAAGACGAATGAAAATTTGTTTGCATGACAAAATCGCTCTGCAGCCGAAGCACCACTGGGAGTGTCAGGGACGCAAGGTACTCATTGGAGCGCGTTGCGCGCATGCGCAAGAGCCACATAGTGCGTCTCTTTCTGACAGTGATCCTCAACCAGTAATTTTGTCATTGTTCAGTCGTCATTATTGAATACTTATACAATAAATAAAAATGTAAAAAAATCTCTGGAAAGTTAGATTAACTCTTACGCAAGCAATGTGTAACAAAAAAATCCGAGTTATTTATAAATCTGATATTTTTTTATATTTTGAAACTTCGAGGCTTTCGTCCCCGAATTGAATGGGTTTTCGTCGTTTTCTCCCTTATTTTTCAAGATACGAAGGTGAACGTTGAATACTTTTTTACGTACTTTTATGTCCTAAACAACTTTTGTTTGACATATTTTTCGATAAAATTGTTAGGTTCCGGATTAAACGGGTTTTAAACATTTTATAGCATCTTCTCAGGGGTTGATTGCAAAATTATGATCACCATTCGATTCAGCGATATCCAGTTACCTTTAGATCAATTTTGCGAATTTATATCTAAAAAGTGCTTACTTTCATGCTTATTGCCTGGACTATCACTCTCATGCTACCAGGTGGAAGTGCATTTAGAAGGTATACAGGAGAAATTTCAAAAGATATTCTGCACGAAAATGCGGAATGGTAAAAAAATCCGGCCCTCGTCTGAATGTCATGAACCTATTTGCATTGAATAGTGCCCTAAGCGAGAAAGAGAGAGGCGAATAGATGGATAGTTGATTCATTAGGGCTCTAGTTCTCCCGCACACAATCTACAAATCCGTGCCATCCAGTCGCCGTTAGGTGACTCGACACAAGCTAAAAATCAAAAACTTAAGGCGGTCCTCTAGTTTCTCGGCTGTTTTTTTACGGCTTTTTCAATAATTTTTTACGGGCAAAGCATCGAAATAATCAATTTCATTGTTTTTGCATAATCTTTATTAACATTTAAATAAGCTTTACAAATTTTTTGAAGTCAAAATATATAATACAATAAAAGTTATAGTGGCCGACAGGAAGACATCAAGTAAAAGAGGTGCTTGACGGTGACCAAGATTGCGGCTGTTCTGCTTATCTGAAATCAAAAAACCAAACGGCATTTTAATCTTCATGTTTAAGACTTGCGATTGAACTAGAGTGAATTCTAAATTACAAAAATTGACTTTTTTATACACTTTTGAAAATTACATTCTATTTTTTACTCATTTTTTCTTAAGTTTTTCGCTCGTACAAAAAAAACTATCGAAGCAATCATGATAATCCTAGTTCAATCGCTGGCTTATGACATATTAAAGATGCTGTATAAATTTGAACAAGATCGATGCAGCAGTTTCTGAAACATCGTGGTCACCGTTTCGAAAAATGGTGTTTCGAGAAAAACGCGTTTGAAAGTATACCTGCTCCGTTCCAGGCCCGTAACTTGTGAACCACTTCGAATATCGAAAAATCCTCTGGCACACATTTTCTACACATGTTGTAGATGTGATTTATGAAGAAAAAAAATCGATTTTTTCGACCCGAGCAACTAGAGGACCGCCTTGAGACACATCACACTAATCCACTACAATGGTAAAAATGAAACCCAGGTCTCGACACATTCCAAGGTTAGGAAGCACATGCACAAAGTTACTCCTGCATTTGCACCCACGCCCCAACGGTCGGCGTGGGCAAGGTTGGCTAGACGGAGCCAGTTGTCAGCAGGTCCACTGTCATTTTTCCTGAAGCCACTCTACCAAGTTGAAAGCTGCCACGGGGAAGATCATCGTAGGGGTATGATGTTGCGACCGGAAACGCGTCCCTCGGATATTCCACACTGAAGTGCGGGACTACCAACAGTTCTACACTAGACCGCAGATAGGTTGGCCGACCCGAGCGGAGGACCTCATAAGCGATACGCAACATAAAATCCTTTCGCCGAGCTTTAAGTGGCAGCCATTAGAGCTTCATCCCGAACGGTGTTGTATGCTCAAAACACGGAACGTCATGAAGATGATGATGATGGTGATGACGGTGATGATGATGGTGATGATGGTGATGATGAGAGACTCTTTGTCTGACATAGAGAGATTCCGAAAGAGACAGATACATAGAGAGAGAGCGAGAGAGAGAGAGAGGGGGGAGTGAGAGAGACAGAGAGAGTTTGGGTTTGTTTGGTTTCGTTCCACAGCCAAATAGCCATAGCTCCGAGTGCAGCCAAATGAAACGAGAATGAGATACACAGATGGACTAATCGTCCTTTGGCACCCAATCTACAAACACAGAACAGGCGCTGGTTCGACATACATCGAATGAAAATAAACAAAACAGATTCACAAAACTACTTATCACTGCCCCTTATTGCTACTATACATCATGTTTGACACAATATAAACTAGAAAGAAATATAAGTGTGAAGTAGATTATTGCATTTGAAACCCGCTGACCATCACCTATAGCTAACTGTGACTTTTCCAATTATAAAGAGCGGGAAGTTTGTCGATCTAAAATCGTTTCACGAAATACATCACTTCTCAGTTTGAAGCTGCCTGGAGGACGGGCGTCACACAGGTGAGGCGCTGATACGGAGAAACGGTGCCTGAAGTACTGTGCCAAAATGTGGAAAAGAGGGAGAGAGAGAGAGAAGTCTTATTTTGACCTATCCGGGGTTGTGTTTATATTGTAAAATGATCCAATGAGGTCAATCAATGATTCCGCGGGATAAGTGTTTTCCATCTTTAGTAAATTGTCACAAGAGGTGAAGGTGAAGACCGCGACAAAAAATCTCCTGATTAAGATCCGTTATATATATATATATATATATATATATATATATATATATATATATATATATATATATATACATATATATATATATATATATATATATATATATATATATATATATATATATATATACATATATATATATATATATATATATATATATATATATATATATATACATACATACGTACATACATACATACATATATGTATATGTATATGTGTGTATGTATATACACACACACACACACACACACACATACATAAATGTGTGTGTGTGTGTGTGTGTTGTGTCCTGAAAACTCCCAGAGGCTAAAAGCTCCGACAATATCCACACAACATCCGCAGCCCGAATGCTTTTTATTCCTTTCATTCGCTACTTCTATCGCGCGGGATCTCACCCCCCCCCCCCTCTCCCGCCCTCCTTTGCCTTTCCGCATAATACAGAGAAGCTGTTCACTCTGAACAGCAATCCGAACAATCAAGAACCATTTTCATTCGTGTGCTACGAATTTGAAAGTCCCTCGTGTCTCGTATAATTTTTGTTTTGTTTTCGAGTACACGTAAAGCTGCTTGTTTTTTTACGAATAGGGCGGAATATACCAGGTGAATACTTTTTACGTGGCCTCAAGGCACATTCCAAAATTGGGCTGGATTTCCATCTTCACTGATGGGGAAATGAAAATTCGCGAATGTTTTTTCGGGAATTTGTTCCTGCTCAATTTGTCAAATGTTGTTTTCGTCCCTTAACGGGTCATGCCTGAAGCAGTCGAAAACAGCTCTTCATTGGGATTTTTATTTTGGAAAAACGTGATGACAAATTTGTACATAAATGAGGTATTTTGGAAAGTATCATCTGCAGAACACTCTCAAGCTTTTTTGTGTAAGAATATTGAATTATGATAGATTTACAGCCGCGACGTCCGGAAACCTGACCAAAACGTTTTTCCGGTCAGCCCTTCTGAACGAGGTTATCTGACATCACAAATTAAACAGATTTCGTTGGTATATTAGTTTATCCTATGATTAATCAAAGAAATTACCGTAGTATCAAATTTGAAAAAATGGCGCGTCTTCAGAGTGAGATTTTTTCATTTTTGCGAAAAAATGGGCATTTTTAGTTCATCGAATCGGAAGTATACATTGGAAAAAAAATTCATCGATCGAATACTATATTTTTACATCTAGAAAAGGACCCAAGATTTTAGAAAGATCGATGCAGTAGCTTTTGAGATTTTTTATCACCGTCTTCGAAATCGTACTTATGAGGGAAAGCGTTTAAGGGGTGTGCATAACTTTGAAGTTAAAAAAACAGATCGATTTTCAAAAAATTTTTTCGTCCAGGTGTTGAAATGATAAGGTCGATCGTTCGCACACAGATTGTACATAGTCTCGACCTGTCACCGTTTTTTTATTGTAAAATATATATAAACAACGTAATCATTGTGATGTTCCGGTACATGATTCCAGTAAGTGGATTCATCTAAAGTCAAAAATGGAAAAATGTACTTTTAGTATAATGGTAAAGCTACCATCTCACCCGATTCATTTTCGAAATTTAAAAAATTGCATAAATTGCACTGTTTTTTACGAAAGGACGATTTTCAACCAAAAATTACGACTTTAAACGTTTATTATTAACAGATGGACAAACATATGAAAAAATAATCCGGTCAGTCGATTAAAAATGTTATAAAATGTTATGTTATGACGTACGCCAAATTCCAAAGTATACTTTCGTGATAAACGCAAGAGAAAAAAAACGTACTGAATCCACATTTTCCGTATACCATTTTCGTATGAATGTTTAGGTCTGCACAATATCTTCGGGGGTTCTCTATGGTTTCGGGTACGGGCAATACGAACAGGAGATTTATTTTGTTCTAGAATCGTTTTTTCCCGTTGTAAACAATTTAATTGTTATAATGACGATTGTGACGAAAAAAGTGCATTTTGTATAAAAAAAGGTTGAAATAAAGGATGTTTTTTTCGAATGGACAATAAAAAATGTCTCATTTTTTTCGCTAGCTCCATTAGTAATGGAGATATGAGCAAGGAACATTTTTTTTGAGAAAGACGGAACGATGAGTGGAAAGGGACGAAACGACGAGTGAGAGGCGATGCGATTAATTTTCGTCGCTTATATCTTCATTACTAATAAAGCCAGTGAAAAAATTAATCACCTTTCATTAAAAATTTCGATCTATCAAATGCACTCTTTCTTCCCACTTGTTTGAAAAATTTAATCGCAAGAAAGTACCGTGGTTTGTGGACTACTTACTTGAAATGAAATCACAATTATATTTCGTACCTTCAATCAGCAATTCCTACACCGTATAACAATCAATTAGCCTGATTAGACAAAGTCATATCAATGCCCCTAGAAACCATACAATGTACCACGCATCCCTAGAGCCGTAACGCGACGGGACGTTCTGACCCGTTCCACTAAAATCGTCATAACTCGGTCAATTTTCGGAATTTTTACACAATCTTTGAACCAAATCAAAGTCAAGACGCAATGAGAAAATAAAATAAACCATGAATTGATTTTTTTAATTCCGAATAAAAACCATTTTTTTCGTGTGAAAAAGTGATTCACTCATGAAATTAATTACCCATCTATTTAGTATAAATATCAGCTGTTAAATTTTTAAAATTTTTTTTGGATGTACAAAATGGGCGACTACTAATTTTTTCTTATGTTATTTTTTTTAGGCGCTCCGTGGCGTGACCTTTAGCATCCACAATTTTTTACCTAGAACAAAAAACAAAAATTCTCGTCAATCTACATTGGAATACCTAGAGAAGTGTGTGGGGAATTTAAAAAATATTGTTTTATTCAACAGTTGTAAGTATTTGATCTTAAGGGGAGGGTAGGGGTTTCAGCGTGAAAAAAAACACTTTTTTGCGAATTTTTTTCATCTATATGGATAGAGTAAATTTATTGAAACCTTTTGTACATTGTTAAGTGTCATTTCAAGAACATTCCGTGAAATTTGTACGCGAAAATATCCGCAAACAAGCCGGTGCCGCGTTTTTCTCGAAACCACTTTTCCAAAGTCCGTGTTCACTGCCATTTGAAAACTACATGACCGATTTATTTCAAACTTGGTACACACTACTACATATAAAATACCTTCCACCCAACGGTTAGTTTGAGATTTTTTTTTACATTGACGGGATTTTCCACCCCCAAAATGGCGGAATTTTTCGTGAGAAATAGCACTTTTCACTTTACATGACCACCAAAAATTTAGAAATGAAAAAAAATGATCAAAGACCCGTGGGGGAGGATTTGATGATACTTTGACTAAATTTTAATGGTACTTGATTTCAGATAATTTCTAGCTGACATACAGTGAACACCGCAAATCGTGTTTTTCCAAAGGCGTTCGTGGAAAAGCTTTGTCACCGGCTTGTTTGTGGATATTTTCGCGTACAAATTTCACGGAATGTTCTTGAAACGACCCTTAACAATGTACAAAAGGTTTCAATAAATGTACTCTGTCCACATAGATAAAAAAAATCGCAAAAAAGTGTTTTTTTTTCACGCTGAAACCCCTACCCTTCTCTTAAGAAATGAATTTTCAGTGAAAAATTTCGTCATAACTGCTCATAAAATGAAAAGTTTGCGATTAATCAGAAATTCCGTACGTACTTCTCTGCGAAATGCAATTAGAAAAATAACTTTTAAATTTGCAGTAAATGGAGTGAAAATTGTTGAAGTTATTTGTCATGCCAATTGGAAAAAGCTGTTTCGAGAAGTTTCGAGTAGTCGGCCATTTTGTACATCGAAAAAAATACATATATATATTTTCTATCAGCTTGATATTCATAGTAGATAGATGTGTAATTTATTTTATGAGTTTCATAGATGTGTGATTAATTTTATGAGTTTTATAGATGTGTAATTGATTTTACGAGTTTGTCATACGAAAAAAAAATTGTTAAATTCGCACATGATATACCCGTTACTATGGCCTGAGGCTTTAAGGGAGATTGTACCGAAATGGTTCGATTTTTCCCCAATTTTCTACGTGTAAAATATTAAATATAGAATGTTGAAATTTGACATGTCTAAGCGGTCTTTATTGAACATGATATTTTTAAAAGTTTGACAAACCATGGTACTGTGAGTAGGAGGAGCCACGTCGGTCTCCGGCAATATTCCACGTTTGCGGAAGTGCTCCTACACAGGCCTAGATGAGCAATGGTCACGAAATTTGCCAGGCACGTGTACAACAAACGTATTCATCAGTAGAACCAGAATTATCAAAAAATATTCAAACGTGTCTATTTCATCAACAAAATACTGCAACCATTTTGGTAAAAAAAAAACTAAATTTCCTCTTCGCTCACTACTTTTTTATTTTTCAATTTTTCTTCTCGATTCTAGTTCGACTTAAAGACAATATTGTACACAGTAAAAATTTGTTTCATTTTTCGTTTCAAATCACCCGTACTTAAAAAAATATTATCATCTTCGACAAAGATATCTTAGTAAACATACCAAATTTCAACATCCTGTATTTAATATTTTTCGCGTAAAAAATTGGTGAAAAAATCGAACAATTGTTTCGCCCAACAAAGTAGAAACGTCCCTCAAAGTTTTGAACGACCCTGCGAGCATGCCGACGGGCGTCAACATAATAGTCTATAAATCCGTCGATTTCGATCGTCGTGGAAATTTCCATGGAAAATTTACAAGATTACATACTGTAAAAATAAATTGATTTTCGAAAAAAGTTATTTTTCGACTTTTACAACTAGGCATAACTAGGAATTTCTCGAAAAGAAGGTCTTAAGGGGGATAGTATGAAATCGCTGAGCGCGGAATTATTATTTTTTTGCACCTCGCGGACCGATCGATCGCGTGAAATCGACGCCGGATGTGATCGGTTCGTAATTAGCGGCGAGTCCTCCGGGACGGGAATGCAAGGCTTGAATTGGCGTCCTCGAAGGGCTTGGCCATGCACGGAATATTCGATCGCGCCCTATTTGCCTAGATATCAAGCTAAGAATGTCAAGAGCGACGGGCAGGGGGTTGTTATTATTCATGTGGACATTGGCAATTTCGGAAATGGATCGTATGTGTATACGGGTCGTTTGACGTAATCTGGAAGCTGCGGGGATTTATTCCCTTGATGCGCCCTCGAGACCCTGACACATCCATAAGCAGCAACGGAAGCGTCATTTTGGAGAACTGCACGGGAGGCTCGTATGAGAAGACGGAAACTCGATGGGGCGAATAATAAAACTGACGCACGATCTCTCAATACGAATAACTTGTTAGAACGATGGCGAATAAATTTGCAATATCATTTCAGCATTGGTTGATTTTGTATTGATTGAATTGTTGTGCTCGATTTTTTTAATCGAACTACTATTTTATTATTATCCACTATTTTATTATTACTCCTATTTTATTATCGTTCCAAATAAACCCAAACCCAAACAAACTACTATTTTATTATTATCCGCGATTAATTTGGTATCGATTGATTTAGGTGATATTGATTCATTGTTGGATGAGTGTATTGTATTATTTTTATATTTTTAATTATATTAAATTGCACGATATAATTGAATTTCTTATCGATTTGCTATAATGCATTATTTTATTGACGAATTATTATATTGGATTGTACTGAATGATCATTGAATTTTTGTATAATATTGTTTTAATATTCAACAATTATTTCGAATTGTACTAAATTGTATGAAATAAGTGCATTATTTTATTGAATTGTTAGAATGTATTATTATATTGATGAATTGATATTTCGGATTGTAGTAAAGCAACAAACACGAAAAACTTTGATATTCTAATATTTTATAACATTTGAATTATAATATTTTAATATAAACGATTATTATAAATTATATTAAATTCCATTGAATAGTGGCATTATTTGATTGATGAATTGTTATTGCGGATTGTAGTGCAGCAAAAAACACGAAAAACCTTTCGAGGTCATGTCAAACAAAACTGCGATTGACTTTTAGTCAATTTGAATTAATTTGATTAATGATTCAATCATTGTATCTTTTTTTTAATCGAATTATTATTTTGAATTATATCAAATTGCATTGAAGAAATGCTTTATTTTAACAAATTGTTGTATTATTTTATTGACGAATTATTATTTCGGATTGTAGTAATTGGTATTGGATTATCGTGGCACATTACTTCATTAAATTACATTAAATTGCCTTGAATAACTGCACCATATGATTAAATCAAATAATTGTACAATATCATAGTAATAATTGCACCATATTTTCATATTATTAATTTTATCATTTCGAAGTGCCATAAATCACGTTAAATAATTGCATTACATTATCAAATCATCGCGTAAGTTTTTTCGCTGAATTATTGTTCTGAATTATATTCAATCGAATTGAACAATTTTACACAATTACCGCACTTTTACCGCAATTTTATGGAAAAAAACTGGAAAGTCCAAAGTCGACTCGAATCATTCACCTCAGCACGAGACTCGGTAAACACAAATTTCCGACTCTCCGGACTATTCTTAGCGATGAACTTTGTAACACTGCGCGTACTCGCGCAAGTGCGTTGCAAATGAAAAATACGCATTTAAATTGTTTCTAAGAAAGAAAAGAACGATTGGGCAGATTACACCTGTCGACAATTGCATCACCTCCCATTGAATAATAATGCTGCTCGTTCGATACCTACTCTTGAAGCGAAATCTTATCGTCCCCGTACAATTTATTCAGCGAACTTACACCATTTTGAAAATATATGCGTTTATCGGCAAACCGGGGCGAACGTACGGGCACTCGCATTACGATTTTCTCGTTCGCCCACGCGATTCTGATTAATCGAATTCTGAAAATTTGTTCCGTAGTTTGAAAGCGATGCAGTCCGGAAATTGATGCAATTAATCGTGCATATCTGTGTGTGTATGAAAAATATATATATGTGTGTATAGATAGATAGATAGATGTATATATATAGATAGATAGATGTACATATACATATGAGGCATCCCACGTCACTTCAGCCAGTAAAAAAAATCCACAAATAATTTTGAAAAATCGAGGTACTTTATTGAAAAATATTCACCGACTGTCGAAATTTCAAAAAAAATCTGACGTTTTTTCTCGTTGATTACCATTTTTTTACATTTTTCCATTCAAATGCCTGTATCTTTAGCAGAATTTGACGTATTTACATTCGTAAAAAACGAAAATGTGCGTCTTTTCATAGCCTTCCGGAAAAAATTAATTTAGATTTTATTGAGCAAGTCGAACGTCCCTTTCAGGGTAAAATATCCAAAAATATTTTTTTTCTCGAGGAAAGACACTCTTTATTTTATTTTTTTAAATTTCCCCGAATTCTGAATACGAAAAACGGATTTTTGGTATTTTTTATATTATGGGATTCCTAAACACCGTGTCGTAACAGCTACTTTTATTTTAATTTTTTATTTATTAATATTCGATTGAAGACTGTGGAGCACTCCAAGGCTCCAATACATATAACATATATGTCATATGTATTTCAAAAACCTGGTAAACATACAGCGGGTGCTCCACACTCTTTAATCGAATATTAATAAAAAATAAAAAAAATAAAGATAGCTGTTACTTCACGGTGTTTAGAAATCCCATAATATAAAAAATACCAAAAATCCGTTTTTCGTATTCACAATTCGGGGAAATGCTTAAAAATAAAATAACGAGTGTCTTTCCTTAAGAAAAAAAATATATTTTTGCATATTTTGCCGTGAGACGGCAGGACGTTCGACTTGCTTCATAAAATCTAAATTAATTTTTTTCTGGAAGGCTAGAAAAAGACGCACTTTTTGGTTTTTTAAGAATGTAAATACGTCAAATCCTGCCAAAGATACAGCCATTTGAATGGAAAAATATTTAAAAAATGGCAATCAACGAGAAAAAGCGTCAGAAATTTTTAAAAAATGTCGACACTCGGTGAATATTTTTCAATGATCAACTCGATTTTCCAAAATTATTTGTGGATTTTTTTTTTACTGACTGGAGTGGCGTGGAATGCCTCATATATAGATGTATATATATAGATAGATAGATGTATATAAATTAGGGTGGCACAAATTTGAGCTCTATTTATTTTTCCTTTTTCTCGCCGGAAACGTTTTCTCGTTTGGAAACGTTTAAACGCTGATAACTCCCGAACTAATCGAAATATCGACAAATGTCACTTTATAATTTTGTTTCATTTTGAAGCATACTTTCGTTAAAAAATGTGAACAAAATGATCAATTATCAATATCAACGTTTTTTTTGCTTCTAAAGTGAAATCTTTTTTTTTAAAGACGATTGCCCTTTTTTTATTTTGTCCAAAAAATTCTCTAAAATAGAGTGAACTATTCTATGATTTTTAAGAGTAGTCTCATCGTGGGCCCATTTTTCGTTCTATTTTTTTTCGAATTAATCATATTTTTTTACAAGATTTTTATCATTTCAATGTCCAATAATGCTATTAATGATTTTGTGATTTCCAATTCGGCTTCGCCAGGGCTGAAACGGTTTATTTTTACTTTGTGCTGAATTTTCACGAAAAAAAAAAAATTATTTTCAATTGAAAAAAAATATATATATATATATATGTGCATATGGCCATCATTTAGTTGATACATATACTGTGTACGTACTACGTCTGGTGTTCTGGTCAAAAACTGTATTTCGAACATTCGCCGGCACACAGTCGAGTCAAGAGTAACAGCGGGAGCCCGCAGCCTTTCCCCAAATCGCCAATTAACCACGTGTCAATAAATACGCGCAACGCACCAGATATCGCGATCCAAAAATCGGGATGCAGTCTCGAATAATTTATAAACACGTTCACCATTAAATATCCACCGCGATCCGGATATTTTATTATTCCAGTTATTCGGACTCGTTAATTTGTTGATCTTAGCTCGGGCATTTATTTACAGTTTTTTATTTTTAAATCGGTAAAGTGGGAATAAAAACAAAAATTCCATGTCGAAATTGTTGTTTGTTTTTCTCGTGAAGAGAAGATCGAGGCTGAAGATAAAAATAATTATGGCAAAATATTGTCACTGAATCGAACACTTTTTTTAGAACGCGATCGATTGTTTGTTTTTTGTTTGTTCGAGGGGCTCAATTTTTTTTTCGAGCGTTGGGCAAAATCTGACGCTTTAATTTTTCGGGAAAAAAGGAGAAAATAGTTGGAGGTTGTACTCACGATCGATCAGAGGCTCGATAAGGGATTTCATGATTGTACGATTTTGCGATAAGGGTTGGAAGGGGTGAATCGTGACGAACCTCGGTGCGAACCGGCTAACACCAAACCGTTACGCTCGAGAAACCCAAAGCTACTGATGTGTCTAAAGCTTGGAAACTGGCGAACCGATCCACCCCCGTCGGGTGATAAGATCCGAAAGGACGGCGGAGAGGGGGCAAAACGGTCGCGAAAACAGCACGGCCGAGAAACTTTCCTTGTTACTTTATACCTAAGAATCTTATCGTCCATTTCGATGACGTTCTTTTTTCACCTTTCTTGCCTTCGAAAAAAATCAATCTTTTTGGCTACGGTACTTTTTACGAGCTTGGTATCAAGTTTTCCGAGGTGTATGAACGTCCATACTGCTGTCCTTTTAGAATAGCAATTTTTACTGAATCGTTTTTTTTTTTCGTGTAAATCTTGTCAAATCTACTTTCCCGATATAAAACTTGGACACGTGAATGATCGATTTTTTTAGCGAATAAAGTCGCGAGAATAAATTAATTACTTTTATTACCGTGGATTAAAGTTACTTTGATCAATTTTGAAATGAAAATCAACATGTTTCTTTAAATAATATGGCAAAAAAATTGTTTAATGGAAACATCGACCGTTATTACTCTTTTTATCTTCCAAATTACAATTTGAAACGTTGCAATTCGAAATATTAGCAATTTTTACTAAGTGGTTTTTTTTCTCGTGTAAGTCTTGTCGAATCCGCTTTCACGTTATAAAACTTGGACACGTGAGCGATCGATTTTTTTAGCGAATAAAGTCACGAGAATAAGTAAATTATTTGTATTACCGTGGATTGAGGTTACTTTAATCAATTTTGAAGTTAAAATCAATATATCCCTTTAAATAATATGGCGAATTTTTTTTTATAGATACAGGGTGTCCAGTAGGAAGTTGCTAAAACTAAATAAGTGTCTCTTCCCTCCATGAATTCAATAGGGGTCCCTTTTTCTGAGGCGCATACCTGAGGCCCCGCAGTTTTATTCCAGCCGTGGTTGAAGCAAGTACGCGCGCGTTAAAATGAGTGAGCTCACCACGGAAGAAAAAGTATATCTTATCGAGTGCTTCTTCTCGAGGGGAAAAATTTATAGTAATGCGTATAGAGGGTTTCGTACTAAGTTTGGAACTCATAGAGTTGCCAGCGAAAACACTCTGAAAAGGTAAGAATTGAATATTTATTCATATTCATCTATCACACAACTTGTGTTTCAATTCAATTAAACTGCATTGAAGTAATTTTACGTTAATTTTTGTAGGATAATCGATAACTTCGTGAAGTATGGTACACTCCAGGACCGTAGACACGAGTTGCCAGGTCCATCTGTTACGGTGACTACACCAGAGAACATCAACGAAGTTGAGAATTATTTCAAACAAAATCGAAATGATTCCATTCGGAAAGCTGCTCAAGCATTAAAAATAACCAAATCATCATTACGCAAGATTTTGAAATATTTTTTAAAGTTTCATCCGTATAAAATAAGCACTCATCAATTGTTAACTGAACATGCCATGACGAAACGCATCGAATTTTGTAACACTATTACGGGAATTTTTTAAGCCGAAGAACTTAATGAGAAATTGATTATTTATTCCGATGAAGCACATTTTTGGATGAATGGGTACGTAAACAAGCAAAATTACCGGTTTTGGGGAACGGAAAATCCCAACGTATCGCTAGCGAAGTCCCTTCATCCACAGAAAGTAACGGCATGGGCAGCGATTTCAGTAAAAGGAATTTATTTGCAATTCTTGGGATCTACGGTAACAGGAGAGAGTTACAAACAGCTTTTGGAAACGAAATTCTTCCCTTATGCAAAAAAGAGTGGACTGGTTAAAATTGTTTACTTCATCCCAGATGGAGCGACGCCGCACCGGGCTCATGAGGTGTTTGAAGCTATTCATCGCGTATATGGGACTCGAGTAATCGGTCTGGGGTACCCTAAATTTGCTCAAGGCGGACTAGAATCGCCTCCGTACTCACCGGCCCTGAACCCTTGTGATTTTTTCTTTTGGGGTTACATTAAAGACCATTGTTACGCTTAAACCTCCAGCACAGTAGATGAACTGATCGCGGCCATCCAGGAAGTGGTTCGCGGCATTACGAACGATATGTTGGACACAGTTTTTCACAGTTTTCAAAAGAGAATTGATTTTTGTGCACAATCTAACGGTTCGCACTTCGAAAATATCTATCATTAATCACTGTACTTTTTCGTTATTTTTATAAGATGTAATAAATTGACATAAAAAATATTTGACTGGGTTTTATTTATGTGCGTTTGAAACTGCAGAGTTTCCTTTATTTGAAGCAATTTGGCTTTTCTGATTCTGTGCACGTGTTTTAAAATGAGAGTCAATTAGTTTCAGCAACTTCCTATTGAACACCCTGTACATCAACTGTTATTCGTCTCTTTATCTTCCAAATTACAATTTGAAATATTGACAAATAAATGAGAAAAAAAAATTAGCCGCGATCAAAGTTAAACTGAGATTGGGGTTACTTTGATACCTCTCTTTTTCTTAAGGGGAGATATACACCTAGATGGTCGAGGTCGAGGATTTAGAAGCTATGAACATTTCGTCGACCGTAGAAGACCTACACTATGGGCCTGGTATCGATGATTCCATGTTTGATTCCATGATTTTATTATTTATTCATTCCCAAATTTTCAAACGCGTTTTTCTCAAAACCACGTTTTTCAAATCGGTACCCAAAATTTCTCCAAAACCAATGAACCGATTGCCTTGAGGTTTTTTGTGGTTATTCTATACACCATTATCTAGTACTTGTCATAGGGATTTTTTTTCCGTTACTTCGTTTTTGTTTTATAGGCAAAATAATAACTAATTTTTGGCCCAAAAGTCATTATTTATGTTCAAACGTCCGCCATTTTGTCATAAATCGATATTTGCAAAATCGGCTATGACGAGTATTATAGTATCTAATTTATAATATCTAATAGTATTTTATATATTTTTTATACTAATAGTATTTTATACTTATATAATAGTATCTAATATAATAGTATCCCTTTATACTAATACTATTATATAATAGTATTATATAATAGTATCCCTTTATACTAATAGTATTTTATATATTTCTAATAAATGATATATTAGATATTATATCTAATTTATAATATCTAATAGTATTTATCTAATAGTATTATAGTATCTAATTTAATAATCTTTTTGGTTTTTTTTCGGATGATTTTTGAAGAAACGCCCGTGGGTACCGTATACGCAGATTTTCTAACGACGCTCCAAGGATCATACAATATCCTTGTATATTTTTAATATTTTTAAATAAAGACAATTAAACATATTTTTGAATGTATATACTTTTAGATAATTAAAACCCCAATCCGAAATTTCAAATAGTTTTCCTTGGAAAAATTCACAAAAATGACCTTTTTTCCGGCTCCTAGGTGTATATCTCCCCTTAATGAGAATCGGAAGTGACCCGATATAGGAGCATGTTTCCTAAAGAAGAAAAAAACGGTCAACGGAATCAAAAGTTACAACGATTTATATGGTTTTGAGGTTACTTTGATCGAACAAATATTACATCTTTACTTTTCACAATCAACTTTATTGATAAACAACTGGTATTTTATATTTATTTATGCGGTGACAAAAAACAAGGTGTAATACTTATGTCAACCTAGGTATCTAAACCACAAAACGAGATCACATTTGTTTCATTAGGAACATGTTTCACTTAAACTAGGATACGTACCAAATCACACTAATTGTAAGTCTTACAATTTTTTGTCTTACAAAAAATATCAAATAAAATTTGATATTTTGATAAAAATTGTTTGATAGTTTGATAAAAAATATCAAACAATTTGATATTTTTTGTCTTACAATTAACAACTTACAACAAGAATAAAAATATCAAATAACAATTTGATATTTTTTGCTTTACAATTATCGTGATTTCGGACAGAATTGCAGAATTGGAGGTCTTAGGCCACAGTGACCTGTATAAAATCATGTGCGGATTTAACAATTTTTTTCCCCAATCCACGGTATACGATTTGTTTTATTATACCCCAATCCACGATATACGATTTGTTTTATTATATTAATTTTACGATTTTGCTTACTGGCCTCAATGTTATAAGTTACGTCAATTTTGTTCAGTTTTTCGAGAATACTGGACGTCAAAACGACGTTTTTTTTCTCCTCAAAATTGCTATTTGTACCAAATTGTTTGCTTTTTGTCTGCATACTATTAAATCAGACTGTAAATTCGTGTAAATCCGATACATATATGTAAAAAGACTCATCAATTAGAGTCATCGATTTTTTAAGCTAACAAAAGGTCGAGATTTAATGAATTATTTTTATCAAACGATTTTATTAATCATATTAATTCTACGATTTTTCCTATCGGCATTTCCGGTGTTATAAGTTACGTGCATTTTTTTAAGTTTATCCGAGGATACTGAACATCAAAACTACGTTTTTTTTTCTTTAATATTGCAATTTGTCTGTAATATTGAAATCGATTGTTTCTTTGGTCTGAATCAGATGAAATCTTACGGTAAATCCGCGTAAATCCGATTTCCAGGTGTAAAAAAATGTAGACGTGAGATATCGATCTTTGTTTTAGCAATAAAGTCTCGAAAATTGACTAATTATTTTTACCATACGATTTCAATTCTCACATTAATTCTACGACTTTTTTCATCGATATTTTCACTAGTCATTTTCACTCATAAGTTACGCCAATTTTTTCCAATCTTTCGATAATACCGAACGCGGAAACTGCGTTTTTTTTAAAATATAATTTCTCCACTAAATTACGCGTATCAGCTTAGGTTCATATCCGATTAAACGTGAATTTTAAATCCGTTTAAATTCGATTATCACACGCGAATAAAAATTAAACCCGTGCGTCATGATTTTTTCTTTCCTAAAAACAAAGTTTCGCGTATCATTTAATTATCTTTATTTCACACCTTTATCAGTTGTCAGAGTAATTCGTTTTTCCCCTTTTCTTTTTTTAATTTTTATTCATTCTTGTGGTTGTTTTTTTAATTTTCTCCCAAGAGCATTTACATGAACGGAAACGTTTTTCGAATCGCCTATTAAGGGTGTCCCTTCGATCGGTAGATATTGGCGATCCGACGAATCATTACCGATAATAGGGTTTCTGGTAAGACGAGAAAAACGGAAAGTTTCGACGATAAAAGCAAATCGTGAATGGAGAGGGAAATTAGTTTCAAAGAGAAAGAGAAACCGGGCTGGGTGGTTTGTATACGCATGAACGCGAGCCCGAGGCAAACTCTGACATTTGTATAGACCGCCCTGTTGGCTGCACACGTGATCGGAATACTTCGATTCCACATTGATAATCGACCCATCATTTATAAGCGTGACGCGCTATTTAGCCTCAATGGAGGCAGCGATCGCTTCTGCCATTTACTCGTAATACTATTATTCTCGTCCGAGTATTTTCCTCCTGTTCGTACCGCAACTTCGCGATTCGCAAACTTCACTTAATTATGGAGAAAAAAAAATAACGTGGAGAGAAAAGGGGTGGGCAATTTGAATATTAGTAATTTGGTCTGCTGTTGATAGCAGGGAAATTGTTTTTCGGAATTCGAGTGAAGGCAAAAATAAGTTTAAGGGTGTTACGGATCGGAGCCACAGGCTTAAGGGTTGGTGGGGAAAAATCAACCCCCTCGCTGTGATGCGAGGCGGACGTGACGAGTGCGATGACAGGCGAGAGAGCATTTTTTCAATCAACGGTTCAACAACCAATGGTTCAAGGTAGCTTAAGGGTGTTTTGGACCAGAGCCTATCTTTGTGCGATAAAAAGAAACCGTTTCCACCCCCGAAGCAACACAAACCCAATGTCGGGAGGGAAATCAGCGAGAGGGAAAACGGAAGAAATTGGGGGATTTTTACAACAGCCTCAAGGGTGTTTCGAGCCGTAAGAACCGGAAGAACAATCTTACGGGTGTTTTGAACCGGAAAAATATCGTTGAGCAATGAAAAGGGGAATAATCAATCCCCTCGCTGGAATGTGAAGCAGACGTGACGAGTGCAATTACAGGCGAGAGAGAATTTTTCTATCGACGACCGCAAGCAACATTTAAAAGTACCTCATGGGGTTATGCGTAGTTGTAAAGGGCGAAAAATAACTTTTTCCAAAATCAATATACACTAGCCACAAAAATTAAAGGATATGAAGAAAAAAAATCCAAAATTTTTCGCTGATTTTCAAAAGGCTTTCACGGTGTGAAAAATGGTCGTAGTGCAAAAACAAAAAAAGGAAACTGAAGCTTCAAGGCTCTGGTCATTGACGCCCGTGCACCTTTCGAAAGAGGAGCAAAAATTTGAAAAAAAAAAAAAAAAAAGTTCCACTGGTTTTTTTATTACTCTAAAATGGTCAACGATAAAAATATTTTCCCTCGGGATCTCAAAACTAGAGACTTGGAGCTTCAATTTTCTTTTTTTGTTTTTACTCTACGACCATTTTTCACACCGTGGTAGACGTTTGAAAATCAGTGAAAAATTGCGGATTTTTTTCGGTTTACAATATTACGGATATTTAATTTTTGTGCCTATTTAATTTTTTTCGGTTTAAAATATTACGGATATTTAATTTTCGTGCCTAGTGAATTTTGACAGTATATCATCTTATGAATGTTCCCTGAAAATTTCAAAGTGATCGTATAAAAATTGACAGATTTGTAGACTGTTATGTGGATTGGGGCAGAATATCCATAAGTCGAATTTCCATAACGGAATATCCATGAGTGAATATCCATAAGTGAGTATAGTATATAACCCAAACAAATCCAAACAAACTTGAAACTTTACCGAGCATTCTCTTTATTAAAAATTGCTTAAAATGCTCATCTTTCTTCGTATTTTCACTCTCCCGCCATTTTTGGCGCTCATTTCTACTTTATACTCACTTTTGGATATTCGACATGGATATTCATACTTATGGATATTCGACTTATGGGGAGGGGTTTCAGCGTGAAAAAAAAACAATTTTTTGCGAATTTTTTTTATCTATATGGATAGACTAAATTTATTGAAACCTTTTGTACATTGTTAAGTGTCATTTCAAGAACATTCCGCGAAATTTGTACGCGATAATATCCACAAACAAGCCGGTGCCGCGTTTTTTTCGAAACCACTTTTTCAAAGTCCGTGTTCACTGCCATTTGAAAACTGCATGACCGATTTATTTCAAACTTGGTACACACTTTCTACATATAAAATACCTCCCCCCAACGGTTAGTTTGAGATTTTTTTTTACATTGAGGGGGTTTTCCACCCCCAAAATGGAATTTTTCGTGAAAAATAGCACTTTTCACTTTACATGACCACCAAAAATTTAGAAATGAAAAAAAAATTATCAAAGACCGTTGGGGGGAGGATTTGATGACACTTTGACTAAATTTTAATGGTACTTGATTTCAGATAATTTCAAGCTGAGATACAGTGAACACCGCAAATCGTGTTTTTCCAAAGGCGTTCTTGGAAAAGCTTTGTCACTGGCTTGTTTGTGGATATTTTCGCGTACAAATTTCACGGAATGTTCTTGAAATGACACTTAACAATGTACAAAAGGTTTCAATAAATTTACTCTATCCATATAGATGAAAAAAAATCGCAAAAAAGTGTTTTTTTTCACGCTGAAACCCCTACCCTTCCCTTATGGATATTCGACTTATGGATATTCACTTATGAATATTCGACGACAGTGATTATGTTGACGTTCGTCAGAATGCTCGGAGGGTCGTTCGAAGCTTTAAACCCTTTTTTTTCTCGAAAGTACGTTTTAAAAATCGGCGAGCAAGAGCTTTCAAAAACTACTGAACGATCTTTCTCAAATTTTCAGGGCTTTTTCTAGATACTATATTTTCTAGTAAAAATATACTATTTGATCGAAGGATTTTTTTCCCAATTTGTACTTTCGATTCGATAAACGAAAAATTCCCCGTTTTTGACAAACATCAAGACTCAATTCAAACACGCGCATTTTTGTTTAAGGGCGACTTTGTCCTTGCGGAGATGCGGGAGATGTTAGCGGCTCAACATGAGCAGCTAGAAGAAGAGGAGGGATGCCTCTATGGACCAGGCATTGCCGATTAGCGGTAATTACAAACACATTTGTGTAAAGACATTACAAAACTTTAAACGCGTTTTTCTCGAAAACACGTTTTTAAAAATGGCTGACATTCTCCTGACCGCTGTAATTAACATATCGACCTGAAATTTCGAGAGCATACTCAGAAATTATGTTTTCACGGAATGACGGATCGTTTTTTCGATAGATACATTTTTGCATTTATTATTTATCTTTTTATGCGAAAAAAAAACGCGAAAATTCGTTTTTTTTTAAATTGCCGCCATTTTCCGAAATTTGTACTAAACGAAAAACCCATCCGTCATTCCATGACCAAAGGGTCACAGATTGATAATATGCTTTGAATTTGTGTTTCAGATCAACAAAGAGGGGGCAGTGATGTCAGCCGTTTACCTCCCGCGATTTGAGGACCTGTTTTCGCGGAGCTGCAGCGGCCACCATTTTGGTTTTTTGTTCAAAAAAAAAAAAATTCTTGACGTTCTGTCTATCATGAATAAAAGCAAGAAAAAATCCGCACTCAAAAAGCTTTACTCGTTTCCTTTAAAAAAAATAAAATGTAAACACCTGAAATATGGCACTCCAAGGACAAAGTCTCCCTTAAATTTGATATTTCGTAAATTCCTCCGATGAATCATAGGATAAGCTAATATACTACACAAAAATTAGAGAGTGTTCTTCAGATAATACTTCTTAAAATACCTCATTTTTGTACAAGTTTATCGTCGCTATTTACTAAAGTTGAAAATCCCAAAGCCGAGCTGTTTTCGACTGTTACAATTAGGCGTAACCCCTTAAGGGTATCAACCGGAAAATACCGTTCAGTGACAAAAAGGGAAAATTCCACCCCCTCTGTGACAAAATCAAGTGGAGGAAAATGACGTTATCAGCAATCGAAATTCTTATCAGCGAATGGTTGGCCCTGTATTTGAAAAACTCGCGAAGTCAGCGAACCCGAGAAATTCCTTGTCGCTGTTATCGACCGTAGAAAAACTCGGTAACTTCCGGTGTCGAGGTGGCTTAAGCGAGAACGACATTTAAAGCGGAACGAACAATATGAAATGTTATTCGACAAGGAAGTCCAGATCATGCGTTAAAATAAAAATATATTAAGTTCTGAACGAAAGTCGAGGATTCCACAGGCCTCGATGTACTCGAGTGGCCACCCAGAGCCTCGACCTACATTTATCGATAACGGGTACATATATTATCGCGAGCCAACAAGGATCTTCTGAAACAAACACGACGGCTCGACATTATCCGATAAAAACGAGTTTTTTGCGAAAATAAAATGATTTTTCCGTAATTTTTAGACGACACGTGGAAAAATGTTGGATAAATTTTAAGTACAATTATGCGCACTTGCATTTTAGTCATGAATATTCTCAATTTTACAATGAAAGTGACAACTTATTTTCATACTTTGGCCAGTCGCGGATATTTTCACACTGCAAAGGAAAAAAACGAAAAAATAATATGAGTATGTATGCATATAATTGCAAATACAGAACGAGAGTAAATTTTATTGATTTCTTTAATTTTGATATTTATTTCACATTCTGTATATGTATATTTATTTCATAATTGAAAAACATGTTATGTTCATTTTTTTACTTTATACTTTTTGAAGTTCATTTTTATAATTTTTATAATTTTTATATTGTATCGTAATATTTATTTTTCTTATTTAAATTATTTTTTCTTTTTTTTTATCATATTGTCATATATTTTATATAATATTTATTATTTTAATATTATTTATAATTATAATCACGTTTAAAAATTATTTGTATACTTAGCAGAGCACGAGATTCACTATTGATCCCCGGGAACACTTAATTTTCATTACAGTCCACACGATAAACAACATTCGCGAAAAAAATTCATTTCGAACGCGGAGTCTCAATTTTTCAGAATCATCTTCGCGGAGTTTCAATTTTTTTTTTCGAAATGAAGAAATGCTCGCGCTCTCAGGCGCAATCGTAGCGACAGTCACGAGCCAGTTTGCAAGCTGCTAATTCGTAGCGAAGGTCGACGCATCGCTGATTCGATTCACACCGCGACACCGGAGGAGCATTGTTCGGCAATATTCTTAATAACAAAAACACTTCAAGAGGTAATGCTACTTGGAAGACGCGAAAAATTCGTGTCACTTAATAAAAAAAATAGTGTCTTAAGAAGACACACAAATGTAGTTTGAAAAATGACAAAAGTAACAAAAATGTGCAAATAAAGTTTATGGAATCATTAAGAAAAATCTTTGCAAATTTTACCCTGTGGAATCCTAAAAGCCTGCAATATTTTACGGATCCCTGGGGTTTTGTAAAATATTGTTTTACATAAAAATGTCGAGGATGAAAATAAGTTTTATATTGAGAATTCAAATTCGTGAAGAGTTGCTCGTAACAAGAGGAATCCTTCACAAATAGAGAAATCCCTCATTTTTGGGATAAGTTAGTTTAGAAGATGCTGTCAAAAATTGAATTTGATCAAATATGTAAAATTGTGAAAATTTCACAAATTTACGTAACGAATTTGTGGAGAGTTGCCTGCAAAAAGAGAAATTTTTGAAAAAAAAAAAAAATTCTCTCTTTTTTTCTGGGGAGACTTTAGTTTCGAAGATACTTTGAAAATATGAAGTAAGTCGGATAAATTTTGTAAAATTTTCAGGCCAATTTGGAAAATGTTGTTTCGGAAAAAATGCTCCTAATTTTTCACGCCCCGTTATTTTGAGTTAGACGGCGAGGATTTAGTAATTAAAATATTGATTTTTTTACATCAGGTCAATTGCACTTTTTCGAAATTTTTAAATAATGTGTTATAGTATAGAGTTGCTTGTAACAAGAGAAATTTTCCGAAAAATTCTCACTTTTTTCTGGGGAGAATTTAGTTTCGAAGATACTTTGAAAATTTGAAGTAAGTTGGATAAAATTTGTAAAATTTTCAGTCCAATTTGGAAAACGTTGTTTTAGAAAAATGCTCCTAATTTTCCACGCCCTGTTATTTTGAGTTTGACGGCGTAAACCTTCGCAATTGAAATATTAAATTTTTTATATCAGGTAAATTGCACATTTTTGAAATTTTAAAGTATAATTTAGCGCTTAAGAACAATGTTTTCCCCCCATCGAATTCAATTACTCTAGACTATCAACATAATCATAAAGTTCAATAAAAACTGACTTATATTCAGAGTACAGAATCATTTCATTACAATTTAGGCTAGAATTAGGTTCCAAAGTTCTTTTTTGCAAAATGTGTCTTGGGCAGCAAGCTTAAAAACATCAAGGATTAAAATTAATATGTCATATGCGAGAGGACACAATCTCGTAATTCTTTTTCCGATGTGATTCTTAATCCGTGAACTGAAAAGGACACTGGAAATGTACAGATTTGAAAAAAATGTTCAACAACATACAATGTTAATCTACAAACCAGTGGACCAAACTCATCGAACATTAGTCGTGGATTAGGTAAAGCTTCTGTTCTGCATTTTTCCACGTGCGCACAATTCCTTCTCCAATAGATGAATGGGCTAGACGAAACAGGTACCACGTGACTTGGAGCCGTATGAAAAAAGAGTCGCTCGGGGCAAAAAAAGTCCGCTAAGTGCAGGAGTTTTCTCGTTTTCGTTGTATCCGCACGAGGCAAAAAGATATCTGCGGGATCAGGAATTCCCTAGCGATACGTCCGAGTTCCTAGTAATTTGATTTGCCGGTAAAAGGTTTGCTTAAAAATAAACTTGGGAATTTGCAAGTTGTCGAATCTTCGAACTTGAGGGTATTTTTAACTCAAGTGGCGAAGTCTTCGAATTCGTGGGTATTTTTAACTCAAGTTGCGAAATCTTCAAATCCGTGAATAGTTTTAATTCCAGTCGCCGAATCTTTGAATTCATGGGTATTTTTGATCCAAGTAGCCGAATCTTCGAATACGTGGGCATTTCAAATCCAAGTAGATGAATTTTCGAATTCGTGGGTAGTTTTATTCCAGGATGCAAAATATTCGAATCCGTGAGTACCTTTCATCCAAGTAACCGAACCTTCGAATTCGTGGTTGTTTTCAATCCGAGTAACCGAATCTTCGAACTTGTAGGTGTTTTAAATCCAAGTAGCTGAATTTTCGAATTTGTGGGTATTTTTCATCCAAGTAGCCGAATCTTCGAATTCGTGGGGATTTTTTATCCAAGTAGTAAAATTTGCGCATGTGGCAATTTTTCATCCAAGTAGCCGAATCTTCGAATTCGTGGGGATTTTTCATCCAAGTAGTAAAATCTCCGCATTTGTGGCTATTTTTAATCCAAGTAGTAAAACCTTTGAATTCATGGGCATTTTTTATCCAAGTAACCGAATCTTCGAATTCGTGGTTATTTTCAATCCGAGTAACTGAATCTTCGAACTTGTAGGTGTGTTAAATCCAAGTAGCCGAATTTTCGAATTTGTGGGTATTTTTCATTCAAGTAGCCGAATCTTCGAATTCGTGGGTATTTTTCATCCAAGTAGCCGAATCTTCGAATTCGTGGGTATTTTTCATCCAAGTAGCCGAATCTTCGAATTCGTGGGTATTCCAAATTCAAGTAGCTAAATCTTTTTATCCGTGGGTATTTTTTATCCAAGTAGCCAAATCTTCGAATTCGTAGGTATTTCGAATTCTGGTAGCTAAACCTTCTTATCCGTGGGTATTTTTTATCCGAGTAGCTAACTTTTCGAATTCGTGGGGATTTTTTATCCAAGTAGTAAAATCTCCGCATTTGTGGCTATTTTTAATCCAAGTAGTAAAATCTTTGAATTCATGGGCATTTTTTTATCCAAGTAGCCAAATCTTCAAATTCGCAAGTATTTTCAACACCCACAAATTCCCACACATCCAAGTAGCCAAATATTCGAACTTGTGGGTGTTTTTAAGAAAAGTATCCTAATCTTCCAATTCGTGGGTATTTCCAATTTAAGGAGCCGGATATTCGAACTTGTGGGTATTTTTAATCTCACTAGCTTGGTCTTCGAGTTTGTGGGTATTTTTTCATCCAAGCAGAGAAATCCAAGTAGCTAGCACTTGTGGGTGTTTTTAATTCAAGTAGCCAAATCTTCGGATTCGTGGATATTTTCTATGCAAGTAGTCAAATCTCCGAATTTGTGGGTATTTTTAATCCAAGAAGTAAAATCTTTGAATTCATTGGTATTTTTTTTTATCCAAGTAGCCAAATCTCCGAATTCGTAGGTATGTTCAATACCCACAAATTACCACACATCCAAGTGGTAAAATTTTCAAATTTGTTGGTGTTTTTAATAAAAGTAGCCGAATCTTCAAATTCGTGGATATTTTCAATTCAAGTAGCCTGATATTCGAAGTTGTGGCTATTTTTAATCTGAGTTGCTAAATCTTTGAGTTCGTGGGTGTTTTTAATTCAAGCAGGTGGATCTTCAAAATCGTCCGTATTTTCAATTCAATAAATCGAATATTTGAACTTGTGGGTATTTTTAATCCAAGTAGCCAAATCTCTGAATTGGCCAATCCAAGTAGCCAAATCTCTGAAGTGGCCAGTCCACTTTGGAGCCACGAAAAAGGCTATTTTCTCGATATTTTTTGAGGAATTTATAAAAAATATGAATATAAACGTTGTTGGGCTTGATAAATAAAGTCTTAAACTACATTAAAACAAATTTTTATTAATTTTTATTCATTTTTAAGTACAAAAGCTATAGTTTAACGTAACGCCTCGAAATTAGGTGGGCTAGGTAGCTCCATCACAACTCGGCAACGGCTTGTCTGAAACCAACAAATCAAAGTCCATTAGATTCAGTATGACACCAGCTACAAAATGACCCTCGGATATGAAGTTTTATCAAAAAATAAAAAAATGGCAGATGAAAAACGGAAAAGTAAAAAAAACGCGTTTTTTCGCAGTTTTTCGCAAAAAAAGAGTAAAAATCAAAATTTTAAAACCATCCAGGGTCATCTTGTTGCGAATCATGTTTACAATATGTGGTTAAAATTTCAAGAGGATCGGTTTATTAGTTTTAGAGATACGATGGAGCTAGATTTTGAAAAAGTTGTTTCGAGAAAAACGCGTTTGATGTTACACTATGAAAAACTCTTACCAAAACTCACTCGGCAATTCCTGCACCGTTCAAAATCCCTTCTGATTGCATCGTCGATTTCTTCAAGTATTGCTTGCTTTCGATTTTTTGAAATTTTCAAAGTGGACTGGCCCCTTAAGGGAGACTTTGTCCTTGGAGTGCCAT
>OY723388.1:53254684-53267184 GCA_963210295.1 Ophion ellenae | reverse complement strand
TTTTTTGTGTTATTACAGTTTTTAGAGTATGAGCGATATAATTATCTATATTATTATTGTTTGGTGTAATTAAATAATTCACCAAATACTCGGCCTTTAAAAATACACTGTGTAGGAATATCTTTTTAGAACTAGATCTACAATAAAGTTGTCAACAGATATTTTAAGCAATAATCATAATAATAACAATAATAATTTTTCGCGACGCTATGCTCGAGCCGAATCCGTCACAATTCCACCTCGGGCTATTACACGCCAACACATCCGTGCACCGTTCAAATAAATCGAAGTGACGAGTCAAGATCCTTTAGGATCGAAGGCGGAGGCGATGAAGCAAAAAAACGATTGGGACGAAAAATTTCGGTCTGCAGGGTGGGCGGCAGCGGAGAGGAGGTAGGGCAAGGGCGAAGAGGCGTCGGAGCTTCGGGGTACGAATAACGCGTTCCAGCTCAATCGTGCCCAAGAGCCTGTGGCTGTCAACAGAATTACGAGGGCAAACATTGACGAAAGATGAAATCGAAAAATTATTCAACTTTGAATAAATCAATCTGCCATTCCGAATGATCGTTTTCTTTCTTTCTTCATTATTGGAAATCCCGAATAGTTTCGGCGTGTGGTCGAAGCTGTTGAGGGAATGAAATCAACAGTCGGGAAGACGAGAAGATTTGGGAAAACAAAGAAAAGATAAGGGGTGGAAAATTAGCTTGCTGAGGGAAATAAGGATCTATAGTGTTACACATTTTGTCGACGTTAAGTACGAGGATGTAGTTGAGTATCAGATCGCTGCTAAATTTCTTTACATCCTGCACGTACTACTCTCAATTTATTTGGGTTGAAACAGTTAACCCAAAATTGGAAATGCAGCAGGACTTCTGAAGGAAATGTCATGATTGTTTTTTTATTCGATTTTAGTTGTATTTCGTAATTGTAGCAACAAAAATCGCAACGTGGTCCAGAAAGTACGCTACCAGAATCCGGAAACGTCAAATTTCGGAAATGTCCCTTCCGGAAAGTTACAACCCAGAAATGTTACGTTGCCAAATGTTACCACAAGGAAAACTGAGGACAGATTTTGCTATCGCTAAATCGTGCCAGTGACAAGAAACGTCTTCCAACTGACTGAAAAATGTCATCAGACAGATGAGGCACCAATGACAAGTGACGTTCTCCAACTGAATGAAGAATGTCATCAGCCAGATGTCATCGGACGGATGTCACCAATGCCAACTGACGTTTTCCAACTGAATGAACAATGTCATCAGCCAGATGTCATCAGACGAATGACACCAATGGCAACTAACGTCTTCCAATTGAGTGGAAAATGTCATCAGCCAAATATTATCAGACAGATGGCACCAATGACAACTGACGTCTTCCAACTGAATGAAAAATGACATCTGACGGAAGGCACCAATGGCAACTACCATCTTGTAATTTGATGAAAAATGTCATCAGACAGATAGGGTACCAATGGCAACTAATGTCTTCGAATTGAACGAATAATGTCATCAGCAAAATGTCATTAGAATCATGGCACCAATGGCAACTGACGTCTTCCAATTGAATGAAAAATGTCATCAGACGGATGGCACTAACGGCAACTATGATCTCCCAATGGAATAAAAAATGTCATCAGACGGAAGGAACTAATGGCAACTAAGATTTTCCAATCCAATTTAAAATTTCATCCCCCGAATGTCCATAAATTCCAATCTATAAGGTTTTTCTTCTCCACGATGTTCAACTCACTTGTCAATGTGACAAAAGTGTCTTTACCAATGTGGCAAGAACACCGTGGTACATTGACAAATAATTAAAAAATCGTTGAGAAAACAGGCTACCCATTAAAATGAGTGGACATCCCATTAAAACGAATGGACATTCGTTTTAATGGGTCCAGATGTCAATAGGCCGCAATTTTTCGTATGATGACATTTTGGCAACGTACCACTTGCCCCATTGGAAAAATGCTCTCTGAGGTGTTGATTTGAGGGTTGATTTGAGCGTGTTATCAAAAATGCAGAGCGAGACGCTCCGTCGCGACACGGGAATAACGTGCGAAAAGTTGCCCTTGGCCATGATCCAATCGCGGGATCCTGCGCCCCGAAACACTGGCTGGAAGATCCAGTCTCCCCTTCGGGCATATACGTGAGAGACATCCCATGTGAAGGCTGTTCTGCAAACGCAGTCTCCAAGATTCGATATGATCAGAACGTTTCGTAAATTCAACGAGAAATGGAAGAGCGCCAGGCGCCGTCGCCCGAAAATCTCAAACGCACGAGGAACTTTGAAAAAGCGTTGCTTTCTTTTTTGCTCATAAACATATATCTATATCCACAGTTGGAATCGATCTCCGAGTCACCACCCATCTTCGAGACGTTAGGGACGGTGTTTTCTTTCTTTTTTTATGTACCACCCACGCGCGTAGCCTATGATGAAAGCTGATTTTTCTTCCAACCCTCGGAGGAGTTCTTTGACCCGGAATGTTACGGAATACCTGCCCGGGAAGACTCAATTTTGGGCTTGTACACCCAGGAACGAACGCACTTTCATTCATGAATCTTGAACGAAAAAATGATAGCTTCGCGGTCTCGCGTGTCAGACGGCGTCAGCTTGCGCCAATACTCAGATGGATGATGGCTCAGCCTCACAAAGGAAGGTTGCGAGGTCGATCATTCCGATTTCGATGAAATTTGGCATGCTTGTAGAATGGATAAAAATAGGCGACACGTATTTTTTTATATCTGCGGTACCCCATTTTTAAGGGTTGAAACGCACCCTCGAAATCGGAGTTTTCGTTTTTCGTCGATAACGTTATCGTTCTCATCTCTAATGTATAGTACACGAAAAAATAAACAATGTTGCAATTTAACATTTTTTCATATCTCGTACCGGTGAAACGTTATCGACGAAAAACGAAAAACACCCCAACTTTCGAGGGTGCGTTTCAACCCTTAAAAATCGGGATCCGCAGATATAAAAAAATACGTGTCGCCTATTTTTACCCATTCTACAAGCATGCCAAATTTCATCGAAATCGGAGAGATCGACCTCGCAACCTTTCCTTGTCAGTCAATGTATTTGTGTATTGGGAATGTATTTGGGAAAATGTTGCCCGTATCACTACAGGATTTTCGCGGTTTCCCCGTGGCCTCGTGCAAATGCGATACAATAGTGAATTGGAAAACGAGAGGCTGTGGACAACACGTTGGGGGTCTTCGAGAAGTTGGGAATAGTGAAAGGCCACAATTGTCAGGTAGAAGAGAAGAGGATGGGATTAGCAAAGGCCTGAAGACTATGCAAAACGAACAAAACAAACCTAAACCAAAAAAACCTAAACCTAAAAATACCAAATAAAAACCCAAACCTCAACAAACCCAATAAGTTAGAAAAAAAAATCCCGGACAAACGCATACACCCTAAACAAAGCCAATTAACCCAAAACCGCCAGAAACCCATACACCTCAACCTAACCCAAACAATCCTGAATAAATCCAGGGAAATCAAAGCAAACCCAAACAAGCTCATGCATGGAAAGCATCAGCGAATTTCAGAACGAACGGAATATGCAAACTCGACTTTTCTGAACATTCGGTGCGGTAAAAGCGAAGTCGATGTCCGTGAAGACTCAAGGAAAAAAAATGATCCACCGTTTTTCGGGGCACCATAATGTTCACGGCATGTCCGCAGAAATTCGTGCTCCAGGTCGCGGGCGAACGAGGACACTAACGATGTCCTTTCGGGTAATACGAGAGCGGCAGGTCATTTCAGCGACTCGTATACTTCGCGGCCCTCGTCCCTGTCTTGGCGTAAACACGAAGCGAGAAAAGTCTTGGGATCAGTGGAAAAGGAGGCTGAGATTTTTTGGAGCCCTGGCACAGAGTCCTGCGTCATCAGTTCTGATTTCGTGCCGCAGGAGCCATAACGAACGACGAGAGGTCCTCGCGAAGGACTCGACAGATGAATGAGCATTTGGAGAGACGTTGTACGGACGGATGGAAAATTTTAGCGACCCCGCTGGATTAGGAGTAATGGATAGGTGACATACATGCATGCGTGTATGGCGGGATGCCCTCTGATAGGGATGACGAATCCGTCCGATATTGCGCGTGTACAACTTAGCCATCTGGATATTATATCTGGGTGATCTCTATGACAATTTTCAATTCCTCATTTTTATCAATTGATTATTTATTTATCTCACTTTTCGTTTTTTCGTTTCCATTTTGAATTCTTAATTCTTGATTTACTATTTTCAATTTGTAATTTTTTATTTTCAATTTGTAACCTGCAATTTTTAGTTTTAACAATTGTTTATTTTTAAATTAAGGCGTTAGGTCACAGTAACGGGTATAATATCATGTGCGAATTTAACAATTTTTTTTCGTATGAAAAAGTGACTCATAAAATTAATTACACATCTATTTAGTATGAATATCAAGCTGTTAGAAAATGTATATATTTTTTTTTTCGATGTACAAAATGGCCGACTGCTAATATTTTCTTTTGTTATCTTTTTTTAGGCGCTCCGCGGCGTGGCATTTAGCATCCACAATTTTTTACCTAGAACGAAAAACAAAAATTCTCGTCAATTTACATTTAGATACCTAGAGAAGTTCGTACGGAATTAAAAAAATATCGTTTTATTCAAAAGTTGTAGGTATTTGAACCTCATAAATTAATTTCCAGTGCAAAATTTCGTTATAACTGCTCGTAAACTGCAAAGAAAATTAAAAGTTTTCGATCAATCGAACATTCCGTACGTACTTCTCTGCGAAATGCAATTAGGAACATAACTTTTAACTTTGAAGTAAATCGAGTGAAAATTGTTGAAGTTATTTGGCACGCCAATTGGAAAAAAGCTGTTTCGAGAAGTTTCGAGTGGTCGGCCATTTTGTACATTGAAAAAAAATATATATATATTTTCTAACAGCTTGATTTTCATACTAAATACATGTGTAATTAATTTTATGAGTAAATCACTTTTTCATACGAGACAAAATTGTTAAATAAGCACATGATTTCATACCCGTTGCTGTGGCCTAACCCCTTAAGGGGAGATATACACCTAGGAGCCGGAAAAAAGGTCATTTTTGTGTATTTTTCCAAGGAAAACTTTTTGAAATTTCGGATTGGGGTTTTAGTTATCTAAAAGTATGTTTTTCCATCCTGCTGCTTTTGTAATCACTGGGAATCCTAATCGGGTCATGTCTGTCTGCCCCAGCCACGATATTCCACACACAACGTCCTTTTGCCTCAACATTTTACCTTCCTACGCTCTCTCATCACCCTGAGCTTTCCGAGTGCCGGTGCGCGTGATCTCAGAAAATTCACGCGCGAAATGAAACAGCGAAAATAGTAATACTTTTTTAGCGAAGGCTAAAAAAGAAATTAAGAAAAGCTTCGCGTACAAACACGGGCCTGATTGATTTTGTGATAAACGACTGACGAGGTAAAAAAAAATGAGCAAGACTCGAGACTTGCGAGACGCAAATAAGCGAACAAGGAGATGCAGGAGAGCTTGCACGTGACAAGTTGTCGCAGTATATATATATATATATATATATATATATATATATATATATATATATATATATATACTGGAACCTTTTTGAGGGGCTATACCAGTGTGACACTTTCAAAAAATCGATTTTGTTTGCCCTTTTCGACAGTTTATACTTCCAAGAATATCATTATCATTTATATAATTTATATAAATATCATTTTATCTTGCAAAAATCGATAGTAAAATCTTTAAACGCGTTTTTCTCGAAATCATATTTTTCAAATTTGCTGACATTGTAACTCATAGAGCAATTATCCGATTGACTTGAAATTTGAACTGAGTACTCTTGAATATATTTACTTTGCAATGACGTAGGATATTTTTGATTAGATGAAAATTGACGACTTGGCATTGGAAAAAACCGACCATTTTATAGGCAAGAAAACAGACTTTTTTTCATAACTACGCCATTTTGTTAGATTTTGATATTTTTCGAAAATCCTACGTCATTTTATAGAAAATACCCTCCAGTTTAACGACATTTTTTTCCTTTTTCGGTTTCAGCTACTCAATCGGCCGGAATTATGTCAGCAGTGGAGAAACTTTTTTTTTGCGCCTACGAAGGCAGCGCAAAAGTCGCTTGGTACTCAATAGTTTTCTATGAAAAAATTATGTAATATAGGTCAAATATAGCCAAATATATTCTTAATTTTCCGAAAAATTTAATTGAGCACTTTTCTTCCAAAAAATTCCCGAAAATCACCCAAATTTTCAGCGTTGACACTGGTATAGCCCCTTAATCGGCACAGCGGCGGCATCGGCTTCGCTTCACACTCGCAAAAATAGAGGTTGCGCACCATCCATTCAAGCGGACTCTGCGCAGCTGGGGCGACTGATTGCAGTACCCCTCAAAGCCCCCTCTTATTGTTCAGCATGCTTCGAGCCTCACGCTAGGGCCTTGCGCTTCTCCCGCCATGCGCTATACCGATCAACATTCGGCACATAGCAGGGGTGGGGGGACGATTGCATCTGTGAAGGTTCCGTTTACAGAGGTTCCAGTGTATATACTATATCTTGTGACATGATTTTCCGATAATCGTGCCCGACGTCGCTCTCGTCGCGTTCGCACGGGAACGGCGCCAGCCTCACGAATTCTCGCGACGTATTTATTCTTCCCGAACGATCGGCGAGCGGGTTTTTGCCGGCAGCTTCAACTGCAATTTTGGCGGAGGGGTGGGATTGATCTGGTGCAGTTTAAGGGGGGATTGTCTTTTTTTTTCGCAAAATTTACCGCTTTTTGGGAATTTTTTTGTGAAGAAAGTATACAACGGAAAACTTGTGAAACTTGGCATATAGTTTTATTGATCTGTTTACTACATACAAAAAAATTTTTAAACAATTTCATCAAAAAATCCGCCTCCCACCCCCCTCGACGCGCGATGGTCCTTTTTTGATGGTGTGCACGATTACAGCCTTCACGTTCATCCTGCAACAAAAACCCAAAAAGCATTTTACTTTAGACACATATAGCTATCGTTCGATGAAGGGGAAAAAAAAATTGACGGTTTGGTGACGTTTTGAACTTGAAGTATCGATTTTTCGAAAAAAAAATGATCGATTTTTTGTTATAAATAAAAAACTATTAAACGTATTGCTTTTTCGCTTCATCAAACGATAAAAGGATGTCAGCTGAGCATTCTGTCCAAATTTGAAGGCAATCGGTTGAATAGTTTTTGAGAAATCGTGCACACCAGTTGTGAAAAAGCTGTTTCGAGAAAAACGCGTTTAAGGGGGGATTTTTTGATGAAATTGTTTAAAAAATTTTTTGTATGTAGTAAACAGATCAATAAAACTATATGCCAAGTTTCACAAGTTTTCCGTTGTATACTTTCTTCACAAAAAAATTCCCAAAATGCGGTAAATTTTGCGAAAAAAAAGACAATCCCCCCTTAACCGTTCGAGATTTGGGGTAACAATTTTATCATTTGAAAATTAACGTTTCTATCCCCCCCCCCCCCCCCCCCAAGGTTTAAAACGTCTGGCGCAACTAAGTTCCCGGGTTTCACACATGGATGGCGCTAGCGACACATGTAGTCGGCATACAGGTCTGAAATTGGGTGTCTTTATAGCTTGGACATCTGTTAATAATACCCAGTCGTTATATAACCAAATATCGCAACACAACGACCATTTTTCTAACCTCGAAAATGTCAAAGTCTGTGCCAAATAAACTGCATTTGCGGGAAGCATTGCTTTTCTGCTTCAACCTAAAAAAAAACAGCAGCTGAAGCACGTCGGTTACTTGAGGAGGCCTACGGCGAACATATACCATCAAAAACAACGTGTGAAGATTGGTTCAAGCGGTTCAGAAGTGGCGATTTTGAGACTGGGGACAAAGAGCGCTCAGGAAGACCGCAATCATTTGCGGACGCCGATCTGCAAGCGTTATTGGATGAAGATGACACTCGAACAGAAGATCAACTTGCCGAGGCATTGAATTTGACTCGGCAATGTATTTCGAAACGTTTGCACGCCATGGGAAAAATTCATAAGGAAGGAAAGTGGGTGCCGCATGAGTTGACTGAGAGACAAATGGAAAATCGAAGAGCCACTTCCGAAATGTTGCTTTTGCGGCAGAACGGAAAAAGTTTCCTGCATCGAATTGTTACTGGCGATGAAAAATGGATATATTTCGAGAATCCCAAACGCAGAAAATCGTGACTTTCACTTGGCGTCAACATCGACGGCACGGCCAAATCGCTTCGGAAAAAAGACAATGCTCTGCGTTTGGTGGGACCAGAAAGGAATCGTGTACTATGAGCTGCTGAAACCGGGCGAAACTGCCAATGGGCATCGCTACCGACAACAACTAATCAATTTCAGCCACGCATTGCTCGAAAAACGGCGAGAACGGGAAACGAGACACGAACGTGTGATGTTGCAGCACGACAACGCTCCGTGCCATCGCAGTTCCATCGTTCTGGACACCATGAAGACACTGAAATGGGATCTGCTACCGCACCCGCCGTACTTGCCAGACCTGGCCCCTTTAGACTACCACTTGTTCCGATCGATGGGGCATGGCTTGGGTGGGCTACACTGGGCCAATAGGCCTCCAAAGTAACTCTAGTGGCGCAGCCCTGGCGGCGAGTTGTGGCAAAACTTGGATTGGTTTTCGTCTGCTGGTGCAGTATGCCGATCGCCATTTAAATCAGGTGTTTGCGTGAATGACAGCACCGCGTGTGATGTTTACGTTGTAAAAACAGCGTTTCACGTCATATTTGGGGTCGTTGACGCGTGTTTGAGGAAGAACTTTTCCTATCACAGTTCTTTTCTCACCAGCAACAATTTCGCGAACTTCCGATACATGACGACTATCGCAAGTTTTCTGCCCATATTACAACATCCTCTATATAAATTTCCGATGCAACCAATAATTTAAACAGAAATTTTGTTGGAGGCAGAAAAAAAATTGTGTGCAGCCAATGTACGCAATTTCATTGACATTCTCTTCGTCGCATACCTATAGATATGCTTTTAGGGCGAAAGGAAGTCATGAGGATACATTGAAATCCGCAAGTAATCGTTATTAGTGCCATCACACTATTTTATTTTATTTACAAGCACATTCCATTCACAATGTGAGATCTACAATCGATGATGCTTGCTCAAGCCTAGCTCTTTCGTGTTTGTGCCGGTTTGACTTAAGGTAGTTCCGCGGCGAAAATCTCAACCAAAAGTTTACATATACAATATTACAATAGTAGATAATACGATGGATATCATTTATTGCCGTAAAATATATTTTGTATTATGTTTTTGATCGACCATTGCCAGTAAACTTTTTGCCGGGACTGTCCAGGCTTTGCCCGAATTGTTTTTTTTCCAGGCTTTGCCAGGCTTTGCACCAAAATTGTGAAGGCTTCTCATGGTTATATCTTGGAAACTAGATGGTGAATCATTCTCATTTTTTTTCACATTATTCGTGATATCTTACTGTAGCTTATCCTCGTTTTTTTTATCAATTTCTTAATTTTAGTTTTGACGGTAGAATTAATGATGCTCTGTTTGCCCATCATAACGCATTTGTTACGTGCAAACCAAGCCAACTTTAAGTGTAAATATCTCAGGTTTGGGGTGGTCAAACTTATTCAAATTGCACAGATGTTTGGATAATGTATTAAATAACGTACATGTCAAATTTCAACCATTTCTTAATTCAACTCTTCTGTGGAGGTACCACCTTAACCGCCATGCGCCAATCCAAGATTTGCCACCGGCACACGGTGGTTCCAAACGCCGAAAAGCTGGCCAAAATAGGGGAAATCGCGTTACTAAATATAGGACTTTTTTGTGTGCCATATGTTAGGTTGGTATCTGTACTTTAAGAACGCAGCATTACCAATGCCAATAATACACACTTGTTGGCAGCGTGGCGTCGTGAAGTTAAGGTTAAATTTCGTGAATGTCACGTGTTTTCTGACTTAAACATTTAATTTAGACAAGTTAGTGTTAATTATTCACGGTGAAGTGAATTGTTTCGAAGAGAGGGATATCTGAGGTTAGTAAAATACGTTTTGTTTGAAATTTCAAGTGCTTATACATTGTTTATATATTATTGTTTGTAAATCACAAAATTTCGTCATTTTTATGCCACTTTTACTTTCTCATTTTCTCGAGAGTCCCGCTAGATCCCGGGCTGACATTAATTGCATATGGTAAGGGCATCATAGCACTAAATTATGACGCCAATAACTTTTGCCCGAATTCGCCCGAAATTGAGAAAATGCAATTTGAAAATTTACTTAAAAAAATGGCTAAAAATATGATTTTTACGTTATATGAGGCCCAATATCGTCAAAAAAAATTGGTTTGAGTTATTTAATGTTGAGTATACATACTACCGATGATTTTGACATTATAAACAATGAATTTGTTATAAACAATAAATTATTTTTTTCAAAAAACTTAATTAAATTTTTTTCCAAGTTGATTAAATGTCAAATTCTGATTCAGCGACGTCGAAAACCCCTTAGTCAACAGGTTTTATCATTTACAATCATAATCATTTTTTTTTTGGTCCGCCATCTTGTTTTTGACTTTGTTTTGCATTTTTTTATGAAACTGATGTCAAATTTCGATTTAGCAACCTCAAAAAATCCTTATAACATTTTTTATTGTTTAAAGTTGATATAAAATTGTTTTTGGTCCGCCATCTTGTTTTTGACTTTTTGACTCATTTTTTTCGAAAAACTAACATCAGATTCGGATTCAGCGACCCCCAAAACCTATATATACCCACCACCATCCGTTTTTTCGATGATTTCGATTTTTGGCCAGCTTTAGAAGTTACTTCGGAGGCCAATTACGATGCAGTACAAAATTGGTTGGACGAATGGTTTCAGTCCAAAGACGCGTTTTTTTATCGTCGCGGTATTTATGTACTGCCAGAGAGATGGCAAAAATGTGTAAATAGCGAGGGACAATACTTCGAATGAACCATTTTTTATATTTGTCTTGAAATCTTCGATTTCTTATTGGAAAAAAAAAACCCGGAAGCTTTGTCGTGCAACTAGTCAAGAATCGGGAAGTTATACAATGAATTATACAGGAAGGAAAACTTCCTCGGTAATCCGTTATTAAGGGGGTATCCCTCTCTGGAAGCCCAATTTGAAGTGTCAAAATGACTCATTTTTTCTAGTAACACATTGGATGGAATAAATTAATTTTTTCCCAGCATGATGTGCACATGTTTGCGATTACAATTCAATTTTTTCGCGAAGAAATGTTAATTATCTTGACCGAGTAGTTTGAGGTTCGCGAGCATAATTACCGAATATCGATAAGATAGGTAGCATTTGTGCCGTTTACGACGTTGCCATGATTGCACATTCTAATATTTTGCGTAACATTAAAAATTTTATAACGGTACTGTGAATGCTCATTTTCACGGTACCAAGGGTTAGTCCAATAATTAATCGAACCGTGCCTATTTTTTTAGCTCTGTGGTAACATTCACTTAGCAGATATTAACACTGTACTGAAAAATGATCAGGAGTTTTCCATAAGCGTAATGTAATTAGCCCACGAAATACGTCGAGTTGCCGATTTTTTTCTTCTAAAAAAACGGCACTGTGCATCATATTCAAACTGCACAGGATGATCAGCAAAGAGGTTATAAAGGTCCAGAAAAAAATTGAGGTCGGTGGTAACATGTTGACTTAACGGAGACTTTGTCCTTGGAGTACCATATTTCAGGTGTTTACATTTTATTTTTTTTTAAGGAAACGAGTAAAGTTTTTCGACTGCGGTTTTTTCTTGCTTTTATTCATGATATACAGAACGTTAAAAATTTTTTTTTTGAAAAAAAAAACCAAAATGGCGGCCGTTGCAGCTCCGCGAAAACAGGTCCTCAAATCGCGGGAGGTAAACGGCTGACATCACTGCCCCCTCTTTGTTGATCTGAAACACAAATTCAAAGCATATTATCAATCTGTGCCCCTTTGGTCATGGAATGACGGATGGGTTTTTCGTTTAGTACAAATTTCGGAAAATGGCGGCAATTTAAAAAAAATCGAATTTTCGCGTTTTTTTCGCATAAAAAGATAAATAATAAATGCAAAAATGTATGTATCGAAAAAACGATCCGTCATTCCGTGAATACATATTTTCTGAGTATGCTCTCGAAATTTCAGGTCGATATGTTAATTACAGCGGTCAGGAGAATGTCAGCCATTTTTAAAAACGCGTTTAAAGTTTTGTAATGTGTTTACACAAATGTGTTTATAATTACCGCTAATCGGCAATGCCTGGTCCATAGAGACATCCCTCCTCTTCTTCTAGCTGCTCATGTTGAGCCGCTAACATCTCCCGCCGATTTCAAGGACAAAGTCTCCCTTAACCCCATAGCAACCTTAAAAAATGCGGTCGTGAACCGAAAATTACTGTTTGAATGCTAACTGTGCAAATTCAAGTCAATAGTCTGAAAATTACT
>OY723388.1:53169684-53244684 GCA_963210295.1 Ophion ellenae | reverse complement strand
TAAACTCGAAAATTAATACTCAGACCGCTCCGATCTTTATGAAATTTCTACACAATATATTTGAAGTATGATTTCCGAAGAATGATCCATGCTTGTTCGGATAGTTTTTTGTAAAACATTCGACAGCGCTGGTAGGTGGATTTATATATGTGTAAAAGTTCAAATATGATAAACGGAATATTGTTTATTGCGGGTTGAAAAAAAAGGATTAAAAAATTGCCGTCTCGTAACATAATCAGGAAGTCAATTGAAAAAAAATTCCTGACTCGTAAAATAATCAGAAACTCAATTTTTTTGAAGTTGCTGTGTCATAAGATAATTTCAAAAAATGTGTCATAAGACAATTTCAAAAAATGCTCATTCGCAGAATAATCAGAAAAATTACTTGTCGAAAAAATTGCTGATTCGTAAAGTCAATTGAAAAAACATTGCTGACTCGTAAAAGAATCGAAAAGTCAATTAAAAAAAGCTGACTTTTAAGATAATCAGAAACTCGACTTTAGAAAAAGGCTGACTCGTAAAACAATCAGGAGGTCAATTTGAAAAACATTGCACACTTGCAGAATAATCAGAAAGTTGATTTAAAAAAACATTGCTGATTCTTAAATAATCAGAACGTCAACTTAAAAAAATGTCTGACTCGAAAAACAATAAGAAAATCAATTTATAAAACATTCCGACTCGTAAGATAATCTGAAAGTCAATTGAAATTTTTTGTTGAGTGCTCTATTTTCGAAATCCATCTAATATTTCAAAGTTGATGAAATAGGATGAAAGTGGAATGAAATCAGGGATACACTTTAAACATTTCTTAACATGTCTGCACAATTGAAATTCGGAAAATACAAAATTGCATTGTCGTAAAAAATTATTGAAAACTTTCAATTTCGGGAAAGTGAGCATTTTATTTCAAATTCGTGAGGATCAAAACGACCCAGTGTGTCAACGTAGGGTTAACGTTGTACTAGCAGTTCTCTCGTTGTAACGATAAGTTTGCCTTCGATCTGCGTTTCCCGCATACGTTGTACCTTCCGCATCAATTTGAGTTGCCTCAAGCGACGAACGAAAGTTCGTCATTTTTACAGTAGTCCAACCCCTTTACAAAGTATCGATAACTAGCTACTTTATAAAATTGCCACCTTCAACCCAAACAAACTCATTATTCCCCAGGCCAACGAGGTATTTCATATAGATGGCTTTGTTCAACCGTGACAAAGGCAAACACACACACACCCATTAGTCCCTACTTCTTCCCTCAACTCGACGACAATATTTTACACACGCTAAGCACCGGTAGCGCAAGAAATTTCATAAAATTTCTTCATTTTATGAAATTTCATAAAATTTCTCCACTTTATGAAATTTCATAAAATTTCTCCATTTTATGAAATTTCATAAAATTTCTCCATTTTATGAAATTTCATAAAATTTCTCTATTCTATGAAATTTCATAAAATTTCTGTATTTTATGAAATTTCATAAAATTGATCTATTTCATGAAATTTCATAAAATGTATATATTTCATGAAATTTCATAAAATGTATATATTTCATGAAATTTCATAAAATGTATATATTTCATGAAATTTCATAAAATGTATCTATTTCGTGAAATTTCATAAAATGGCTCTATTCTATGAAATTGCGAGAAAACGGCGTACTCTTTAATTAACGCGAAATGTCATCATCGTGGACGACACGTGCACGTTATGAGCAGCGGATTCTGTGTGTTTCTTATTAATCCCGGTGAACGCTGGGTTTGAAATAATGAGAAATAAGCCGTCACGACGCTGCTTCGCGTCTCTCAAAAGACAAGGTGCACTATGCACGAAGGGACGAAACAAATTGATGGAAAAAGAGCGCGAGAGAGAGAGAATGACAATAAAATCACTTCGCAAGTCCGAGCGTGAAGAAAAATGGAATGATGGAGAAAAAAAGCTGAAAAAAAACGAAAGAAAAAAAAAGTTCGTCTAAAAGAACGAAAGGGGGGTAAAAAGCTTCGCGCGCGACACGCGATGCGACAGCACGTCGGTTCCATTAAATTCGTTCTATTGAAAAAGTCCGACCGCCTCCGATCGTTGACCAATCGTATATACGAGTTAACGAGTCGAGAGTGCCGGAGGGCACGCGCTTACCGAAGGGCTTGACGCGGGCTGGAGTGCCCCAAGTACTCGAATACCACCACGAGGAGGAGAGAGAAAGTCATATAGTCCCGTATCATTGACACGGACGAAAAAACGATAATGGAACGGATACGAGGCTCCCTCTCTCGTGGTGAACAATCGGAATTTTAAATGAAATGCTTTTTTTTCTCCCGTTTTTTAAAAACCCACAGCCTCTCGTATCTCTATCATCTATATATTTTTTCTCTCACGCTCTCAATTTATTTATTCGCGTCTCTGCTGATCCTCATTGGCGATTTATTATTCATAGCTTATTATTGGAAATCCTCAGAGAAAATAATATGGCCATTGCCATCAATAATGAATATTTTATTATATTTCGACAGATTATTTTTTCGATTAATTTTCTCATTATTACGAATAATTAATATTATATCAACATCCGAGGAATTATTATTATGTTATTGATTAATATTATGCTAATACATTTATACTATTATCGGTATTTTTATCATTATTATTGATCATTGTTAATATTCATAATCATTAATGTAGCATGTTTGATTAGCATTGTACGGTTACAAATTGACCATCATTATTATCATTGTAATTAATAATTAATATTATATTATTTTCCCACGGATTATTTTTTTTCCGTCTATTGTTCCGAGTAATCCGAAATTATCATCATTATCATTATAATTAATCATTGTTAATATCCATAATAATCGGTATTATACTATTGATTAAGGCCTTAGGTAGAGGCCGATAAAATAGGCTTTTCGGGGATTTTTTTTTTCAGAAAAACCACAAAATAATTCGAGATTACAAAAACGGGTGTTTATCATACATATCAGTGACTGTATTCAATAATTTTTTCGAAGCGATTTATTTTAAAAAGGCGGTTGTGCAGCGTTTATCTCAAAACTGCATTTTTTAAGTTGGCCGGAAACATAACTCAGACAATTTTCAACCAATACACTCAAAATGTTGAATATATCTTGAAAAATACATTGTTATGGAAGTACGTAGGATTTTTTTAATATTGCATAGTTCATTTGTTATTAACAATTATCTGACGATTTTTTAGGCAAATTTTTGAAAATCGAAAAATTTCGTCAGATAATTGTTAATAACAAATGGACTATGCAATATAAAAAAAATCCTACGTACTTCCATAGACAATGTATTTCTCAAGATATATTCAATATTCCAAGTGAATCGTTTGAAAATTGTCTGGGTTATGTTTCCGGCCAACTTAAAAAATGCAGTTTTGAGATAATCGATGCACAGCGGCCATTTTGAAATTAATCGCTCGAAAAAAATTATTGTATGCAGTCACCGATATGTATGATAAACACCCTTTTTGTAATCTCGATTTATTTTGTAGTTTTTCTGAAAAAAAAATCCCCGAAAAGCCTATTTTTCGGCCTCTAGAGTGGCCTAACCCCTTAAGGAAGGATACCACTGTGACGGGTCGAAAAAAGGTAGTTTTTTCGAATTTTTCTTGTCTACTAGATTTGTTATTCGGCATTTGGAAAAAAGGTATGTCACTAGGCATACGAACTTATTTTCTGTACATTTTTTATTTTAAAAAAATTAAAAATTAACAACGTTATTGAGGTATAATAAAGCTTCTGTATAAAAAAATGTAGTCCAACGGTCGGATCGATAACTTGACAATGATTGGTCTAAAAAATAAAAATAAAACACTTTTCGTCTTTCGGAAAAAATCCCGAAATGGCGGGTGTAAAAAAAAGTGTAATTTTGGCCAAATTTTTACTTATATTCGGGGGTTTAAAAAATACTAAATTTAATCATTACGATGATTATCACGCCGTGCATACAATTGATAAAGCGAATTTCAGAGCATATTGACTACATGTCGTGATGCAAAGCCATGAACTGATTTAATATTATGAATGTAAAAAAACATTTTGATCTCAAATATGTCGTCTACAAAGGCATCGTACGTTTAGAGCACGTCGAACTCATATCGCTGTGCTCAAGTGTCCGCAATTAATATCCGCAAAATTTACGTCATATTGAAGTCACGTGTAGACATTTTGGCGTGTATTCAGTATGGTAGCATTAATGGTCCTCGTGAATTGTACTTAACATGAACGCAATTTCGTTTACGTTGATGAAGACTTTTTATAAGCTCATTCAGTATCGTGAATTTGCGATACATCGTGACTTACATTTGTCGTTTCAAAATCCATCATCCGTTGACTACAAGATAAACTCATGATGGCAAATTTAAATTTTACGATGAATATTTGCAGATTGACGTCATATGGAAGTCATCCTATGATGGCGATATGCATGTTTCTCACAAGGAACATCCCTAAGGTGACACCCACCGATTTTGTTAAAATTTGGATATGTTATTAAGCACCGAAAACTAAGCGATACGTATTTTTTTTCATCGGCGGAAAAACGGTTTTAAGGGGTGAAAGGAACTCTCGAAAATAGGGGTGTTTTTCGTTTTTCGTCGATAACGTTATCGTTCTCATCTCCAATGTATAGTGCACAAAAAAATAAACATTGTTGCAATGTGAAATGTTTAATATCTCGTACCGTTAAAACGTTATCGACGAAAAACGAAAAACATCCCCATTTTTGATCATTCAATGGTGTTTTTAAATGAAATTTCGTTGATTCGATTGTAAAATTGTTGGTGTAAAGAATCGGATTTATTAGTCCAAACAAAACGCTATTGACTTCAATGACATGATAAAATTGAAAGTTTTTTTTTCATTCAAAACATATGTTGTTAGCCGAGGACAATATATTATTAAAACTATCTGAAAAATTATCGCGAACAAATTATGTAGAATTGAATGCAATTTCTGCAACGAACGAAAAAAGCGTTTCAATTCATAACATGAATATTGTTGATTCGCGTACACAAGAAAAAATGAGTTTCGCTCTTTTGATTCAGATAAAATTTCTATTGGGTACATATGTTATTTTATTTTTTTCACCATATCCGATATTGATTTTGAGTGCATTATTCGTTAAAATATTAATATTTTATTTTGATTAAAAAATATTAAGGAGGGATTGTCTTTTTTTTTCGCAAAATTTACCGCTTTTTGGGAATTTTTTTGTGAAGAAAATATACAACGGAAAACTTGTGAAACTTGGCATATAGTTTTATTGATCTGTTTACTACATACAAAAAAATTTTTTCAACAATTTCATAAAAAAATCCGCCTCCCACCCCCCTCGACGCGCGATGGTCCTTTTTTGATGGTGTGCACGATTACAGCCTTCACGTTCATCCTGCAACAAAAACCCAAAAAGCATTTTACTTTAGACACATATAGCTATCGTTCGATGAAGGGAAAAAAAATTTACGATTTGGTGACGTTTTGAACTTGAAGTATCGATTTTTCGAAAAAAAATTGATCGATTTTTTGTTATAAATAAAAAACTATTAAACGTATTGCTTTTTTGCTTCATCAAACGATAAAAGGATGTCAGCTGAGCATTCTGTCCAAATTTGAAGGCAATCGGTTGAATAGTTTTTGAGAAATCGTGCACACCATCAAAAAAGGACCATCGCGCGTCGAGGGGGGTGGGAGGCGGATTTTTTGATGAAATTGTTTAAAATTTTTTTTGTATGTAGTAAACAGATCAATAAAACTATATGCCAAGTTTCACAAGTTTTCCGTTGTATACTTTCTTCACAAAAAAATTCCCAAAAAGCGGTACATTTTGCGAAAAAAAAAGACAATCCCCCCTTAAGCAAATGTCTGAATTGGTTAAAAAATTATGCGAAAGTAAAATTTGTTTCTTGCACATTGGGTTGAAAAAATTCAACCAAATCATGGCCGAGCGCCACCGAAATTATAGGTGTGAGGAAACCCGTAGTTCTCGGAGTAACCGCTAGAGGCCGCACGCGCGCTTGTTTCTCGTAAGCGTAGCGCGAACCGAAAATCTACGTAAACGCTGGAGAAACTCTAAAGAGTATCGCTTCTTGGCCTGTGGCTAAGATCAAAGTGTAGTATATGTTCTAATCAGTTGTATATCTGATATACTCTCCATGGATATTCCATTGGATATCTGATATTCTCTCCACTATTATCGTGGATGATCATTCTAATGCTCACTTTTTATTTAAGATTCAAAACAAATTGAAAAACTTACGTCCCATGGCATATTCGTTTCGATGTAGTAAAGAAATAATTAATTCTATGGATTATATTTTTGTACGGAATAAAAAATGTTTGTAGCAATCGCTTCATTATTTCATCCAATATTTCATTTGAAAAAAAAATGGATTGTATGTCGAATGATTTCAATAGAATATAATTTTATTTGAAGGATAACGTAGATATTCAGAGAACAGAAGAGCTTTTTAAAATAAAATAATATGTTATTTAAATCAATCACATTTTCCAATATTTTATAGTATTGAAACAATCTCATATATCGGTGGCACTCCGCAGCAGCACATTTATTTGGATCAACCAATATAATGTTTGATTCAATTGGTTTTTTTTCTCAGTGTACTCGCGTGACAACAACTTTGCTTCATTTGGATTTGTTGTTGTGAATCATCATATGATGCAAATATGACTTGGAGGGGAGCACTCATAAGGGACACATAGCTGTGTAACTTTTTATGCCTCATAGAAGATCTACATGTGCTGCTAATATGAGCTACATGTGTCTATCTGGGGGGCTGCGTACAACGATAGCTACTGCGATTACGGAAATTTTGGGTTTTGAAAATTTATAATCTGACGATTATAGCGAGAGTTATGATTTCGGCGACGTCGAAAAAAGTCGTTTCGAAAATAACGCGATTGAAAGTTTTAGCATACGTAAATCATTGCGCTACCCGCTCTCACCAAATCGTCTGGAACTTGGTCAATTTTCAATATCGTATCTTGAAAATGTATTCACATTTTCACGAATATCTATACTTGGAGAGAAAAAAAAATCGATTTTTTAAAATCTGTCACAGTGGTGTCTCGCTTTAACATTATACTAATAAATGTTTACTATCATTATTATTATTCTTATTGTCAATATTGATCGTTGTTGATATCCATAATAATTGATATTGTATTATCAATTAACATCACGCTGATACATTTTTCCTATCATCATTATTATTAATAACAATATATTTCGATTACTACATATTATTATTATTATCATAAAACTGACATCGTTAATCTGACAACGTTGAACGTGTATTCAAAAGAACAAACGCTACCGAGTATTATGGAGAAATAGTGTGAAAAAAAAATATCGCGCACATTCGAAACTTCCACCCTCCCTCATCATTTAATTTCGCTCGCAAACTTTTGCCTGTAAGCAAGACGTTTTCTTCAACGGCGGCTTCGGCCACACGGAGCAAGCTTGATTAGCCGAACAAACTGACAAGGTGTAAGTCTCTAATTTGCGGGATTTTTCGTACTCTCCAAACCGTGTGTCCATAATTCGTAATTTGCGTGAAAAAAATGGTGTACAAAAATATCAGGGAGCAGAGAAAAACCCTGTAGAAAAACACTCACTTCCGGTGTAGTCCAATGAAAGAGACGACAACGCAGCAGTTTTTAACGTAGAATATGAATTTTTGACTGAAGGTAGATGGTTGCATACTGAAAGTAACCCCAATCAAATTTCGCCCCTCAACTCGGCCAACCCTAAAAAAAATAGGGGTTGAAAACTTAAAAATCGCCGTATCTTGATAATTAATAGCACGATCGAAAAAGGTTTCAAACAAAAGTTGTTTGGAATAATAAAATTCGTATAAAGTTATCTAATGCCCAACCCCCTATATTTGAAAATAGCAGCACAAAAACGATTCCTTGTCTGGGTCAGTGGTGCTCTCGTCTTTTTGTGCCGCTATTTTCAAAGATAGGGGATTGGACGTCAGATGACATTATACGTATTTTATTATTCTGAACAACTTTTGGTTGAAACATTTTTTCATTTTGCTATTGATTATCGAGATACGGCGATTTTTAAGTCTTCAACCCCTATTTCTTAGGGTTGCGGCGAGCTGAGGGGCAACATTTTATTGGGGCTACTTTCAGTATGAAACCATCTACCTTCAGTCAAAAATTCATAGTCTACGCTAAAAAGTGGTGGTTTTTCGTCTCTTCTACTGGACTAGTTCTTCAACGCGGTCACGTTGAGGTGTTGCATCCCCTGGGTCGAAGTAAATGTGGCAAAAGAGTTCAGGGTTCCGAAAAAAAAAACCACAGTTGTGGGCGTCCAGGGGATTTCCGGATAAGAATCCTTTTTTGCGAAGATCGTGATGAGAATATTACCGAAATCTTATCTTTTTTCGATCGTCACTGTAAAATAGCAATTACCGGAAGCCACTCTGAAAAAATTGGACGGATCCCAAAGGTGTGCTTTGTAAGATCGCTCCTCCGCGTACGGAATAATTATACTCGGGATCGAAACGCGCCACCGCATCCAATAAAACCGTGTACACGCATACATAAATATATATGAGCGTCTGAGAAACGCCGAGAGAGAGAGAGAGAGAGGGAGGGAAGCTGGAGCAGTACGTATAATGGCTTCCTACATGCAATGTTTATTTTATCTCCACTTCCTTATCCACTTCCTCCTGTCATCGTTCACTTCACCATCCATCAGTATATGAATTACGTTTAAGGGATCACAGCACTTACGTTGCTCCTCATGAAAAAAGCATGCCGCGAACGCCAAGGAATTTTTTACCCTCGGCGATTTATCCGCGAATGTACAGAAAACGGCCGCAAAAATCGGTTTAGGAATTTATATGTTGAATGAAATTTCCGAAGAATGATCCATGCATGTGTGGATAGTTTTTTGTAAAATATTCGAAAGCGCTGGTAGGTGGATTAATATAAAAATTGAAATATGATCAATGGAATTGATTATTGCGGGTAAAAAAAGGATTAAAAAATTACTGTCTCGTAACATAATCAGAAAGTCAATTTAAAAAAATTACTGACTCGCAAAATAATTAGAAACACAGTTTTTTTTTCATTGCTGACTTGTAAGATAATCAGAAAAGTCAATTTTAAAAAATTGGTCATTCGCAAAATAATCGGTGTTTCCTTTTTTTTTAATTGCTCATTCGTAAAATAATCGTAAATTGCTGGTTCGTAAAATAATCAATTAAAAAACATAGCTGACTTGTAAAAGAATCGGAAAGTCAATTTTTAAAAATGCTGACTCGTAAGAAAATCAGAAAGTCAATTTAAAAAAATTGCTGAATTGTAAAATGATCAGAAAGAATTTTTTTTTAATTGCTGTCTCGTAACATAATCAGAAAATCGATTTAAAAGAAAATGCTGACTCGTAAAAAAATCAGTCAATTTTTGAAAAATTGCACATTTGCAGAATAAACAGAAAGTTAAATTATGAACAAATTGCTCAGTCGTAAAATAATCAGAAAGTAAACTTGAAAAAAAATTTGAATCGAAAAATAATCAGTCAATTTTTAAAAAATGCTGACTCGTAAAATAATTAGGAAGTCAGATTTAAAAAAATGGCGTCTAATAATGAGAAAGTCAATTTTTTTAAAAGTAGCTTATCAGCAAAAAACAGCACGCTTTTCAATATATTTTTCTGGAAAGAGTATCGGGTTGACAAGGTTGGCATTTTCTACATAATTGAAACATAGTCTTGCCAAGTTCGAGTCTTTTTTAAATTAAAAAATATTGGTAAAAAATGAAGTTATAATTGTTTAAAGAAAGTTGCTGCATGGCCACCAGTGTAGGTGGTTCTGGCAACTAGGCTCATCTGAGGTGAAAAATAAAAAATATACTTCTAGTATAATAATAAAACTTTTATATGAACGTATATTTCTTTGAAATTTTGAAAATTACGTAATTGGCGAGCCCTATACATAAAAGTTCAATTTTCGACGGAAAAAAAGTACTTCAATAATTTGTGACTAACAAATTGATAAACGTATTAAAAAAATCATCTAGTCTCACGATAGGAAAGGGTGGAAAAAAATTTCTCAGCCCATAAGTAGAGTTGATACATTTTTTTTGCGAGCTTTTCCTTCCGATCGTCCGACAAATGAAATATCGGGCGTTTCTATTGGCGCGGAATGTTCATTTGATCGGTAGTGACGCAGAACTGTATAGAACTGGCTGAGTTTCGCGACCGGAAACGGTTCAACTGTCGAACTGTTTCCAAACGTACAAGAGAGAGAGAGCGAGAGAGAGAGAGAGAGAGAGAGAGAGAGAGAGAGAGAGAGAGAGAGAAATAGAGAAGAATCAAGTCATTGTTTCGGAATCGGTTGATAGAGCGCTGTACATACGTGCTTCGACAGTCTCATGCGATAGCTTCGATCGAACTTTCTATAACGTAACAGTTACATGCACGCGCTGTGATACGACAAACGATACGCTCTTCGATTTTTCTTCCAAAAGTATCGAAACGTTCGTGTCCTCTACGGCCGTCCATCAAAAACTTCGAAATTGAAACAAAAAGAAATTTTGTTGAAATATATATTCACATGGGTCAAAAGACGAAATTTTATTCAAATTTTTTGCCAAAATTTGGAAAAATTAAATCACTGCCAAATATTTTATCGAAATTTCAAGAACCGGATTTTTACCAAAATTTCAAAAAACAAAACGCTGTCCAAATATTTTATCGACATTTTGAGAAATTACATTTTATGTGAATTTAAAAAAAACCAAGTTATGTTCAAATAATGTAAGGAAATTTCGAAAAAAGAAAGCTTTATTCAATTTTTTTATTCGAATGTTGAGAAATTCAATTTTTCTTCAAATTTCAAGATGAGAATTTTCATCAAAATTTTAAGAAAATATATCCGGTTAAAATTTTTCCCGGTAGTTCAAAAACCTAAAGTTTATCAAAATTTCAACAAGCGCCATTATATTCAAATATTTTATTTAAATGTCGAAGAATTCAATTTTATTCACCTTTCAATGAATTCATTTTTATTTGCATATTTTATTTGAATTTTCCAGAAATTACATTTTATCGAAATTAAAAAAAAGTTCTATCCAAATTTTTATCCGAAATGTTAACAATCTAAGTTTTATCAGCATTTCAGAAAATGTACTTATATTCAAAGATTTTATTCAAATTTCGAAGAATTTAATTTTGTTCAACTATTTCATTCAAATTTCAAACAATGAAATGTAATCCAAATTTGAAGAAGTTAGATTCCATCCAAATGTTTTCCCGGTATGTCAAGAATGTAGATTTTATCAAAATTTTAAAAACCCAAATTTCGTTCAACTCTATAGGTCACAAAAGAAATAACGTCGATTGAGGAGGGCAACTATAATTACCGCGCCAATTTTACCTCTTCGTAAAGAAGAAAGAAAACCACGTCGCAATTTCTCGCGGCCGTTTGTGCAAAATTTCTACACAACGGATTCTTTTTTCACGGCGAAAATGTCGAACTTATCTCCGTCCTCTTCGTTCGCCAGTGTTCCATTTTTCAAGTCTTACGAGCTTGGTGATTATGATAAGCCTTGGTCGCTGCGAGCTTTATCCCGCGAGACGGGAAAATTAGTTGGTTCTATGAGATACCGTGAAAGGCGATAGTACCCGTGAAGGATCGAAATGCCGGGTGACCGCCGATGAAACCGCAGCGCCGACCACCAAAACTCATCATGCAACCCCCATCTGGAAATGGAAGCTTGCTTGGGTCAGATACGTAATTGCCATCTCCTTCCGCACTTTCCCGACAGAACAATCCAGCAGGTTTAAATAATCTCCTCCAAGCCGCATGTTTTCACCGGAAGCATCGCTGGAATCCGGATTAATCCAATAATCTGAATTGTCGAATTTGATTTTACCTGGAAAATGAACTTCACTCAAGGCCAATCTTCCTCAATCCAGAATGACCCTGCGGTCAATTTCCAACATCCACTGAAGCCTCATATCCGGCAGTTGCAGTCACTTTACTCAATACCAATCCTCCTCAATCCAAAATGATCCTGCGGTCCATTTCCAACATCCACTGAAGCCCCGTTTCCGGCAGTTGCAGTCATTTTACTCAATACCAATCCTCCTCAATCCAAAATGATCCTGCGATCCATTTCCAACATCCACTGGAGCCCCATTTCCAGCAGTTGCAGTCACTTCACTCAAGACCAATCCTCCTCAAACCAAAATGAACCTGCGGTCCATTTCCAACATCCACTGGAGCCCCATTTCCGGCAAATGCAGTCACTTTACTCAAGACCCATCGTCCTCAATCCAAAATGATCGTGCAGTCCATTTCCAACATCCACTGGAGCCCCATTTCCAGCAGTTGCAGTCACTTCACTCAAGACCAATCTTCCTACATCCAAAATGATCCTGCAGTCCATTTCCAACATCCACTGGAGCCCCATTTCCGGCAGTTGCAGTCACTTCACTCAATACCAATTCTCCTCAAGCCAAAATGATCCTGCGGTCCATTTCCAACATCCACTGGAGCCCCATTTCCGGCAAATGCAGTCACTTTACTCAGGACCAATCCTCCTCAATCCAAAATGATCCTGCGGTCCATTTCCAACATCCACTGGAGTTCCATTTTCGGCAGTTGCAGTCACTTCACTCAATACTTCACTCCTCAATCCAAAATGATCCTGCGGTCCATTTCCAACATCCACTGGAGCCCCGTTTCCGGCAGTTGCAGTCACTTCACTCAAGACCAATCTTCCTCGATCCAGAATGATCCTGCAGTCCATTTCCAACATCCACTGGAGCCCCATTTCCAGCAGTTACAGTCACGATAAAAAGAAATGGGAATAAAAGAATCAACGACCACTCCTTCGGAGCTCATCATTGAAGGACCGGCTCCGCTTGTCTAGCGCGCTCGCATGCAGATAAGAAAAAGTCTGTGCATCCCTGAGAAACGCTGGCTAGAGCGAGGTAGGAAAGAACTTTGTCAGACTGAATGACAACTCCATTACTGCAGGAGTTCGCGTCGTTGTACGTAAAGTGACCCACCAGTCTTCCGTAGCGTTACACGGGAACTTTTGCCAAACAAGAAGTAATTTAACGACAACATTATGGAGCCTGGACCATCGTCCTCGCCGCCTCCCCCACTTGCTTCGATTCCATTTGCGCCGTAACTTTTACAATTTCCACTTTGGGCCGTCAGGATGTTCCCAGCTCGCTTGTCCCTTCGTCGGCCAAGTTCGCTCGTAGTTTTACAATTACCGAGTTCGCCGATGCATTTGCGCGTGTAATTGGAAAAGGCAGTAACGCGATGATCAAATGACCCGCATAGTATCCGCAGGCGTATACAGCAACCCGCGCGATCTACAGCGATTTACCCTTATCAAGATAAGACCGTGAATCATGTAATAAAGGGAGAGCAATCTTCCCCGGGACAGCAGCGCTATCGCCGCTTGGCCAAATTGTCACCGCGGTCCCGTGATCGGAAAATCCCGATCGAAAATCGACCATCGCTTGTGTTAATGGTATCGCGAATGAACGCGATTCGCAGGCTTCGTTGGCACACTAAGAAAAATTGAAACATTTATATTGTGCAAATGAGATTCGCTGGAATGGTCGTTGAATGTGACGGCAGAAGTTTGTGATGGAATAACATGATACAATAACATAATTAATTTATGTTGTTCGCGAACAATAAACACGCGTTTTCTTTTCTCTCGACCTGTGAAACGTAACTAGGAAATTACTATATACATTCACGTACGTACATACAAACACACGCCTATATAAAGATAATTTTTTTTAATCAAAGGAATAAAGAATGTAATAGCGTGCAATTAATAATTAATGTAAAGTTGATTTAAACTAAAACATTTTAACTAAATTCAAATCACAATAATGTAAAAATAATAATTAATAATTTTACATAATGTGGAATGTAATAATATTTATATATGTGTATTTAAAAGTCGTTATATTTTCTCACAACGGTATTATAATATTGATTAAAATATTCTACATATACATAAATGTGTAGAATATTGTAGTAGAGAAGGAATACAATAATTCTTTTATACACTTGTACATGTACACACACAAATATTATTTCACTTGTTCATTCCTTCCTTAAATTGTTACATACGTATGTATGCACGTGAATGTATATACTAATACCCTAGTAACTTTTCATAGACCAGGAGGCTTCCGGATGAGGCCCTAGTTTCTTTTTGTTTTACGTCCTTAGTTTACTCGTAATCTTTATATATATATATATATATATATATATATATATATATATATTACTCAGGACCTAACTCAAAAAGTAACTAGGAAGTTACTCTTTGAGAGTTTCTTTTTGGGGATGGTGAATTTGGAAATTATGTTACACTATATAGTGATATACATTGCAAAAAAATGACTTGGGCTGAGTAAATCCGGCATTAAGGGAAGTCAATGAATTATTTATTGGAAACCCAACAAATATTCGGAACAATGAAAAATTTTAGTGTTTCATTTAATGTATCGTTAGCCACATGTCAATAAACAACTTCGTTGATGCAAGTAATTTTTTTTCCCTGTGTAGAAACTTGGTCTATTAATCGTCGAGAAAGTTCTCCCACTCTCGCTCTCTCTCTCTCTCTCTCTCTCTCTCTACACACACACTCATACACACACATACACACATACACACACATACACACACACACACACACACACACACACACACACACACACACACACACACACACACACACACACACACACACACACACACACACACACACACACACACACACACACACACACACACACACACACACACACACACACACACACACACACACACACACACACACACACACACACACACACACACACACATATATATATATATATATATATATATATATATATATATATATATATATATATATATAACGGTAACCAGCTTCTGCTGGAAACGGCAAACGGAAAGTTGAATTTGACGGCGTCAACGGGATCGACAACATCCAAGTGGCTTCTGGACGAAATAGCCGACGTGGAAAATGGGAATGATGAGCTGAACAACAAGGATCATTACGTGCCTTACGTCGAACGTCCCGAGACCTATATCGTACCGATAGTCTTTTTTCTGATCCTTCTGGTCGGTGTTACGGGCAACGGGATCCTCGTGCTTACCCTTCTCCGTCATGCCAACATGAGGAACATACCCAACACTTACGTCCTGTCATTGGCACTGGGCGATCTCTTGGTACATACCGAAAGTTCCGATGAGTATTGAAACACCAATGCGCGATGCGATAAAACAATAATAAATAATATATTTACATATTTATAATATTATATAATTTATATTTCAAGTATACAATTTATATAATTACAGTATATTTAAATAAATAATTTTTGGATGCATATGTGTATATACATATATATATGTATATCCAAAAATAATGATATTGGGAAAAGGAGAAAGGTGAATTTTGAGTGCTGATCTTTCATATGTGCATTCTCCGTCAATTCAGCCACTTTTTTTTTGACCATCTCAGATCTGCCCCATAATTGGTAATATCAAAGTACTACTAAAAGGTATTCTATGTGAATTTTTACAGATTTTTTAATTCAACATTTTCAAAAATGCCGTTTTTCTGGCTGTACATGAAAGTTGAAGTTTTGTGTTAGCTTTCGAGCGGCCGACTTGAAATAATTTTTACGTTCCGGTAACGCTGATTTTTTATGAAAAAAGGGAAAAATTATTTTTTTATTAAAAAACAGCCGTTTTGTTTGCTAAAAAAATTACAGAGTCTTCCAGTATGTCTGACGATATTGCGAAAAAATCGCCAGAGTGGCACGCATCAAGGTTCTAGGGTAAACATTTGTTTTGAGATTTTTAAATGCAGTATTTAAAAAAATACTGGATCTAAAAATCTCAAAAAATTCACAAAGAGTGCTTTCAAGTGGTACTAAAATTTGTCCAATTATGGGACAAATCTGAGAGGGTCGAAAAAAAGCGCGCTGAACAACATTTCCCTTATAGATGTAATGAGTTTGGAGTCGTTATCCCATATATATATATATATATATATATATATATATATATATATATATATATATATATATATATATATATATATATATATATAATATATATTTGTGGCACAAATGTAAGCTCTATTTTTTTTGCTTTTTCTCACCATCTAATTATCTTCTTTAAAGAGAAAAAAAATCGTCGCGACACTTCTAGCCGGCCAATAAATATGTAGTGGTCGCTCATGAGCTTCGAAATTTCCAATTTTCGCCACGTTTTTTCTCTTGTCACTTATCAATTTGACGCTTTGTAAAATTTTTTAAACAATTAATCATTTTTTCTTTAAACACAGATACTTCAAATTTACCTCACACTTCTAGCCGAAGAAATATAATTTTTTTCTCTCAGAAAAAAAATTCCTTAAAGTTCTTGTCTGTGGACAAAGCTTTAGGTCGTTTTATTTGTAAAACTGAAATGGCAGGTGTTTTCCGCGCATCGTAATGCGTCCCCCAGTTGGTCTCGTTAGTCAAACTGCGGACCAATCGTAGCTGTACTCTATGACGAGCGACGCCATAATACAATAATACATAATAATACATATAAACACATATCGTCTATACAACATCGTTGGTGTTTGATACAAATTATTATAATAAATTGTTCAGAAAATGTAACACTTTGCTGTTTATTTTGTTTTTATACTACAAGGAATTATAGTACATGCGAGATTTATTTTTTGGTGGAAATTGTAAATTTCGGAAACCTTGAGCGACTACTGAATATTCATTGGGCGGCTAGAGCTTTCGCGAGGTCAATTTTAACGGAGACTTTGTCCTTGGAGTGCCATATTTCAGGTGTTTACATTTTATTTTTTTTAAAGGAAACGAGTAAAGCTTTTTGAGTGCGGTTTATTTCTTGCTTTTATTCATGACATACAGAACGTTAAAATAATTTGTTTTTGAAAAAAAAAACCAAAATGGCGGCCGTTGCAGCTCCGCGAAAACAGGTCCTCAAATCGCGGGAGGTAAACGGCTGACATCACTGCCCCCTCTTTGTTGATCTGAAACACAAATTCAAAGCATATTATCAATCTGTGACCCTTTGGTCATGGAATGACGGATGGGGTTTTCGTTTAGTACAAATTTCGGAAAATGGCGGCAATTTAAAAAAAATCGAATTTTCGCGTTTTTTTCGCATAAAAAGATAAATAATAAATGCAAAAATGTATGTATCGAAAAAACGATCCGTCATTCCGTGAAGACGTATTTTCTGAGTATGCTCTCCAAATTTCAGGTCGATATGTTAATTACAGCGGTCAGGAGAATGTCAGCCATTTTTAAAAACGTGTTTCCGAGAAAAACGCGTTTAAAGTTTTGTAATGTGTTTACACAAATGTGTTTATAATTACCGCTAATCGGCAATGCCTGGTCCATAGAGGCATCCCTCCTCTTTTTCTAGCTGCTCATGTTGAGCCGCTAACATCTCCCGCTGCTCTTTCAAGGACAAAGTCTCCGTTGAAGTTATAAAGCGTAATATTCATGGGTGAGAAGTGGAGGAAAAAAAATCCATTTTTTAATGAAAACTTGAATTTTTGGAAGGTTTGAGCGACCTTTAAATATTTTTGAATCGCTCGCAGCTTCCGGGATAATTTTTTTCCTTCAAAGAACACTTAGAAAAAAAATAATTGATCCACTATCATTGGTGTTATTGAATGAAATTTTGTTGATTCAATTGTAAAATTGTTGATGTAAATAATCGGATTTATAAGTCCAAACAAAATGCTATTGACTTTAATAACATGATAAAATTAAAAGGTTTTTTTTTCATTCAAAAGATATATTGTTAGCCGAGAACAATATATTATTGGAACTATCTAAAAAATTATCACGAACAAATTATATAGTTTTGAATGCATTTTCTGCAACGAACAAAAAAAGCGTTTCAATTCACAACATGAATATTGTTGATACGAGTACACAAGAAAAATTGAATTTCGCTCGTTTGATTCAGATAAAATTTCTATTGAGTGAATATGTTATTTTATTTTTTTCACCACATCCGATATTGATTTCAAGTACATTATTCGTTAAAATATTAATATTTTATTTTGATTAAAAAATATTAAGCAAATGTCTGAATTGGTTACAAAATTATGCGAAAATGAAATTTGTTCATTGCGCATTTGGTTGAAAAAAATTCAACCAAATCATGGCCGAGCGCCACCGAAATTATAGGTGTGAGGAAACCCGTAGTTCTCGGAGTAACCGCTAGAAGCCGCATGCGCGCTCGTTTCTCGTAAGCGTAGCGCGAACCGAAAATCTACTTAAACGCCGGAGAAACCCTAAAGAGTATCGCTTCTTGGCCTGTGGCTAAGATCAAAGTGTAGTATCTGTTCTCATCAGTTGAATTTCTGATATTCTCTCCATGGATATTCCATTGGATATCTGATATTTTCTCCACTATTATCGTGGATGATCATTCTAATGCTCACTTTTTATTTAAGATTTAAAACAAATTGAAAAACTTACGTCCCATGTTTCGTTTCGATGCAGTAATGAAATAATTAATTTTATTGATTATATTTTTGTACAAAATAAATTTTTTTGTACCAACCGCTTAATTATTTCATCCATACATCTACAGATTGTATGTAGAATGATTTCAATAGAATATAATTTTATTTGAAGTATAGTGTAGATATTCAGAGAACAGAAGAGATTTTTCAAATAAAATAATATGTTATTTAAATCAATCACATTTTCCAATATTTTATAGTATTGCAACAATCTCATATATCGGTGGCACTCCGCAGCAGCACATTTATTTGCATCAACCAATATATTTTTTTGATTCAATTGGTTTTTTTTTCTCAGTGAAGATAATTTGATGATGAGAAAACGAAAAAAAATAGAGCTCAAATTTGTGCCACCCTAATATATATATATATATATACAGGGTGTCCCTCTTACCTCTGCCACCCGAAATAACTCGGTAATTATCGAAAAATGTTATAGAAAAAATTATAGAAAAATGTTCTCGACAAAAGTTGTACGTTGTGAAGGGAGCCTTCAAATGCGACCAATTTTTTTTTATTTCGGTGGAGGCGCTGACGCACAGTGAAGGTGACCTCCGCTTTTTGGAATGGAATGGTACATTTTGTTTTCAACCATTTTGTGGAGCACCTCAAGCCGCATAAAAAGCATTAGGGGGTCAAAGTCGTTCAAGGTCATTCAAGGTCACCTACTGAAATGAAATACAAATGTTTTTTATTCGGCTAAATATCTAAATGCGGCTAAATATATATGCGGCGAAATACTGAAATACTTGAAAGTAGTTCAAGGTCATTCAAGGTCACCTATTGAAATGAAATACAATTCTAAATAGGCGACCTTGAATGACCTTGAACGACTTTGACGCTCTAATATTTTTTATGCGGCTTGAGGTGCTCCACAAGATGGTTGAAATAAAATGTACCATTCCATTTAAAAAAGCGGAGGTGACCTTCACTGTGCGTCAGCGCTTCCACCGAAATAAAAAAAAAAGGTCGTCTTTGATGGCCCCCTTCACACCGTTCAACTTTTGTCTGAAACATTTTTTTCTGACGTCAATAATTACCGAGTTATTTCGGGTGGGAGAGATAAGAGAGACACCCCGTGTATAAATATTGTCGATGTAAAAAAAACGACAATTATTCTTGATATTTAATTAATGACGTTTTAGATTTCCACTTTAGCTATCAATATATGAAGATTCGATTCGATCCACCCACAGGTGATAATAACCTGTGTTCCATTCACTTCTACCCTGTACACGATTGACTCGTGGCCGTGGGGACTCGCCGTCTGCAAAGTGTCCGAATGCGCGAAGGACATTTCCATCGGGGTTTCGGTATTCACGCTGACGGCACTTTCGGCCGAGAGGTGAAACTCTTTGATTTTCTGATGTATACAATTATTGATATTGACAATCATTTTTTACGCAAAAACAATATTTCTTCGTGCACAAATTTCGCTTTGAAAAGAACGAAAAATCAATCGCGCTATTTCGAATAGCGCAACGTAGTAATGGCGTTAAGGGGCTATACCAGTGTGAACGCTGAAAATTTGGGTGATTTTCGGGAATTTTTTTGGATGAAAAGTACTCAATTAAATGTTTCGGAAAATTAAGAAATCGTCAATCTGAAAATTTGGGTGATTTTCGGGAATTTTTTTTTGATAAAAAGTACTCAATTAAATGTTTCGGAAAATTAAGAAATCGTCAATTTTCATCCAATCAAAAATATTCTACGTCATTGCAGAGTAAATATATTCAAGAGTACTCAAATTCAAAAGATCTCATTTCGAGAAAAACGCGTTCAAAGATTCAATTATTGATTTCTGCAAGATAAAATGATATTGATATAAATGATAATGATATTCTCGAAAGTATAAACTGTCGAAAAAGGCAACAAAAAAACGATTTTTTGAGAGTGTCACACCTGTGTAACCTGTATAGCCCCTTAATCAATTCTTATGCAACAGGTATTGCGCCATAGTGAATCCCATAAGACGTCACGTGGCGGGCTTGAGCGCGAAACCATTGACGATACTCACGGCTTCGTTAATTTGGATTTTCTCGATCGTTCTCTCGGCGCCCGATGCCCTCTTCTCACACGTACCGAACGTCGATCTCGGCAATAATCTCACCATTCAAATCTGCAGCCCTTTCCCCGAGGAGTTCGGTAATTACGTCAATGTGAAATAATTCATGGGGAAAGTACTTTTCTGTTTTCACGAACGACTTGGCAATAACTTTGGGTCATCTTCGGTCCGATGAGTATCATTTTTGCGAAAATGGTACTGCTGGAATAATAAAATTTCTTCCGAAAGTACCATTTTCGAGTCTGTAGGAAAAGTAAAATGGTACTTTCTTTCGAAAACGTGCTACTATCGAACAAATAAAATGGTACTTTCGAAAGGAAGTACCATTTTTTACTCGAGTACCATTTTTGAAAAAATGGTACTTTTGGAATATTAAAATGATACTTTCGAAAGAAAGTAGCGTTTTCGAGTCGGGTACATTTTTTTGAAAATGGTACTGTTGGAATAATAAAATGGTACTTCCGAAAGAAAGTACCATTTTCTTATTCCAACAGTACTTCCGAAAGAAAGTACCATTTTCGAGTCAGTAGGAAAAATAAAATAGTACTTTCTTTCGAAAACGTGGTACTATCGAAAAATAAAATGGTACTTTAAAATAAGTACTTTCTTTCGAAAATATAAAATAGTACTTTCTTTCGAAAACGTGGTACTATCGAACAAATAAAATGGTACTTTCGAAGGGAAGTACCATTTTTTACTCGAGTGCCATTTTTGCAAAAATGGTACTTTTGGAATATTAAAATGGTACCTTGGTACCATTTTACTTGGTACTTTTGGAATATTAAAATGGTGATAATAAAATGGTACTTCCGAAAGAAAGTACCATTTTCGAGTCAGTAGGAAAAATAAAATAGTACTTTATTTCGAAAACGTGGTACTATCAAACAAATAAAATGGTACTTTCAAAAGGAAGTACCATTTTTTACTCGAGTACCATTTTTGCAAAAATGGTACTTTTGGAATACTAAAATGGTACCTTCGAAAGAAAGTACCGTTTTGGAGTCGGGTACAAGTTTTTCAAAAATGCTACTGTTGGAATAATAAAATGGTACTTCCGAAAGAAAGTACCATTTTCGAGTCTGTTGGAAAAATAAAATGGTACTTTCTCACGAAAACGTATGCAAGAATATTATGAAATTAAGGTTTACAGTCGCGAAATAATGGCCGAAAGCAAGGGTCTTCGAGACTGTTTGGGTTTTGTTTGGGTTGGTCTTTGCAGGTCAGGATTACAAGAAGGGAATGGTACTCTTCAAGTTCCTGGCTTATTACGCCATCCCGCTGTGCATCATAGCCGGTTTTTACTTCGGTATGGCACGCCACCTTGAACTATCGACGAGGAACATGCCCGGCGAGGGGCCCGGTGCCCATCATAGCGAACAAATACGTGCACGAAGAAAGGTCAGGACAAATTTCGTACTCGGACACTTTTGCCTTTTCATACTAGGTTTTTGCTTGAATATCGCGGGAAAAAAGACAAAACGAATTTCTTCGAAAAACAATTTGGGTTTCTTTGGGTTTATTTATAGCAAACCCAAAAAAATCCAAACAACTTTACAAAGACATTTATTTTGTCTCTTTCGTTTTATTCTTTATTTGTTTCGTTTTTTACTTCAATTTTTAATTTGTTTATTCTTTTTAAATTTAATTTTTATTCGTCTCGTCTTTTTAATTTTTCATTTATTTTGCCTTCTCTATTTTATGCTTCATTCGTTTGGTCTTGTATTTTTCGTTTCGTTCGTCTTTTTTAATTTATTTTTAATTTTCTATTTTATTATTTTTTTGTTGTCTTTTTTCTTTTATTTTTAATTTGTTTGGACTAAAAGAAAATGTAATTCCACTTTATTTTCCGCTGCAATAATTTTACATAGGCATGATTATAACAGCAGAAAATACGCGAACTATCAGCAATCACGAATGGTTCGTTGACGCGTTGAGAAATTTATATCGTCGCCCGCTCATAATGAAAATCCGCGACAATTCTCCAATCGATATAAATATTCATCATGCGTGCGCGACGATAATTACTGTAAGTGAAAATACGATGATGTGATGAGCCAAAGCCGATGTTTCCTTTTGTTCCGTGGTCGCCAGGTCGGCAAAATGGTAATCGCCTTCGTCGTCATATTCATCGTGTGCTTTCTGCCGTATCACGTGTTCATGCTTTGGTTTCACTTCTATCCGTTCTCGAAGGACGAATACAACGAGTTTTGGCATGCGTTCAGAATCGTTGGTTTTTGTCTCAGCTTTATCAACAGTTGCGTCAATCCCATAGCCCTCTACTGCGTCAGCGGAGCTTTTCGAAAGAGGTCAGTGACGCTTTCTTCTTTCGTTTAGACGATAATTGCTCCTTCGTAGGCGATCACGCACGGGGTATGGAGGAAGAAAAGAAAATTTGACACAGAGTGGACTTGCCTAAATCTGACGGATAGGAATTAAAGTAGGCGAAGGTGGGGTACAGTGTGTCACTTTTTTTCTAACGAATTTTTACTCCAATCGAGTCAATCTGATTAGAAAAAAAGAGGTCATAACCGATTCTATAGACCTTTGGGCGCACGATGAAGCTCCCATATTTTTTGCAAAAAGATTTTTGAATCTTTTATACATTTTTTGTATTTTTATACAAACATTTTTTGTATTTTTATACATTTTTCGATTTTTTGTATTTTTATACAAAAATTTTTTACAAATTTTTATACAAACATTTTTGATTTTTCGTATTTTTATACATTTTTTGATTTTTTGTATTTTTATACAAAATTTCTTTACAAATTTTTACAAATTTTTATACAAAATTTTTTGATTTTTTGTATTTTTTATAAAAAAAAATAATGGGATCGAAGAAAATGTGCGGCTGGCTCATTGGGGGCCGAATTGAAATTCGCAACATTGAATGATCAGAACGCTCAAAACTCCGAAACAATACTACCCCGAAAGATCGAAACTCCGAAAATCTCAACACCGTCAAAATAATTCGGCCATGGAACTTTTAAAAGTTTCAAAATTTGCAATAAATCGACGAATTATTTCAAGAATTTTGTTCTATTAAGAAGTGATTTTGCGTCAATTTTGAATTTTTTCTAGACAACGTTATACGTTCTACATCATTTACAGTCAACTGTGTAGACTTTCGCTGGCATGATCTTGACGAACCTTGTAATTTCGGAAAATTAAAATTAGGAATTTTAAACCGTCGGCGCATTCAAAGTTCGGAATTTCAACCCGGCCCCCATGTCGAGATCATGCCAGCGAAAGTCCACACAGTTGACTGTAAATGATGTAGAACGCATAACATTGCCTAAACACATTTCAAAATTGACGCAAAATCACTTCTTAATAAAAAGACATTCTTGAAATGATTCGTCGATTTATTGAAAATTTTGAAATTTCTAAAACTTTCATAACCGAACTGTTTTGACGGTGTTCAGATTTCCGGAGTTTCGACCTTTAGGGGTAGAATTTTTTAGGAGTTTTGAGCGTTCTGATCATTCAAAGTTCGGAATTTCAACCCGGCCCCATCTTGAATTTCGGAATATTAAAGATCGGAATTTCATGGGCGGGGTACAATTATCATATTGGTGGGTACAGTGTGTCAACTACTGCGAAACGTAGGGTACAGTGAGGCGGTTGAAACTCTTATATTTTTCTAACATGGATAACAGATTTTTACGCATAACAGTACGAATGCCAACAAAATTAGTATATCAGTATAATCTCGGTGATACATTGTACCCCACTGATTAAATATTTGATTATCGACAAAAATAACTATTAAGGCCTTAAGCCACATTAAGGAGGTACGGTGATTCAAGCAAGTTCAAGATAAAAGCCCCATTTTTTTATAGCATTGTCGAGACCTTCGTCCATGCGTATGCGGAGTTTCCACGAGATTTACCGTACACTTACCGAGTTATTAATTGTCAAAGTCGGTGAATTAGTCACACGTAGACGACAAAATGTGCCTGTCCTCTCATATATCGATTTTTTGTGCTACTTGGAGTCAAGAAACACGTAAAAAAAACCTGATGGTTGCGTTCGTTGAATCTTTGTGATCGATGAAGCACCTTGAATTGGAAAGCTCACCGCAGAAATAAGCAATAAATGTAGAAATAAAGTCGCAAAAACCGAAGTTTTCGGAGAGCGAGACTTCTCGGGACGTAACAGCAGCCATCTTGCTCGACGTGTAGCAACGCCGGATACCCGCGCAAATTTGATTCGTCTATCGGATATTTTCAACGCGAATTAAAAATATGATTGTGCGAAGCCGTACATTTTTTAATGGATTATAAAGGGCCTTTCGTCGATATTTACTTGAAGTTCTTTTACGTACAGCAAAGGCATCTCAATTTTTCTGGCGACATGTACCTATACAACGCATCTATATATAAATTCAGCATGGGAGAACCGTCATATAAAATAAACGTTCCTTTTTATACCTGCAAATATTATGAAAATTGGGAAAGGGAAAAATAACATAACAATCGATGAAATATGTTTTGACTTTGGACAGATTGGACATTGTACATTGAGGTTAACTTCAACGCGACGTTTTTTATTTGCAATCGCAATATTATCTTTTCATTTTATAATTCTTGTCCGTCAGAATCTACATTTGTCTCTAAACTGGACTTCAGGTACAATCCCGTTACTCTTTTGATAAACTTCCACAGTATTTTCATTCTCCATGTTAACCGGCTACAAAAAATAACAAGCCGGGCGCGTGGAACCGATGACAGCCACCGAAGATGCGACGATGCTAAACGTCAACGATATGGCGTACTACTGAATTCGAGTAGTAGATTATTAAGGTTGTTTCTATATTATAAAAATAATAGGAAACTCGAAATTCAATACTTAAAAAATATTTCTCGAAAAATAGGCCATATACATATGTCTAAAACGTGGCGGTATTGCGGCGTGAAATAGACTCTGAGCTTACTAGCATGGTCATCACCATACCTCCTTAATGGGTATAAAATCATGTGCGAATTTAACAATTTTTTCGTATGAAAAAGTGATTCACTCATTAAATTGATTACACATCTATTTAGTATTAATATCAAGTTGTTAGGAAATATATGTATATTTTTTTTCGATGTACAAAATAACCGACTACTAATATTTTCTACACAATTTTTTACCTAGAACAAAAAAAAAACAAAAAATTTTGTCAATCCACATTAGAATACCTAGAGAAGTACGTACGCAATTTACAAAATATTGTTTTATTCAAAAGTTGTAGGTATTTGAACTTAAGAAATTAATTTTCAGTGAACAATTTCGGTATAACTGCTCATAAACTACGCATAAAATGGAAAGTTTTCGATTAATCAGAAATTCCGTACGTAATTCTCTGCGAAATGCAATAAGGAACATAACTTTTAAATTTGAAGTAAATCGAGTGAAAATTGTTGAAGTTATTTGTCACGCCAATTGGAAAAAAGCTATTTCGAGAAGTTTCGAGTAGTCGGCCATTTTGTACATCGAAAAAAATACATATATAATTTCTTACATCTTGATATTCATGCTAAATAGATGTGTAATTAATTTTATGAGTGAATCACTTTTTCATACGAAAAAAAAATTGTTAAATTCGCACATGATTTTATACCCGTTACTGTGGCCTTAGGCCTTAATTAAACGACGAATGGAAAACACACAAGTCACTGCGCTCATCACGAATAATATAGCTATCAATTAGGACCGAAAACTCGAGCCGCTACAGAAAATTACGTTGTACTTTACGTTTTTCCCGCGAGCGAAATATTTTTTCCAAGCCTCAAATCAATTTTTTATTTTCAATAATTCTTCTTGAGCTCTTATTGACTTTGTTTTAGGCCTGACGAAACCAAATGTAAATCGCGGTCCAACGCAACAAATTTCGAAATTTACGAGCTACAAACCGCCGTGAAATCGCATCTAGCTCACAGTGCCCCGTGATACATTGTACCCCACTCTCCCCTTCCAGTCGACCGGGTTAAGTGGAGAGAATAAAAAAGAAATTTTCCAAGTCGTAAAATAATAAGAAAGTCAATTTAAAAAAATGTTTGCCCATACGCAAAAAACAAGTCGATTTTTAATATTTTCTTCTGATGATAGTATTGGGTTCACGACTTCGGCATTTTACACACAATTCATACATAGTCTTGACAAGTTTGAGTTCTTTTTTTATTGAAAAATATTGACAAACTATGAAGTTATTATTTAAGGGAGGACACCACTGTGACGGGTCGGAAAGGGGTGTTTTTTCCGATTTTGTTCTATTTACTAGATTATTTATTTAGGATGCGGAAAAAAGAGTATGTTATTAAGGGGGGATTGTCTTTTTCTTTCGCAAAATTTACCGCTTTTTGGGAATTTTTTTGTGAAGAAAATATACAACGGAAAACTTGTGAAACTTGGCATATAGTTTTATTGATCTGTTTACTACATACAACATTTTTTTTTAACAATTTCATCAAAAAATCCGCCTCCCACCCCCCTCGACGCGCGACGGTCCTTTTTTGATGGTGTGCACGATTACAGCCTTCACGTTCATCCTGCAACAAAAACCCAAAAAGCATTTTACTTTAGACACATATAGCTATCGTTCGATGAAGGGAAAAAAAATTGACGATTTGGTGACGTTTTGAACATGAAGTATCGATTTTTCGGAAAAAATTGATCGATTTTTTGTTATAAATAAAAAACTATTAAACGTATTGCTTTTTTGCTTCATCAAACGATAAAAGGATGTCAGCTGAGCATTCTGTCCAAATTTGAAGGCAATCGGTTGAATAGTTTTTGAGAAATCGTGCACACCATCAAAAAAGGACCATCGCGCGTCGAGGGGGGTGGGAGGCGGATTTTTTTACGAAATTGTTTAAAAAATTTTTTGTATGTAGTAAACAGATCAATAAAACTATATGCCAGGTTTCACAAGTCTTCCGTTGTATACTTTCTTCACGAAAAAATTCCCAAAAAGCGGTAAATTTTGCGAAAAAAAAGACAATCCCTCCTTAAGCATACATTGAACTTGATTACGTGTAAATTTGTATGTTAAAAAATAAAAAATTAACAACGTTATTGAGGTAAAATAGAGCCTCTGTACGAGGGATGTGGTCGAAAGGCCGGATCGATAACTTGACAATGATTGGTCTGAAAAATACAAATAGAAAAGTTTTATAATCTACGTAAATGTAGTTCTCGTTGTACGTAGCCTTTTTTCGAAAGAAAACCAATTTCACAAAATGGCGGATGTCAAAAAAAAAAGTTTAATTTTTGGCGACATTTTGACTTATATTCAGGGGCTTCAAAAATACTAAATAAAAAAACGGCTATTTACAATGATAGCTGCTGCAATTAGCGGAATTTTAGGTTTTTTAAAATTAAAAATCGGACAATTATAGCTAGTTATGATTCCGGTCGGCCCGAGAATCGTCATTTTGAGAAAAACGCAATTGTAAGTTTTAGTATACGTAAGTCGTTGCCCTACCTGCCTTCACTGAATCGTCTGTTACTTGGCCAAATTTCAATATTCAAACTTTATTTTTTTTTACATATTCTTGAATATATTATACCTTGAGAAAAAGCGACAAAAAATCGTTTTTTTTACCCGTCGCAGTGGTGTCCCCCCTTGAAGAAAGTTCCGCCGTTGCTGCATAGCCAATTGATGCAAATAGTTGTGGCAACTCGGCTTATCTCAGATGAAAAATAAAACGTACTTTTAGTATGATAATCAACCTTTCGTATGAACGGGTGCTTTTCTGAAATTTCGAGAAATCCGAAAATGGCAAGCTGATGGAAAAAAATCGATTTTCGACCAACGAAACAACTTTAAGCAGTTACGTGGGTTTCGAAGCCAAAAAAAGCATGTTTTCTGTATTTTTGAAATCGATATTACATAGAAATTATTTTATTCAAAATGTTAAGCACATAAAAGAGCAACATTTTAACAATATTAAAAAAAAAATTCATCAAAAAATTTGAGAAATTCAGCCGGTGGGACCTGATTTCCGGAGACCCCTTAAAAAACGTGTCCTCGTGGTGGTCAGGATAACTCATGACAGCTTTATCTGAAATGAAAAAACCAAATTTTTTCTGTTAGTTGAAAAAAAAATAGAAATTTAATTTTTTGGCAGAGTTGTATGCAAAATGGTTCATTTTTTGGTACAATTTACCAAAAAATCGTACTAAAATTGTTGTAAAATTACAACTAATTTTACGTCTTGTAAAATTAGAAAAAAAAATTAAATTACTTAAAATCGAAAAAAAAACCTTCCTTCAATCACCAGTCAATGTTATTTTGAAGAAGTGTGCAAAATTTCAATAACATGGGTGCATTAGTTTTCGAGAAATCGTGTCCACCGACTTCAAAAATAGTGTTTTGAGAAAAATGCGATATACTTGCGTCGCTCTCGGTCGGTCTTTCCCAACGGGAGGAATTGCCAAAGACTCTCCTAGACTTTTACTCCGATTGACTTAAAACTTTGGGACAATATTCTAGAAATATTATTAAAAAATATATATATATCTTTTTATGGATTAATTTAATGGATTTAAAAAAATTTAATGGATTATTTAAATGGATCATATTTAAATGGATACTATCAAAAAATAATTTTTTTCAAATGGATTTTTTTTAATTCTCAAACCCACGTAACCCCTTAATAATTTGTTATTAGAATAAAATAGATTTATTCCACATGTCTAGCCGTTGATATTTCTCGACTTAATTAATTTGTTATCAACGAATGGATAAACATAAGTGTTATTAAAGTGGTTTTTTTAATCGATTAAAAAATTATCCGGTCATACGATTGAAAATATTTTGAGCCTTGCTCCGACCGAATTTGAAGTGACTCGAACGAATCGATTTTTACGACTTGCACCCTTTATAAAATATATTCGAACGTTTTTCAAAGATTCAACGAGTACCTGTGCTGTCTCGTGCCCCGTACGTCGCGGAACGATCATTTCCGTGGAAGTTCCCCGCGTACTCGTCAACGCAATGCCAGCACTTTTTACGAGACGAGCTTCAACTCGACGTACCGCAGGTACACCCAGGAATTTAATTCGACCGCACTGCAAACCAGTTGCTCACCCGCCCATGTCAAATGAACGCCCACGATTTCCCAAAGAGGCCAAAAATTTCGCGACGCGAAACTCATCGCCCCATCCTCCAGCGAGACAAAATTCATATCCCGCGAACAATAAAGACGGGACAGTGTGATATTCGAAATGCGACAATTGTCCACTCGTATTAATGTGTATTTATGTAAAATATATACTTAATTGAACGAATTACGACATCGTTGTAAATAGCATTAAGCAAATCGTAAATATCAAATTTATTATTTACTTTGATTTTCACGATTTTAATAATTTATTTAATGATTAGTCAATAATTGAAATACTCCGATGACAATGTGGAAGAGGATCAATTTTTTTTAGACTTTCTCGACTTTTGACAACTCCACAAGGAACCGTGGTAATTTTCATTTCACATAATGTGTATTTATGTAAAATATATACTTAATTGAACGAACTACGACGACGTTGTAAATAGCGTTAAGCAAATCGTAAATATCAAATTTATTATTTTTTTTTAAATATTCACGATTTTAATAATTTATTCGATAATTAGTTAATAATTGAAATATTCCGATGAACTAGTGAATGTAGAAATCAAATTTATTTTTCGACTTTTTCGACTTTTGACAGCTGCAGGAGGAACCGTGATAATTTTCGTTGCTTGTGTTTTTATTTTTATTTAAAGAAAATTATTTTGATGAAGAATAAGGCGTTCTTCGTCTTGGAATTATATCTTTTTACGTTTCACTTTATTTAAATTATTAAATTTTATTTTGATAAATCATAATGCGTTCTACGTCTTGGAAGGGCAGCACAGGGCTGCCTTCAGCATTTAGGAGGAATGTCTTCAATGAATTTTCAACGTAAGACAGTTTCATTCGCTCCATTTATTCGACTGAATTTTTTGGTTTTTTTCTGAGAGTGTGATTATTACAATTTATTAAAGTGCATGCGAAACGTTTTTTTTACCAATAAAAAATTGGACTTTTCTAAATACATAGAAAATTTATTTTTTCGTGATTTTGGTACGTTATTAAGAATTTATTGTTTCATTGTAATAAAATCATTGTTTTTTTTCTGGGAATGTGATTATTAATATTTATTAAAGCTTATGAGAAACGCTTTTCTTACCAAAAAAAAATCAGGATTTTTATGATATCAAAAATATATTTTTCGTGACTTTGGTTAGTTGGTTCCCTAAATATAATTGGCGATGACAAATAAAAAAATGAATTTCTATTATAATATGAAGAATTTAATGTTTTATTGTAATAAATTTATTCGTTTTTTTTCTGAGAGTATGATTATTAATATTTACTCATGTGTGTACGAAACGTTTTTTTTACCAATAAAAATTCGGGATTTCTATCTTATCGAAAATGTATTTTCCGTGACTGGTGCGTTGGTTCCCTAAATATAATTGACGATGAGAAAGTAAATGAATTTTTATTATAATATTACTAATTTGTTTTTAAAAAATAAATTTATTGTTTTTTTTTCTGGAAGCGTGATTATTAATATTTATTAAAGTGCGTGCGAGACGTTTTTTTACCAATAAAAAAATCGGTATTTCTATAATATAAAAAATGTGTTTGTCCCGACTTTGGTTCGTTGGTTTCCCAAATATAATTGCCGATGACCAATTAAAAAATGAATTATTTTTTGACTATTTTTTTATGCCTAAAGTATTAGATATAGAATGTTGGTATTTGGTATATTGACTAAGAGGTCTTTATCGAACATCAAAATATTTTTTAAAGTTTGACAAAACATGGTGGTGGGAGTGGGAGGAGCCACGCATGTCGGTGCGCGGGCGATGACATTCTTCGCTTGCGGAAGTCCTAAGTCCCGGACAGGTGATCTGAAGCACAAAAATCAAACATATTTTTACTTTGTACAATATTGTGTATAGGTTGATCTAGAATCGAGAAGAAAAATTGAAAAATGATAAAATAGTGCGCAAAAAATTGCGAAAATTTTTGGGAAAAAAAACAATCTTCCTTCCGATCGCTCACAATTTTTTTGTCACCACCACCATGTTTTGTCAAACTTAAAAAAATATTTTGATGTTCAATAAAGACCGCTCAACATACTAAATATCAACATTCTATATTTAATACTTTCCGCATAAAAAATTGGTGAAGAATCGAACATTTTTTGGCCCAACAAGGCAGAACCTTCCCTTAAGGGGTGAGATGCAGTCGGAATTTTCAAAAGATCGATTTTTTTTTGCATTTTCTTGAAGTATTATGTTTCGAAAATATTCCCTGAAAATTTCAAGTCAATCCGATGAATAGTTTCCGGGATATCCCACAATTAGTGAAGGGGGCACGTCTATTCTCAACGTATAGACGTGGCTGACAAACGCGCGAACGATAATACCCGGGATGGCAAAATGCTTCGAAGGCAACAACAAATTGATATTTTGGAAGCTTCCACATCGGCAGAAACCGTATTGCATGGGCCACGAATTGATGATTCGATGTAAGTAATTTTTTAATTAGTATTTCTATACATAAATCAAGTGTAAAATTGGAAAACTCTTTCAGAAATGTTCAAAAAATTATTACTCAAAAGCTATTAACTTTTGCAAAATTTTATAAAGAATACTTTCGTTTTTAAATTGCCCAAAATATTAAAAAAATAATAATGCATCCCGAAAAACTTTAATTTTTCGAAAATTTGTTTTAACAATTGGCGATAAATAATTGAATGCTCGACTTGTCGGCAAAAAATTGTGATATTCGGATTCAGCGGATCAAAATACATAAACAAAAAGTTTAGCTTCATCCATCGAGCTTAAAATTTTACGAACATATAATACCGTATCCACATCGAAAAACTTTGAACGCCTTTTTTGTCGAAACTATGTTTTTCAAGTCGGTGACCACTATAATTCAAAAACCACTCGATGGATTTTGATGAAATTTGATGTGCTTATTGATAGCATTAAAAACTAGTCTTTAATCGAAGGATTTTCATTTTTGTTGAAAATTTATATTTTTTTGAACAATAAACGAGCGATTTTTTGGTCGAAAATCGAAAGTTATCTGTCGGAAGCCGCCATTTTGTTAATTTGTGAAAAAAAAGCTTCCATTAAGGACTAGATTTATTATTAAACTAATGATTTTTTTTGGTTTTTTTATTTAAGATGATCCAGTAAAATTTTATGATGGTCACCGCAAAGCACTACATGCCGAAGGGGGTCCAAGATGGCCATATTTTTATAAATAATCAATATTTTTCTTTGAAAATGTGTTCTAGTCAAGTTGAAATATAACATAAAAAGTCTGTGTAACCACTTGGAAATCAAACTTAACGGAGACTTTGTCCCTGAAGTTAGCGGGAGATGTTAGCGGCTCAACATGAGCAGCTAGAAGAAGAGGAGGGATGCCTCTATGGACCAGGCATTGCCGATTAGCGGTAATTATAAACACATTTGTGTTAACACATTACAAAACTTTAAACGCGTTTTTCTCGAAAACACGTTTTTAAAAATGGCTGACATTCTCCTGACCGCTGTAATTAACATATCGACCTGAAATTTGGAGAGCATACTCAGAAAATACGTCTTCACGGAATGACGGATCGTTTTTTCGATACATACATTTTTGCATTTATTATTTATCTTTTTATGCGAAAAAAACGCGAAAATTCGATTTTTTTTTAAATTGCCGCCATTTTCCGAAATTTGTACTAAACGAAAAACCCATCCGTCATTCCATGACCAAAGGGTCACAGATCGATAATATGCTTTGAATTTGTGTTTCAGATCAACAAAGAGGGGGCAGTGATGTCAGCCGTTTACCTCCCGCGATTTGAGGACCTGTTTTCGCGGAGCTGCAACGGCCGCCATTTTGGTTTTTTTTTCAAAAGAATTTTTTTTTAACGTTCTGTATATCATGAATAAAAGCAAAAAAAACACCGCACTCGAAAAGCTTTACTCGTTTCCTTTAAAAAAAATAAAATGTAAACACCTGAAATATGGCACTCCAAGGACAAAGTCTCCCTTAATAACTATAAAAAAAAAAATTGAAAATGATGGTTTTTTTCACGCCTCTGACTGCATATCATCCCTTAAGAATCCGTGCTATAAAACAATGCGGCGTAAAATCGTATTTTCAAAATGCGCCGCTTGTGCAGACCCCCAGAGGCACGCGTCTGCGGGACAGGGGGATCGCACGATCGAGCAGATGTTCCAAAAGCAAGTACGCCGATGTTGAATCATCTACGTGTGTACGTGTGTGCATGTGCTGAATGAACGATTTCAGCTTTACTACCCCTACCGTCGCACCGAGAGACGCGTAATCGAAAATTCTGAAGCAAGCAGCTGTGCATCCAACCGACGGTTGGTGGCCCGATGTAAAAACGGTAAAAGTGAGGGAGGGTCAGGGGGGGTGGAGGCGACGGCACGCGACTCTGTACGCACGAGCCTCGCACCCCCATGAAATGTTTCCCCTATCGTCGACGGCAGCCGTTCCAAGTCTACAATGCTCAACGCGACTCTGCGTAACGGCTCGTTCGATTCCGATTGCCGCGATCCACGCTAGTCAAAATTCGGTCGCCTATCCGGTCGCACGTTCGATGGTCCATTTTTGATCGAAAACACGACGACTGTTCGCGTTGATCCTGTTGTTCGGCGCGATATCATGAAACGGTCCACTTCGGTGAGCTTTCTTTTTTATTTACCCAAATGCATCTCCCAAAAATATTACTATCGGCACATTATAATTGCCGATTTTTTGGATTGCCATTTGATTTTTACGTAATTTTTCGGTGGATTTTTTCTTATGTTTGGTGGATTTTTTAAATATATATTGCTTTACTTTTTGGGGAATTTTTTACATTTTTTTCGGAACTTCCGGAGTTCCTGGCGGGTTTTTTTGGCATTTTCTAAATCCAATTTCTGGAAAATTTGTTTATAGTAGTTTTTTTAATCGAGTTTCTAGGGACTTTTGTTTCTGATTGAATTCCGTGGGGGTTTTTTATCGTTTGTTTCATTTTGGTTTGTTGGGAAATTTTTCCAGTGTTTTTTTTTGGTTTGGGGGATTTATTTTATAATTTTTCAAATATAGTTTGTCGGGTAATTTGATTTATCGTGGTTTTTTTTATTGAATTTCTGGAGAATTTCTTTTGAATTCTTTTCATCGAGTTTCTGAGGAATTTTGTTTTGATTGAATTTCCTGGGGATTTTTCTAACCGTTTCATTTGGGTTAGTTTTGGAATTTTTGAATTGTTTTTTCAATGGTCTGGGGAATTGATTCGATCATTTTTTTAATTTAGTTTTTCTGAAATTTGTTACATCATTGTGTTTATTAAAATTCGCGAAAATTCTTTGCGATTATATTTTTTTCTTTCAATTGAACTTCTCAGAACTTTCGCCTCGTTATTTTTTCAATCAGAGCCCCCGGAAAATGTTGTTCATCGTCTTTTCGTCATTTAGTTTTTCGGGATATTTCCTTTTTTGATCGTTTTTGTTTTAATTTTACTTTCTCGGAATATTCGCCTCGGTATTTTCTTAATTATCATCTCAATTATTCATCGTCTTTATTTAACTTAATTTCTCGGAGTATTTCTTACGTAATTTTTTGCATTTGGATTTATTTAGAGAATCTCTCTGATCATTAATCAAATTTAATTTCTCGCTAAATTTGTTTCGTCATTATGTCGATTAAAATTATCGCAATGTTTTTTCTACAATTTCGTCATTTTAATTTCTCGGAGCAATTCCCTCGTTATTTTATTAATTAATTGACTACAAAAAAAATTCTTGATTATTTTTTAATTTGAGAAACCATTCGATCATTTTTTAATTTAATTTGTCGAAAAATGTCAACTCATTATTATTGTTTATCCTTGTTTACTTAATTTTTTGGCAATCATTATCTTTTCTACAATCATGGAATTGTGACATTTCAAGGCTCCGAGCCTCGCCGAGAACCAACAGGACGCTCGAAGGAAGAGGATAAAGGCTGCCAAAGATGAAGTGGTAAGTAGCTCCGTTCTTAATTCCCACCCCCCCCCCCCTCCTCGCCCGTCGCCCCTTCCATAAAAATGATTAAATTTGCAACCGAATCTAAAGATGCTCAATTTTTTTTCTAACTTTGTGCCAAATGCGTTTATCAACTTGTGCAAATGCGACGACCCTTGGCTGTGGATAAATAAAAATTAATGTTCCACTCAGGGTTGGAAAAAAAGATCCAAGGGTAAAAAGCACCCCTGGAGAAAGCAATATTTCTTTCAAAAATGGCAAAGTGCTAAGTAAAGTGAGCGTGAGAATTTAAATGGACGTGTCACGGGACGATTTATTTTAATAAAACTTCCCTTTCTCCATTTAGGAAGGGCCGAATACACGAGAGTACATGCAATTGGCCCTGGCGAGGGTGCTCGAGTTGCAACGGGCCCTCAAGGACGACACGTACTTCAACGACGAAACGAGCGATTTAGGTTAGCGAATGCGTCATATATTTATGGGATCGTTAAAAAAATATTTCTCAAAAATTCCTTTTTTTCTTCATATTTAAGAGGGAATGACACCTCATCGCGGTCGGTATGGTAGAACAATTATAGATTCCCAAAAATCTCTGAAACGGTTCTTCAGATCCCGTCGAAACTTTGCCAAACGACGTCAAATTGATAGACGAACAGCTGTCTTCCCCTCAAATTTTCTGAATTTGAGAAAAACAAACTAGATTGGCTTATCATAAGCCAATTTACATTTTTTTTCTCAAATTCAGAAAATTTGAGGGGAAGACAGCTGTTCGTCTATCTATTTGACGCCGTTTGGCAAAGTTTCGACGGGATCTGAAGAGCCGCTTCAGAGATTTTGGGAATCTATAATTGTTCTACCATACCGACCGCGATGAGGTGTCATTCCCTCTTAAGCGCAATCGTTAATTTCTCGTAAATTTGCGTGGCGTTTTTTGAAATAGTGTTTCTGGTCGTACCAATTTTTGGGTAATTTTCTGCGACTGTTTGTAATTTCTAAAGATTGAATCAATATTTTAGTGATTTTTTTGCCTTTTTTTTTAATTGTTCTTGTTGGTAGGTTATTTGTTTTTTTTGTCTGTGTAAACTTTTGTTTGTTTTTTATTTTTTCTTTGGGTTTTAATTTTCGTAAATTTACTCTTTTATATTTGTTAAGTTTACTGTTCTTTTTTCGCTTTTTCATTAACGTTTTTCGAAATCGCCAAATTTCTTTTGTGCGGCAAAGTTTTCAATCAAAGTTTCGCTTAAGGGGTTAGGCCACTCTAGAGGCCGAAAAAATAGGGTTTTGGGGTTTTTATTTCAGAAAAACTACAAAATAAATCGAGATTATAAAAAAGGGTATTTATCAAATATATCAGTGACTGTATACAATAATGTTTTTAAAGCGATTCATTTCCAAATGGCGGCTGTGCAGCGTTTATCTCAAAACTGCATTTTTTTAGTTGGCCGGAAACATAACTCAGACAATTTTCAACCGATTCACTTGAAATGTTGAATATGTCTTGAAAAATACATTGTCTATGGAACTACGTAGGATTTTTTTTTATATTGCATAGATCATTTGTTATTAACAATTATCTGACGATTTTTAGGCAAATTTTTCATTTCCCAAAATTTGCCTACAAAATCGTCAGATACTTGTTAATGACAAATGAACTATGCAATATAAAAAAAAATCCTACGTACTTTCATAGACAATGTACAAGTATTATTCAGAATATATTCAACATTTCAAATGAATCGGTTGAAAATTGCCATTTTAAAATTAATCACTTCAAAAAAGTTTTGTATACAGCCACTGATATTTATGATAAACACCCTTTTTGTAATCTCGAATTATTTTGTGGTTTTTCTGAAAAAGAAATCCCCAAAAAGCCTATTTTTTCGGCCTCTCGAGTGGCCTAAGGCCTTAGTTGAAAAAAAAAACGAACCGTCTCCCAATACCGATTTTCTTATCAAATGCCAAATCGGCCTACGAGAGCTACTTGGCCGTAAATTCCCTTGATATAGTTGGTCTTAAATTTTTATCATTTTTTACCCTGTTTTTTGTTTATTTTTTCAATTTTCATCCTCTTTTTCATTTACATTTCTCAAAATCGTCGAATTTCTCGTGATCGTAAAATATTTCAATCGGAATTTCGCTCATTCGCAAAAAAAAAAAGAAAAAACCGAACCGATCTTCAATACCGACTTATTTTTCATCGATTACCGATTTTCCTTCCAGGCGAATCGGACAACGAGGACGACCTGATGAGGCACGTGCTGACGAAAGTATTTCGCGACTTGCCCGGTACGACGAGCGCCAAAGTATCCGGAATAATCGAGCGTGGCGCGAGCTCGAGACGCGAACTTTCGAAAATTCGCGCCAAGAGCATTCAACTCTCTGGTTACGACACTTGCCGCAGGGTGGCGGTTGATTTTATGAAGAAGACGGTGCAGACGACAGAGGGAGCTTACCGACTGCCGGACTCGCCGGTAAAAACGCGACGCAGATCGATCGGCGACGCAGCCGACGATCGTAAGGCCACCAATCAAAATTCCAATTACGAGCTAAGAATGCGAATGTTGACGAGTTTGGATCTTCATCTTGCCACGAAACAACGCGATTACACGGCTCGTTTGATGAGACACTGATTCGTCGACGATAGAACGAAAAATTCGATAAGTTGCCAACTTCGGATCATTCGATTCACCACTGTGTATTTCGAAATTCTTCGCTTCCGGTCCCCATCTAGTCCTCTCTGATGACGAATTTCCCTTCGACATCATTGAACCAAAGAAAAAGTATCAACGACCAAGAGCGCTAATAATCGAAATGTTGCGAGTTGCAAGAACCCGAGATGGCGAAAAATTCGAGGCGGAAAACTGCCAACTTCGGGTCATTCGATTCGCCCATGTGTAATTTGAAATTCTTCATTGCCGGTCCGCATCTAGTCCTCTTTGATGACGAATGTCCCCTCGAAATCATTGAACCAAAGAAAAAGTGGCAAAGTTCACGAACAGGAAGAGTCGAAGCATAATGACGTTTTCCGAAATACCGAGACCGCAACCCCTCATTCCCGTCCCATTCGACTCTTCCTGCAATTTCTAGTCACTCGTACACGCCACGGAGTGTATTGATTAAATAACTAATCGACAAATTATCGACTATAAGTGAAATTTCTACGTATAATTATTTCTGTTATTGTACTATTGTCCAAAAAAGTAGTTGGGCGATAAAAATTCGTAAAATAAACAAACGATACATACTGTAATTCTCTCCGTCACGAGTTACCGGAAGTCGGAATTATTTCGCGCATCCCCCCCCTTTAGATCTACAAATTACGAGGGAAAAAACACACCAAGGCAGAATCAATTGACCTTTTAGCGGTGTGGCGAAAATGAGATTTTCGTGCAACTTTTGTATCGAAAAAAAAATTTGATATATTTATCCTATAATCTCAGTATTACGGTTCTTGAGGTTTAGCCGAATCTGCTATCAGATTTTCAAATTTCATAATGGCGGATCCAACATGGTGGATGCAAATTCGAATAGTTTGATTTCGATGAAAATGAGTATCCTACGGTTTTTAAGGCCTTAGGCCACAGCAACGGGTATAAAATCACGTGCGAATATAACAATCCTTTTTCGTATGAAAAAGTGATTCGCTCATAAAATTAATTACACATCTACTAGGTGCGCAACTAAGTTTCCGGGTCTTTTTTACCAATAAAAAATCGAAAATTCCAAGACAAATACAAAAAATGGTTCATTCGAAGTATCGTCCCTCGATATTTACATATTTTTGCCATCTCTCCGGCAATACATAAATACCGCGACGACAAAAAGACGCGTCTTTGGACTGAAACCATTCGCCCAACCAATTTTGTACTTCATCGTAATTGGCCAAGTGTAGCCCACCCAAGCCATGCGCCATCTTCCGGAACAAGTGATAGTCTGAAGGGGCCAGGTCTGGCGGATACGGCTGGTGCGGTAGCAAATCCCATTTCAGTGTTTTTATGGTGTCCTGGACGATGGAACTGCGATGGCACGGAGCGTTGTCGCGCTGCAATGTCACACGTTCGTGTCTCCTGTCCCATTCTGGCCGTTTTTCGAGCAATGCGTGGTTCGCATTGATTAGTTGTTGTCGGTAGCGATGCCCATTGACAGTTTCGCCCGGTTTCAGCAGCTCATAGTACACGATTCCTTTCTGGTCCCACCAAACGCAGAGCATTGTCTTTTTTCCGAAGCGATTTGGCCGTGCCGTTGATGTTGACGCTTCGCCAAGTGAAAGCCACGATTTTCCGCGTTTGGGATTCTCGAAATGTATCCATTTTTCATCGCCAGTAACAATTCGATGCAGGAAACTCTTTCTGTTCTGCCGCAAAAGCAACATTTCGGAAGTGGCTCTTCGATTTTCCATTTGTCTCTCAGTCAACTCATGCGGCACCCACTTTCCTTCCTTATGAATTTTTCCCATGGCGTGCAAACGTTTCGAAATACATTGCCGAGTCACACTTAATGCTTCGGCAAGTTGATCTTCTGTTTGAGTGTCATCTTCATCCAATAACGCTTGCAGATCGGCGCCCGCAAATGTTTGCGGTCTTCCCGAGCGCTCCTTGTCCCCAGTCTCAAAATCGCCACTTCTGAACCGCTTGAACCAATCTTCACACGTTGTTTTTGATGGTTATGTTCGCCGTAGGACCCCTCAAGTAACCGACGTGCTTCAGCTGCTGTTTTTTTAGGTTGAAGCAGAAAAGCAATGCTTCCCGAAAATGCTGTTTGTTTGGCACAAACTTTGACGTTTTCGAGGTTAGAAAAGGGGTCGTTGTGTTGCGACATTTGTTTATGTTACGACTGGGTATTCTTAACAGATGTCCAAGCTATAAAGACACCCAACTTCAGACCTGTATCCCGACTACATGAGTCGCTAGCGCCATCCATGTGTGAAACCCGGGAACTTAGTTGCGCACCGAGTATTTAGTATGAATATCAAGCTGTTAGAAAATATATATTTTTTTTTGGATGTACAAAATGGCCGACTACTCGAAACTTCTCGAAAAACAGCTTTTTTCCAATTGGCGTGACAAATAACTTCAACAATTTTCACTCGATTTACTTCAAATTTTTAAGTTATGTTCGTAATTGCATTTCGCAGAGAAGTACGTACGGAATTTCTGATTAATCGAAAACTTTTCATTTTATGAGCAGTTTATGAGCAGTTATGACGAAATTTTTCACTGAAAATTCATTTCGTAAGTTCAAATACCTACAATTTTTTGATAAAACAATATTTTTTTAATTCCGTACGTACTTCTCTAGGTATTCTAATGTAGATTGACGAGAATTTTTGTTTTTTTATTCTAGGCCAAAAATTGTGGATGACAAATGTCACGCCGCGGGGCGCCTAAAAAAAGAAAATATTAGTAGTCGGCCATTTTGTACATAAAAAAAAATATATATATATATTTTCCAACAGCTTGATATTCATACTGAATAAATAAGTAATTAATTTTATGAGTGGATCACTTTTTCATACGAAAAAAAATGTTAAATTCGCACATGATTTTATACCCGTTGTGGCCTACGACCTTAAGCTCGCTGAATTCGAATCTGACGTGAAATGAGATTTTCGAGATTGGAAATTCCGCTCGCAATGCAGCGGATGGAAGTTCGAAAAATAGTTGAATTTCAACGAAAGTTTGTATCTTTTGGTGTTTGAGGTGAGATTTGACACCATACCCCAAAAATTCGATACGTCGTTCGTGTCGTCAAATGAAATACCGAAATTCTTCTTTATTCGTTGTCCAGGCACAAAACTGGCCATAATAAATATAAACGGACAAAAATCCTGAGGACACAAAAAATAAAATACAAAAACAATAGATGCAGAAAACAAAAAAAAATACCAAAAAAAGAGAAATAGAAAAATAATAAAGAAATACAAAAAGTAAAAATAAAATGTTTAATAAAAAAAGGTTCTCGATTTTTGAAAAATGTTTATTAAAAAGAGTCATCGATTCGTGACTCTGGTTTCGTGCAAACAGCCCGATATGAAACCATTGCAAATATTCTTTTCCATTCTTCACCATAGACAATGGTTTGCCATAAATGGTTTACTAAATTTTTATCTGCCATGATGTATCCAGATCTTTAGTGTCAGGGCTCAAATTCGAAATTCGCGACCGCAAACAGCTAAAGATACAATTTTTTTCGTAATCAAACTACTTTGAGAATTTTCACCCACGATATTGGATCCGCCATCCACAATTTTTTTAATTCAACTCCAAATGTGAATTCAGCGGTGTCGAGAACCACAGGTTACTCACTTTGGTCGAAATCAGACAAATTTTTAAATTATCATCCGCCACTTAGATCAGCCAACTCGAATGTAGAAAATTTAATTTCAGATTCGGATTCAGGGACCTCGAAAACTATGATTTACCAAATAACAATCAAATCAGTAAATTAAAAACTTCTCTCCAATGCCCACATACGTGTCATAACGCAAGAGTCGGCTAATCCGCCCATATGTGTGTCACTCACAGCCGAGGGGTTAAAAACAACGATAAAAAAACTACAACCATCGTTTGATTGTGTAAAAAAAATCATTTATGCTTTATTACATGTATGTATATATGTATATGCATGTATACGTATATATATGTGTAGATGATTAAAAAAAAATAGCGACCTGTCTTCTATACACTATAATAGTAGAGTCGATTATACCGGTTCGTCTACCGTCTAAAAAATAGTCATCTACGATATTCATTAACCACTTTTACAGTTGCCTATTCCATATGACTTCGTTATACCCGAACTCTTTCATTTTTTTTTTACTTTGACACGTGTTTATGAACGGCCCTGATGGGCAATTCGACGATGGGATCTACGTGGTAAGGAAGCTTTTTCGCGGCAATGGGAGAGGGGAGGAAAGACGAAGAGTTCGGATTTGCTTGTTTGGGTTATAGATGGAGGAAAGGGCAATGGGAGGGGCGGAAAGATGGAAAGGCTTTCGGTTTGTTTAAAAGGGGAAGAGGGGGCAAGAGTGGGGAGAAGGGACACTTCATTTACACTTTTCATGTTTGATACTTTGCTTTGTTTAGGTTTATCTGATAGCTTGGTTTGTCTGATACTTTGGGTTTGTTTGGCTTTGCTTGTCCTTTTTTGTTCCGTTTTACTTATGTTTGTTTGCTTGGGTTCGCTTGTCTTGGTTGGTTTGGGCTTGTTTGTTTGCATTTACTTATGTTTGTTTGCCTGGGTTTGCTTGTGTTGGTTTGACGGTTTAGGTTTGTCTGATGGTTTGCGTTTACTTGCGTTTGTTTCGCTTTGTTTGTGCTCGTTCGTTGAGGTTTACTTATGTCTGTTTGCTTGAGTTTGTTTGGCTTTGCTTATGCTTGTTTGTTCGCGTTGTGATCATTTGTTTGGGTGTCTTTTGGGTTTGTTTGTTTGGCTTCGCTTGAGCTTGTTTGTTTGTGTTTGATTGTATTTGTTTGGGTTAATTTTCGTTACGAGAGAGGAAAAGTCAGTGGGCGCGAGAGAACGAGGCTCACTTTATTTGGGATCGTTTACGAGGCGGACAAGCGTGTTTGGGTTTGTTTCAGAGCAGGATAAACCGCAAGGGAGAAAAAGAGGAGAGCGGACGAGGAGACAGAGCGGTTAGTTTGGGTTCGTTTTGGAACGGCCCAAAGCCCAAAACCGAAAGGGCGAATGTGGACTCGTTTCAGGAGCAAAGAACAAGGACGCGAGGGAAAGGGCAGTGGGGAGATTCGATGTCATTGCGCGGACACGTCACATCACATAAATACATAAAAAAAAAAAGGGAAAAAAAACCCTCGATCAAATAACGATGAAAGACTACTGTAAAATCCGGGCAGCAACGGAAAATGCAATAATTACCGGGTATCCTATCTCAGCTCTTGGCCCTTTTTTGTGCAATTTTGCAAGACGCGATTTAGCCAACGGGCTTGGTAATTTAGTTGGAAAAAAAAAAAGAAGAAAAAAAAAACACGACGTTTGTGATGATTGAGGATAGGTGGAGATTAATGTTGCTCGACGAGGGTCGGGACGCTCGAAGGATTCCGCCAAGGATCGGGAATATCGTAGTGCGGCGGTACCGTCGTCAGGGCGTCGTCCGACTTCCGGTTGGTACTGCAGTTGCTCGGCTTGGTGCGCGTCGTGTTGACGCACTCGATCGGCAGCTTGATGAGATCGAGACGATAATTGAAGCCTTGACTGGTGACTCGGAGGATCGTGTGAAGCGGCACATCGGTGTAGGGCAGCTCCTCGGGCTTTCTGTCCATGAAGAAACCAATGAGGCAACGGAGAACCGCCTGGTGGGAGACCACGAGGACGTTGCTCGAGCACTGCAGCTCGGCGATCACGGGCTCGACGCGATGCATTATGTCAAGGTAGCTCTGACCCCAGGGGTAACGGTAGCGCAACTTGTCCTGATCACGCCAGGCAAATTCCTTCGAAACGACACAGAACGTCATGAGATCACCACTGTTGAAATGTAGATCAGCTGTTTAGGGTGGGATTCGCGTCTTGGCCCTCTTAAGGGGTGAGATGCAGTGAGAATTTTCAAAAAATCGATCTTTTTTTGCATTTTCTTGTAGTATGATGTTTCGAAAATATTCCCCGAAAATTTCAAGTCAATCAACGTGGCAGCGGCTGACAAACGCGCAAACGACAATATCCGGGAAGGCAGAATGCTTCGAAGACAACAACAAATTGATATTTTCGAAGCTTCCACATCGGCAGAGGCGATATTGTATCGGCCAGGAATTGACGATTCGATGTAAGTAATTTTTTAGTCAGTATTTCTATACATAAATCAAGTGTAAAATTGGAAAACTCTTTCAGAATCTTTCAAAAATGTATTACTCAAAAACTACGAACTTTAGGATATTTTATAAAGAATACTTTCGTTTTAAAATCGCCCAAATTACTTTAAAAAATAATTCATCCCGAAAAACTTTAAGGGAGACTTTGTCCTTGAAATGCAGCGGGAGATGTTGGCGGCTCGACATGAGCAGCTAGAAGAAGAGGAGGGATGTCTCTATGGACCAGGCATTGCCGATTAGCGGTAATTATAAACACATTTGTGTAAACACATTACAAAACTTTGAACGCGTTTTTCTCGAAAACACGTTTTGAAAAATCGCTGAAATTCTCCTGACCGCTGTAATCAACATATCGACCTGAAATTTGGAGAGCATACTCAGAAAATATGTCTTCACGGAATGACGGATCGCTTTTTCGATAGATACATTTTTGCATTTATTATTTATCTTTTTATGCGAAAAAAAAACGCGAAAATTCGATTTTTTTTTAAATTGCCGCCATTTTCCGAAATTTGTACTAAACGAAAAACCCATCCGTCATTCCATGACCAAAGGGTCACAGATTGATAATATGCTTTGAATTTGTGTTTCAGATCAACAAAGAGGGGGCAGTGATGTCAGCCGTTTACCTCCCGCGATTTGAGGACCTGTTTTCGCGGAGCTGCAACGGCCGTCATTTTGATTTGAAAAAAAAAAAAAAAAATTTACGTTCTGTATATCATGAATGAAAGCAAGAAAAAAAACCGCACTCAAAAAGCTTTACTCGTTTACTTTAAAAAAAATAAAATGTAAACACCTGAAATATGGCACTCCAAGGACAAATTCTCCCTTAAGAATTTTTTTCCGTATGAAAAAGTGATTCACTCATCGAATTAATTACACATCTCTTTAGTATGAATATCAAGCTGTTAGAAAATATATTATTTTTTTTTTCGATGAACAAAATGGCCGACTACTCGAAACTTCTCGAAACAGCTTTTTTCCAATTGGCGTGACAAATAACTTCAACAATTTTCACTCGATTTACTTCAAATTCAAAAGTTATGTTCCTAATTGCATTTCGCAGAGAAGTACGTACGGAATTTCTGATTAATTGAAAACTTTTCATTTTATGAGCAGTTATAACGAAATTTTTCACTGAAAATTCATTTCTTAAGTTCAAATACCCACAACTTTTGAATAAAACGATATTTTTTTAATTCCATACGTACTTATCTAGGTATTCTAATGTAGATTGACGAGAATTTTTGTTTTTTGTTCTAGGTAAAAAATTGTGGATGCTAAATGTCACGCCGCGGAGCGCCTAAAAAAAACAAAAGAAAACATTGGTAGACGGCCATTTTGTACATCAAAAATATATACATATATATTTCCCAACAGCTTGATATTCATACTAAATAGATGTGAAATTAATTTTATGAGTAAATCACTTTTTCATACGAAAAAAATGGTTAAATTCGCACATGATTTTATACCCGTTACTGTGGCCTAAGCCCTTAAGGGCCCAGTCCACTTTGAAAATTTCAAAAAATCGATTTTCTTTTTCTGTTTTCCAAAGTACATACATTCAGAAATATCGTGTCAAAATTTTATGAAAATCCGAGCTCTCTAAGTATTTTTTTTTCCCCTGAACGTCAGGACCTCATTTCGTCTACCTGAGCATATAGCGCGCTCGGCCGATCATAGTATAAACTTCAAACGCGTTTTTCTCGAAACAACGTTTTCAAAATCTATCTCCATCGTATCTCTAAAACTAATAAACCGATTCTCTCGAAATTTGGACCACCTATTGTAAACATGATTCGCAACAAGATGACCCTCGATAGTTTCAAAATTTTGATTTTTACCCTTTTTGGTAAAAAACTGCGAAAAAAAACGCATTTTTTTTACTTTTTTCGTTTTTCATGTGTCATTTTCTTATTTTTTGATAAAACTTCATATCCGAGGGTCATTTTGTAGCTGGTGTCATACTGAATCTAACGGACTTTGATTTTTTGGTTTCAGACAAGCCGTCGCCGAGTTGCGATGGAGCTACCTGGCCCACCTATTTTTGAGGCGTTACGTTAAACTATACTTTTTGTACTTAAAAATGAATAAAAATGAATAAATTTTTTTCTATGCATTTCCAGACTTTGTTCATCAAGCCCACCCCCATGGAAATTAATATACGCAAAAATATATTGCAAATTTATTTTATTAATAATTGTAATATATGTGAAATGTATGCCATATATTGAAAATATATGTGCCAAATTCTAATTCTCGTAACGTTTTTATATATGAGATGTATATGCGCGGTATTACTGTATATCAATGTATCATATATCAATGATATATGTAGCATTTACCCTGCATATATACCACATATATTTAGCATATATGTTGCATACACACTGCGTACATACCACATATATACTGCATAAATGGTACATATATGCCACATATATGCAGATATGCGTAGCATATCTGTATTTAGTGTTTATATGTAATAGCGTACTTTAACTGTAAGTTAAGTTTTTTTAAGTTAGAGTTTTAAGTTTTATCAAGTTTAACTGTAATAGTGTTTATACACAGCATGTATTTTTCGTCAGGAATATGTATCAAAAATGTATGCGTCATATATGATGCATAAATGACACATATACGAGTCATATATGACGCATACATTTTTTATATATTTTTCTTACAAAAAAATAGATTGAAAATATATCGAAAATATATGCGTCGTATATGCCTCATATATGCATCATATATAGTGTTTATACGTAGCATATATGTTTTGGTCAGAAAAATATATCGAAAATATATAGGTCATATATGCGTCATATATTTGGTGCATATATACTGAATATATACGTATTATTCTACTTTTCGTCACTATATATGCGACCGATATATATATATATATATATATATATATATATATATATATATATATATATATATATATATACAGGGTGTCCCATTTTAATCTTACACCTGAATTTTCTCGAAAAATATTGCTCGGACGAAATATTGTGTGGAACAAAACTTCTAGGGATTGAAGGGGGACGTTTGAAAAAAATTTATTTGAGGAGCCAAAATTCAAATTGGCGGCGTTACAAAGGCTGACATGTTTTTTTCAAACGGAAACATAACTTTTTTTATTGCCAAAAAATTTGTCAGCTGAAAACTAAAAACTTTTGTTGAAAAAATTTTTTGATAAAGTTCATAGTTTTCAAGTGAGAACATCATTTTCAATTATTTCAGATGTATCCAGGATTGTGTGTGTGTGTGTGTGTGTGTGTGTGTGTGTGTGTGTGTGTGTGTGTGTGTGTGTGTGTGTTTTTCTACCCATCGTGATCAAAGTTCGTCAAGGATTTAAAGAAACACGTTTTTGGGCCTGAAAATGGCACAAACGCTATTAAAATGGAAAAAAAATTATTTTTCATCGATTTTCCTCCAAAATTTTCTCATGAAATATCGTCCAAATTTGAAAACAAAAAAAAACAAAAAAAAAACAAAAATTTTCACCCATCATCTGCCGTGATGAGTGACGACGATGAGGATATTCGCACAAAAGTGCGTAAGAGAACTCCGCAAAGTCAGACTATGTCAGTAGTACCAATCATGTTTTCTTCAATTTCGCTTACCTTTCAGATTTTGATATTAAAAAACGTAATCGCGAGAAGATTTCGGGCATGTTTAAACATGAATGGAGGGATATTTCAACATCTCTAGAAAGGGATCACAATACACTTACAAGGAGGGTTTGGAGTAAAAAAATACTACGGTAGTTACGAACCGCAGAGACCTAATCCTTGTGAGTGTTCCACACGCACGCACATGCACACACACACACACATCCACACGAATACACGCACACACACACACACACACACAAATCCTGGATACATCTGAAATAATTGAAAATGATGTTCTCACTTGAAAACTATGAACTTTATCAAAAAAATTTTTCAACAAAAGTTTTTAGTTTTCAGCTGACAAATTTTTTGGCAATAAAAAAAAGTTATGTTTCCGTTTGAAAAAAACATGTCAGCCTTCGTAACGCCGCCATTTTGAATTTTGGCTCCTCAAATAAATTTTTTTCAAACGTCCTCCTTCAATCCCTAGAAGTTTTGTTCCACACAATAGTTCGTCCGAGCAATATTTTTCGAGAAAATTCAGGTGTAAGATTAAAATGGGACACCCTGTATATATATATATATATATATATATATATATATATATATGTATATATATATGTAGCAGATATTTTACATACATAAATTTCCATGGGGGCAACAACTTTTATATTCATATCTTTTATAAAAATCTCAATAAAAAAATCGCGAAAATAGCCTTTTTTTCGTGGCTCCAAAGTGGAGTGGCCCCTCAAACTACACGCACGCAGTACAGCTAGCGCCATCTGTTGGAAAACGGCGAGAACCCGTTCACCGTCCGAATAATATTCGTCAATATTCACCTGCGGATAGTGTTGCTGCATCTCCTCGTAGGTGAGTCCCTCGCAAACGCCTGCGTGAAGTTCGTTGAGCTCGGCGAGATGTTCGCGATGTGTTGCCTTGATGTCGCGTGCGGTGGCGATAGTGCGTCGCAATTGGCTCGTGAGGATTCTCAGATCGGGAATGTTCATGGAGTTGATGCGAGTTGCGAGCGCTTGCGCGTAACGCTCGCCCCGGGGACTGAGAGCAGCGTCACCGCCGATTTTCCCGAGAACGTTGTTCTCGCTCTCGCCGTGTCTCGAGAAGTACATGGTATGAGTTTTCGGGCTGATCGAGCCCAAATAACCGAGCACCCCGGCCTCGATGTGGCCGTTTATGTTGAGCGCGTTTATACTCATGGTGAGCGTGTTGACGCGTATCCTCGGATAATTCGGCTCGTCGAGAGGCTCGTACACGAGCAGGTAATGCGAGACTCGAAGGCGCAGATCCTCCGCTGCCGTTTGCCCATCCATGCCCGCGTAATCGGCGCTGTTGCGCACTATCTCGGCGTAGTTCCGCTCGAGGGCGCGGGCGTCGTCGCAGACGCACTCGATGAAGAGCACACGGTAGCCTAACTCGATGCTCGCGTGCTCGTAAACCTCGGAGCGCTGCTCTCGCGTCACCAGACATCCGTCGAGGATCTTTGGAAAGAGATTTTTTCGCAATATTAGTTCAACGTTTATGGTCCGTCGAATTTATTTGATTGGGAATGAGAGAATGAAACGAGAAGCATTTTGACGTTGACGATCCCTCGATTTTTCATACTTTTCTCCGTTTTTTATTTTCAGTATTTTTGCATTTTTCATTGTAGAATCTGATAGGCCATGATTTTTCGTTTTTTTTTTTTTAGAATATCGATTTTTTGCACTTTTATTTTTTGCAATTTCTTGTGATTTTTTTCTGCTTGTATTCCTGGTTCATCGATTTTATCGGTTTTTGTTTGGTTTTGAATTTTGGTAGTTTATATTAAATATATCGTTAATAAGCAGCCGATTTGTAAACCAAGGAAAAAAATATGCCGAGTGGAAAATAAGTTAAGGTAGTTGTAAGAGAAAAAATAGCATTTTGTAAAAAATCTTCTAAAAAAAAGTTGTGCAAATAAAACTCCATATGATTAATTATACTTTTCAATTTTTATTGTACTCCTTTTCGATTTTTTCTTCATTATATTCATATTTTTGTGATTTTCGTCGTAAGTTTTTTCGTCACTTTCTCCTTGGGTTTGGATTTTTCTATATATTATTATACTTCAATAATTGTTGTATTTTTACGTTGAGCTTGTCCGATTTTTTATTGTTTTTTAAATTTTCCTATTGTTTTTTCGGTTTTTCTGTAATATTTTTGGAGCCCCGGGGAAACCCACGCCCGTAGACAACCAATCTTTTTTTTTCAAGCGTCTCCCTCTGATACGACCTTAAAATCTCGAACTACTTCGGCAATTTCTTTTTTCAGAGGCGTGTGCGTGACCTTTACGTAATTAATTTACAACTCACGGCTACTGTGTTTCCTGCTCGCAGCCACTCGACGCAATCCTCCATGGCCTCTCGCATCGCCAACGATCTCAGGCTCAAATTAGCTGCGATATCCGAACGAAAGAACTCGTGGCTCCCGTACAACTCGAGCTTTTTACGCCGATAATCGCTGACTCGCAAGACTGCAACACAATTCGAAGTTAAGAGCATATCGTCGGTGAGAAAAAAGAAGCCGCAACTGTGTTTGAATTGGGTTATGGATATCCTCGATATATATCGAACCTTCGATATTTTCGATATATGTTGGCTAGTTCGATGTATATCGAAGCTACGACTTTTTCGATATATATTGAAGTTTCGATAGTGTCGATATATATCGAAATTTCGGTATTTTCTATAGATATCGAAACTATGATATTTTCGATGTTTACCAAAGTTCCGACATTTTCGATATATATCGAAGCTTCCATATTTTCGATATATCGAAGTTTCGGTGTTTTCGATAAATATCGAAGCTTCGATATTTTCGATACATATCGGCACCTTGACTTGTTCGATATATATCGATGCTTCGACTTTTTCGATACATATTGATGTTTCGATAGTGTCGATATATATCGAAATTTCGGTATTTTCGATAGATATCGAAACTTTGACTTTTTGGATATATATTGAAGTTTCCATATTTTAGATATTGTCGATATATATCGAAGTTTCCATATTTTCGATATTTCCGATATATATCGAAGTTTCCATATTTTCGATATTTTCGATATATATCGAAGTTTACATATTTTCAATATATATTGAAGCTTTGATGTTTTCGATATATTTTTGTACTTCGGCGTACAGACGGCGATTGCCGAAGTGGCATATTTTGCCAAGTCGATGAAGATGATTAAACGTGTTTGATCGAGATGAAAAAAATATATATTTTGGCTCACACCTTTGGCGGACTCTCCGTTCCAATTGAGACGTCGGCAGAGACCCTGAGCGACCTGAGATTTTCCACGCCCGGGAAGTCCGCACATCGCGATTAGAACGCCAACGAATTTTTTCCTCGATCCCAGTGCAACCGGAGTTCTGGATCCGCACACCTCCGGTCCTCCTTCTGAGAACATGCGATACATTGGCTTATCAGTTCGGTACACGAATGAGTGGCGGCCGCTCGGCTCTAACTCCATAGAAAAAAAAACAACTGCGAGTCGCTTTTATCGACACGGGTTTCTCTTACTTTCCCCGTGCCCTTCTACGGACGCGACACGCGCACATTTCAACGGCAAATTCAAAATGAAACAAAAACCACTTCCTACGAATAAAAAAAAATTCTACAAAGCAAACCCCCAATGAATCGTTATAAAAAAAGACTTCAAAACACTTTAGGTCACATTAAAAATGAAAAGAAAAAGCGACAAAGTAAAAAGCCATTAGGTTACGAGGATCGCGTGCGTTCGAGTAATTTTTTGGCACGCGTGTACGAATAAATCTCGGGCGTCGAAAAAAAAAACCTTTTGCAGTTGCTCTCGCGAATTTTAAGGCTCGTTGCCAATTTTGAAACGCTTAAATCCTGTACGTGTGTCGCGCCTACGAAAGCACGATGATAGTGACGCAAGCGCTTTGTCATTTTTGTTTTCGTCACGGGGGCGGGCTCGACCGACTCGGCGATCGGTCGACCGAAAACGAGGGCTCGGCCAATGCCCCCGCCGTTTTTAAACTTTGAGGTGGTGATGTATACGCAAATTTCAGAATGGATAAATATACAAATATATATATATATATATATATACACACACACACACACACATACATACACATATATATGTGTGTATGTATGTATGTATGTATGTATGTATGTATGTATGTATGTATGTATGTATATGTATATGTATATATGTATATATTTATATCCTCGGATGAAAATAGCGGATTATACAAGATGATCATATAAGTGAAGTAAACATGGGAATTGTCGTTATATATATATACACACACACACACACACACGTGTGTGTGTGTGTGTATGTACACGTGCGGAAAATTGCTTCTAAAGACACTCGACTTCGAGAACCGTCCTCAAAACAGCCAAATGTCCTGATAGTCAACATTACATAGTTAAGAAGGGTTCAAAATATTTTTTTCCCCATATACATATACAAATGGGTATATATAAATTCGTACATATATACATGTTGAGGTCCGTATATAGACTCGACTTACGACAGCTTTGTATACCATGCTATTTTCATCCGAGGACATTCGTTCATGCACAGCTAGTGTCCACTTGGTGTTTGTCAGCTTTTATACTACATCGTATAAATATACACAGACGTACACACATGTGAGGAGAGCCGTTTATATCCATGCACAGTGCCTACGCACGTTTAATGACATATGCGCGGCCCACTTTGTGAAACGGGGCGGGGAGGGCAACACGTTGGATACGGGCCTGCACACGCGGTCTCAAAGTCCAACCGAGCAGTCTGCCAGCGTACGTTTAATCCGATAATAACACACGGAGGATATATACGTACGTGTGTGTATGCATATATGTGACTAAGTTGGCTAAGCTCACGTGCAGATGACGATGAAAATTTTCAGCGAATTTTCCGGTCCACGGAAATTCCCCGAGGGCATCAGCACAATTTCATCGTTTATCGCGCTTAAACGTTTGCCTGCGTGTCACCGCGAAATCGAAATTTCAGAGAAATTGACTCGGCGTTTTTTCCGATCAAGTGAAGTTTTTCGAATGTTATGAGCGTACGGAAAACAAGCCGAGCAATGTGAGGCGGATGTCGACAAGATGGACGACGCAAAGTGCATTCGAGATGGCAGCATGAAGGTTATATTCGTATAGCAGCAACCCAGGCAGACCCAACCAAAATGGCCAACGCGGAATTTTTTTTTCCCGAAAAATTGACCGGGCCCGAAAAAATAGCTAGGCAGTTACTTTCACCCTAGTCAATTTCTACCTGGGCCTCAATAAGTAACGATTACGTATAGAACAATCGTATTGCAACAACCCTAACAAACCCGACCAAAATGGCCAACTCAGAGCTTTTCTTTCCCGAAAAATTAGCCGGGCCCGGAAAAATAACCAGGTAGTTATTTTCACCCTAGTTCACTTCTATCCCGGCCTCAATAAGTAACTAGGATGTACTTTTGCCCTAGTTACTTCCGCCCAGACGGAATAAAGTAACTAGGAAGTTGGCTTTTATACTAGTTGCTTTTTTCGGACGTCCAAAAGTTACTAGGGCGTTACTGTACTTCTAATTCCCCAGTTATTTTTCCGAATGATAAGTTATAGTATTTTGACCCCAGTAACTTTCCCTTGGAACTGAGGAGAAAGAAGTAACTGCCGAGTCACTTTCTGGGACCGACTAGTTACCTTTCACCTAGTCACTTCTACCCTAGTTACTTTCCCTTCTACTCTAGTCACTTTTACTTAGACCCTAGTTTTTTACCCCGAAACGACCTTCTACTCTTACCCTAGTTACCTTTTCCCTAGTAACTTTGACTTTTGTCCTAGTAATATTTCACCCAGCAACTACTTTTTTGTTAAATATTTTCCCCTAGTTACTTATATCCTGGTTACTTTTACTATTCACCCTAGTTTTACTTTTGTCCCAATTATTTTTACCCGGTACCTACTTTTTCCCCTACTTCTGTCCCTAGCTCCTTTTTTGCCCAGTCACTTTTACTCCCTAGATACTCCTACCCCTTTTTTCTATCGCTCTTGCCGGCGACTAGCGTGGCACTCTGGGCAGCGGAGCCAAAAAAATCGGCGCACGACCACCGGGCAATTATATTTGTGGGGTATGGGGGAAAATAAGTAACTGGACAATTAGACTCGGCTCGTTGACTTCGCGGATCCGCGCATTTGACCCAGAGGGCGCATCGAACTTTAGAAAAGTGTTCGCAGTCGAAAAACCGTTTCTCTTTATTAATCTCCGCGTGCGACGAACGTTGTTCGTTACCTTGAGATTTTTCCTCGGCGCACGGTGGCATTTTGGGGGTTACGTCGTTGAGGAACGAGCCGGCCGGGATTACCGTCCTCGCCGATTCGACGTGGTAATTGTCGTCGGACGGCGGTAGTACCGATATGTTATCCGAGGGCGCTGCTGCCTTGCCAGCCGGTTGCTTAGCTAGGCCAGCCTGTAGAACGAGCTTTCTCAGGGCTATGCGATAGCCGAGAAACGGGCCGGACAATAGATCGAGACAGGTGGCCAGCCAGCAGGGCATAACCAGCCCGCGCGGCCCTATGACCTGCTTGTCCTTCTGCCGCAATCTCTCCTCTTCCTCGTCCCTTTCTCCCGGCTGGACACGCCCCACGGTACTCGCTTCCAAACTCCAACTCGGAAAAGAATAGACGCCCCTTAATACCAAGAGCGAGAGACGAAGAAGGTGCGAAGTGAGAGAGAATGCGAAAAAACGCCGAGGTGCTAACGATCGAAATGGAAATCCCAAGTCCTCCAGCAGCCTTGACGGCAACGAAAACACCAGCAGTTCAACATGCGGACAAAATCCAGCACCGAGAGCCCGCGTTTGTCCGCCTCGACCGCGAACCAAAATTATTTCACGCTTCTTCTTCTTTCGCAGCCCCCCCGCCCCGCGCACCTCGTCAACAATTATCCATCATCATGGCTTCGTGTATATATATATATATACATATATGTGTATATGGGTCTATACATACACACGTATATGTCGATGTATGGTCACGTGTGTATATGTTTATGTGCATATATACATATATATATATATATATATCCGTAGGTCGCGTGTTATGTTATGTCGTATTATGTCCCAAAGTGATCCGCGTGCTAAAGTTCCTCTTCGGAAAAGTGGTCGCTGCTCGTGTGTCTTATTATGGACAGCAGATCCTCCCTCATTCCAATTTGCTTTATCCTCACTTCCGGAGCCAGTTTGCGGGCCTTTATCGTCGACGATTAGAGTTGAAAAAAGCGCCCGAAAGCCGTCTTGCAGTAAATCGTAGTATTCGGAGATGGAAGGCCCTTGTGCGTGTTTGGGTTTGCAACCAAGAGGATGGGGCTGTTCACTGCCCGTCTACGCCGGATTCTGGCTTTGCTGGTGTATTCACATATTCTTTTCCTCTCCGCCGCCACTTGGTCGATGCCGCGAGGCCTCTCTTATCGTATACTCTCGTCGGGGGATGAGCCACTTTATCGAGAATTCAACGAGATACACGGAGGGACTCACATAGTTTTCAGGGTTTTTTTTTCTGGCCTCTAAAGTGTCGAGGGATACGTTTCGGTGGGCGAACTGCAGACCGAGTTTCACGAGACTATTCTCGTACCACGAACGATCCTATATCTACTCGTGTTTTGCTGCTGCTGCGCTGTGTGTTTTCTTTTTCTCCCCTTTTTTTCGCTGAATTTCGGTGGCGACGGACGCGCACTCTGCCGGGTGAAACTCGCGACTCGCTCTGTTTATGTGTATCGTAGCCTTTCGCCTCGCAGGAATTCTCTTCCGTCACTTTTGGCTGTTTTTCCTCAACCGCCTCGGTCGAAAGGTTTTTTTTAACGTAGCACCGCAGCAGGAGCGCACAGTTGGGGGAAATTTTTACACGTCGCGCGTTTCACTCTCCACGTGACACGCGATTAATTTTTTATCGCTGTAAGATCGTTGTTGCGATGATTTCGTGCGTTTCTCTTGGTGGGGAAAGCTCTTCCGCGGCTCGGTGCGAGAGTTTAGGCCCGTGGACTACGCGGATTCGCAGTACCGACTGAAACTGAGTCTCCTCGAGGTGAACGCTTTTAGTATCGACCGACGAGACCCTACTCCCACCCTCGAGCCAACGACGTCGCCGAGGTATTGGTAAACGGCGTTAGCGCATCGTATTATCGCGTGGACACCCGACGATAGAGGCAAATAGGAACGCACGCACACGAGTGTAGTGTTTGTTTCTTTTTCTTTGCACTCTGGGGGCACGGCTCTCGCGTGCCCCGATTAGGCTGCCTCGCTCTCCACGAATCGCACGAGGGACCGAAAAATATACGCGGAATTGAACAAGGCTACGGTGCGAACGGACGCGTCCTTGCTATCTTCTTTTTCACATGGGCGAAATTCGTTCGGGAAAAAATCAAATTCGCCATTTTTTAAGGTGGCACATCACTGGGACCAGTCGGAAAATCGATTTTTTGCATCTTTCAATATAAGACATATTCGAGATATGTGAAAAAATGGTCAAGTTGAAATATTGAAAATTGACTAAGTTACAGACGATTTAGCGAGAGCAGGTAGCGCAAGGATTTATGGAAACGACTTTTCTCAACCTGGCCTTAAGGGGTTAGGCCACAGTAACGGGTATAAAATCATGGGCAAATTGAACATAATTTTTCGTATGAATAAATGATTAACTCATAAAATTAATTACACATTTATTCAGTATGAATATCAAGCTGTTAGAAAAAATATATTTTTTTTTTCGATATACAAAATGGCCGACTACTCGAAATTTCTCGAAGCAGCTCGTTTCCAATTGGCGTGACAAACAACTTCAACAATTTTCACTCGATTTACTTCAAATTTAAAAGTTATGTTCCTAATTGCATTTCCCAGAGAAGTACGTACGGAATTTCTGATTAATCGAAAACTTTTCATTTTATGAGCAGTTATGACGAAATTTTTCACTGAAAATTCATTTCGTAAGTTCAAATATCTACAACTTTTGAATAAAACAAGATTTTTCAAATTCCGTACGTACTTCTCTAGGTACTCTACTGTAGATTGACGAGAATTTTTGTTTTTTGTTCTACGTCAAAAATTGTGGATACCAAATGTCACGCCGCGGAGCGCCTAAAAAAAAGATAAAAGAAAATATTAGTAGTCGGCCATTTTGTACATAGAAAAAAAAAATTCTAACAGCTTGATATGCATACTAAATAGATGTGTGATTAATTTTATGAGTGGATCACTTTTTCACACGAAAAAAAGTTGTTAAATTCCTTAAACAGTTTACACATGGGAAATTTTAGTTATTACACATTTTTTTTGTGGCTAATGTTGAAAATATAAATTGTACAAGTCTCAAGTATGACCAGTGATATGTGACAGTGACTAGTGTGAAGCGATAGGATTGCCTTGAAACGTTGACAAGAAAAAAAGTCGGTCAAGACTGAACTACCATTACACTGAATAAGTGTAGCAAATATCAAGTCAATCCGTTCATGAGATGTCGAGAAATCGTGTACACCGTTTTGGAAAACGAAGTTTTGAGAAAAAAAAACACGTTTAAAGTATGACTAGCAGCTCCATCGTTGTAATAATAAGTTTACCTTCAATCGGCGATTCCTGCACCATATGTTGGACCTCCTTCTTCAATTTGACTTGCCTCAAGCGTCGAACGAACATGTGCCATCATCACAGCAGCTGAACCCCTTGATGGAAAGTACGCGCTATAAATAGAGGTGTAATGTTGTGAATGGAGACTGCATGAAAATGAGACGTTACTGATATGCTTTTTAGCGAAAATTCGGACCATGTAGATATAATGGAAATTCGTAATCCTCATGCAGTTTCTTTCATTATCGTCATATGTATAAGAAAACATAATTTATAATTCACAAAAGTAGCAGTCTCAATGCTAATTGTTTCCATCTGTGGAAGCTTTTCGTTTTTTTTTTCAAATACCTTCGATTTTCGTACTCCTGTTTCCGGCATTGCAGCAATTACGATGCGAAAAACGTTTTCAGGATGTGTGGTACTTACATTGTACTTTTGTACACTGGTGATATCAATGTTGTGTTATAACAGTATTAGGATTTTTTAAATAAAAATGAAATATTTAGAAAAAATATTCTGCCGAAGGTTTAACCATTATGAAAAGTTATTTCACATTTTTGTCGATTTGAATTGAGAAAAAAGTATTGGAATCGCGTGGAAGTAAAAATAAAGACTATTTTTGAATGAATCAAAATGTTTTATATTAAGGGGAGATATACACCTAGATGGTCGAAAAAATCGATTTAAGGGAGACTTTGTCCTTGAAATCGGCGGGAGATGTTAGCGGCTCAACATGAGCAGCTAGAAGAAGAGGGATGCCTCTGTGGACCAGGCATCGCCGATTAGCGGTAATTATAAACTCATTTGTGTAAACACATTACAAAACTTTAAACGCGTTTTTCTCGAAAACACGTTTTTAAAAATGGCTGACATTCTCCTGACCGCTGTAATTAACATATCGACCTGAAATTTCGAGAGCATACTCAGAAAATATGTCTTCACGGAATGACGGATCGTTTTTCCGATAGATACATTTTTGCATTTATTATTTATCTTTTTATGCGAAAAAAAACGCGAAAATTCGATTTTTTTTTAAATTGCCGCCATTTTCCGAAATTTGTACTAAACGAAAAACCCATCCGTCATTCCATGACCAAAGGGTCACAGATTGATAATATGCTTTGAATTTGTGTTTCAGATCAACAAAGAGGGGCCAGTGATGTCAGCCGTTTACCTCCCGCGATTTGAGGACCTGTTTTCGCGGAGCTGCAATGGCCGCCATTTTGGTGGTTTAAAAAAAAAAAAATTTCAACGTTCTGTATATCATGAATAAAAGCAAGAAAAAAACCGCTCTCAAAATGCTTTACTCGTTTACTTTAAAAAAAATAAAATGTAAACACCTGAAATATGGCACTCCAAGGACAAAGTCTCCGTTAAAAGCTATGAACATCCCGTCGACCGTAGAACACCTACACTATGGGCCTGGTATCGATGATTCCATGTAAGTTGACAAATTTCATGATTTATTCATTCCCAAATTTTCAAACGCGCTTTTCTCAAAACCACGTTTTTCAAATCGGTACCCAAAATTTCTCGAAAACCAATGAACCGACTGCCTTGAGGTTTTTTGTGGTTATTCTATACACCATTATCTAGTACTCGTCATAGGATTTTTTTGCCGGTACTTAGTTTTTGTTTTATAGGCAAAATAATAACTAATTTTTGGCCCAAAAATCACTATTTAAGTTCAAACGTCCGCCATTTTGTCATAAATCGATATTTTCAAAATCGGCTATGACAAGCTCTAGATTATAGTGTCTAATTTAATGATCTTTTTGGTTTTTTTTCAGATGATTTTGTAAGAAACGCCATTGGGTACCGTATACGCAGATTTTTTTACGACGCTCCAAGGATCATACAATATTCTTGTATATTTTTTATATTTTTAAATAAAGACAATTAAACATATTTTTGAATGGATATACTTTTAGATAATTAAAACCTCAATCCGAAATTTCAAAGAGTTTTCCTTGAAAAAATTCACAAAAATGACCCTTTTCCAGCTCCCAGGTGTATATCTCCCCTTAAGGGGCCAGTCCAGTTTGAAAATTTAAAAAAATCGAAAGCAAGCAAGACTTGAAGAAATCGACGATGATGAGCAATCAGAAGGGATTTTGTACGATGCAGGAATTGCCGATTGAGTTTAGGTAAGAGTTTTTCATAGTATAAACTTCAAACGCGTTTTCCTCGAAACAACGTTTTCAAAATCTAGCTCCATCGTATCACTGAAACTAATAAACCGATTCTCTTGAAATTTGAACCGCATATTGTAAACATGATTCGCAACAAGATGGCCCTCGATGGTTTTAAAATTTTGATTTTTACTCGTTTTTTTTGCGAAAAACTGCTAAAAAAACGTGTTTTTATTTACTTTTTTCGTTTTTCATCTGCCATTTTTTTATTTTTTGATAAAACTTTATATCCGAGGGTCAGTTTGTAGCTGGTGTCATACTGAATCTAATGGACTTTGATTTGTTGTTTTAGACAAGCCGTTGCCGAGATGTGATGGAGCCACCTAGCCCACCGATTTTTGAGGCGTTACGTTAAACTACAATTTTTGTACTTAAAAATGAATAAAAATGAATAAAAATGAATAAAAAATGTTTTTATGTATTTTAAGACTTTATTTATCAAGCCCAACAACTTTTATATTCATATCTTTTATAAAATCCTCAAAAAAACGTGAAAATATCATTTTTTGTGGCTCCAAAGTGGACTGGCCCCTTAAGACAAGCGACAATGTTTTTGGGGGAATTTTTTACTACTTGGCGTTCTTTTTTTTACCTATCACGGCAATTACGTTACGAAAAATATTTTCACGATCATATTTATAGACGAATTGCTCCTTCTATGGCTTCTTTCTAATTTTTCCTTTTTTTTTTAATGGCTAATCGAGGTGTCGCGATCGCTTTCGCTTTGTGGCTACAGCTATATCGGTCGCTCGGCATTCATCATCCGATTATTAGTTTTGTATGCTCAATTATTAGATCGCTGCCGAATCTTATTTATTCATACGCCACGGATAATCGAGGCAAACGCGTTTGCTTAAAAACTCGAGCAAGGCTACCCGCTTTTTCGGCTAAATAAAGAAAAATTTCACCACGGCAGATTTAGCGCGTGGTTTTTTTTTCTCGCGCAAAAAAAGGCGTTATCACCGCGCTCACCGAACGCTCGGTTTTATTTGGATTTTGCGGTTGGGTGACTGTACAGGGTGTCCTGTTATGAACGGATAATCCTGCAACTGTCGATAGGTCAGATCATGTCCTACTATATGCTGGAATTTCAGTTTGCTAAAAGACCCACGGTTTTCGAGATAAAAATCATCTACTTTTGGTGTTTTTGTATGCCATTTCTACAAATGATAACCTTTTTTTACCAGATTAAAAAAAAATACTCTTGGTTATTCGTTTTGTCTAGAAAAGTCTTTTTTTGAACCTTAAATGTTGAGATAACTTTATGAAAAAAGATCTTATGCCGAATTTTCGTACAAACCAATTCGAACATATGACTTTGACAGCCCGTGGTGTAAAGAAATGTACTCCGCATATCGTGCCAATTACTTAAAAAAGTTGCTTAGTTATTGTCGATTCATGTCATTTGTAGAAACGGCTTGCGAAAAACCAAAAGCAGTTTTAAAAAAACATAAAGCCCAAAATCTCAAAAACCGTGGGACTTTTACTAAAATGAAATTCTAGCTATAGTAGGACATGAACTGACCTATCGACAGTTGCAGGATTATCCATTCATAACAGGACACCCTGTATACTGACGAGAAGCGTTACGTGCGGGAAATTTTGAGGATTAAGGGTGAAAATTTGGGTGATTTTCGGGATTTTTTTGGAAGAAAAGTACTCAATTAAATGTTTCGGAAAATTAAGAATATATTTGGCCATATTTGACCTATATTACATAATTTTTTCATAGAAAAATATTGAGATCCAAGCGACTTATGCGCTGCCTTCGGAGGCGCCGAAAAAAAGTTTCTCCACTGCTGACATGATTCCGGCCCAATGAGTAGCTGAAACCGAAAAAGGAAAAAATGTCGTTAAACTGGAAGGTATTTTCTGTACAATGACGTAGGATTTTCGAAAAATATCAAAATCTAACAAAATGGCGTAGTTATGAAAAAAAAGTCTGTTTTCTTGCCTGAAAAATGGTTGTTTTTTTCAATGCCAAATCGTCAATTTTCATCCAATCAGAAATATCCTACGTCATTGTAGAGTAAATATATTCAAGAGTACTCAGTTCAAATTTCAAGTCGATCGGATAATTGCTCGTTGAGTTACGATGTCAGCAAATTTGAAAAATCTCATTTCGAGAAAAACGCATTTAAAGATTTAACTATCGATTTTTGCAAGATAAAATGATTAGAGATACGGCCTTGAATTTTTTACAGGATATTGTTGAAAGTATAAACTGTCGAAAAAGGCAAAAAAAAATGATTTTTTGAAAGTGTCACATTGGAGGCAGGATAGCGCCAAGGGGTTTGAAATTCCGAACTTTGAATGCTCCGACGGTTTAAAATTCCGAATTTTAATATTCCGAAATTCAAGATGAGGCCAGGGAGAAATTCCGAACTTTGAATGATCAGAATGCTCAAAACTCCGAAAAAATACTACGCCGAAAGATCAAAACTCCGAAAGAATTTTGCATGAAAGACCAAAACTCCGAAAATCTGAACACCGTCAAAATAATTCGGCTATGGAAGTTTTAAAAGTTTCAAAATTTTCAACAAATCGACGAATTATCTCAAGAATTTTTTTTTATTAAGAACTCATTTTGCGCCTATTTTGAAATTTGTCTAGACAATGTTATACGTTCTACATCATTCACAGTTAACTGTGTAGACTTTCGCTGGCATGATATTGACATGGGGGCCGGGTTGAAACTCCGAACTTTGAATGCACCGACGGTTTAAAATTCCTAATTTTAATGTTCCGAAATTACAAGGTTCGTCGAGATCATGCCAGCGAAAGTCTACACAGTAGACTGTAAATTATGTAGAACGTATAATATTGTCTGAACAAATTTCAAAATTAACGTAAAATCACTTCTTAATAAAAAAAAATTCTTGAATTAATTCGTCGATTTATTGGAAATTTTGAAACTTTAAAAACTTCCTAGCCGAATTATTTTCACGGTGTTCAGATTTTCGGAGTTTTGTTTTTTCGTGTAAACATTTTTCGGAGTTTCGATCTTTCGGAGTTTGAGCGTTCTGGTCATTCAAAGTTCGCGATTTCAACCCAGCCCCCGCCAAGGCCCGAGAAAGTGTCAAATTTACGGACGCGCTTTCGTAAAAAAAAAATAACTGAACATCCGACCGATATGCGGTTGGATGCAGTGCGACGTTTTGGTACATTATGAAAAGTAAAAAAAACCGATTAGAATATTTTTTATATATCTAAATACTTTTTTAATACTCGTGACACAATAAAACAAATAAGAAAGCTTATAAAAGAATTGCCACCTTTTTTGTAATACGACATTTAGCGATCTTCGTAAGATCGCAGCCTCAAAATATAGCATTGAAAAAACGCCACGCAATTTTTGCAATTCCAAATATTCCAAAAATACTTGGAAAAAAATTAAAATAAAAAATGTTTAGTTATAAAAATATGTTTTATAATTCCAAATGTTTTTAAAATACTCGCAACACAATGAAAATAAAAAAGTTTAGCTGGCATCGCTACTTTTCTTACGATACGAAATTTACCGATTTTCATGAGATCTAATCGACAAAATGTTGCTCTGAAAAAAAAACAACACAATTTTTGTATTTCCAAAATATTATCTAAATGGAAAATAAATTTTTTAAATGTTCAGCAAGAATTATAATTTTGTTACAATGCGATATTTACCGATACTCGTGAGATCCCATAATTAAAACATAGTTTTGCAAAAACCACCCAATTTTTTTAATTGCACAATATTTTCAAAATACTCGCAACAATGAAAATACAATGGTTTGGCAAAAATCGCAACTTTTTCTACAATGCGATATTTACCGATCTTCGTGAGATCGCATCATTGAAACTCCGAAGAAAAAACCACGCAATTTTTGTAATTTCCAAATATTTTCGAAATACTTGCACCGCAATAAAAACTAAAAAAAGTTTAGCAAAAATCGCAACGTTCATTACAATGCGATATTTACCGAACTTCGGGAGATCTCATCGTTAATATATAACTTCGAAAAAAAACCACGCAATTTTTCCAACTCTAAAATATTTTTGAAATACTCACAACCCAATAAAAAAAAAGTTTAGCAAAAATCGCCACTTTTTCCGATTGCTATACTTACCGATCTCCGTCAAATCGGGTCATTGAACTCCACCGAAAAAAAAAGAAAAGAAAATCCTGCTCATCGGATACGTGTATCTCGCTTCGCCATCTTTTTATTTCTCTCTGGAGAGCTTTCTCCCAAGCGAGCGAATTTCGCAAATTCGCAACTCCCTAACCTCTATACAAAACGCCATCGCAGCGTTCAAGCTCGCGACATTTTTTCAACTTGAATTTTTTCAATCATCCCTCATGACGTCGGAACAACAACTATCTTTATCGAGCAAACAAGACACAAAAGAAAGCAACCGCCTCGAGATTGTCTCGAGATTGCGCAAAAAGTGCCCGCTACTATCGAATGAGATAGTGAAGCGTGTGTTGCGCAAGCGGCATAGAAGGTTTCCACGTTCGCCACGAAAAAATCTATGTCATTTACGTCTGCTGCGTTACGTATCGCTTGGCGTGGCGACGTGTCCCAATCTGTGCTCTCGTATCCAGATGCGAGGAGCGCGTACGTCCTCGACATTCCATCCAGTAAAAGCGAAGAAAACCCAGTACTTTTTAGCGTAGAATATGAATTTTTGACTGAATGGTCGTTTTTTTCAATACCAAATCGTCAATTTTCATCCAATCAAAAATATCCTACGTCATTGTAGAGTATAATATTCAAGAGTACTCAGTTCAAATTTCAAGTCAATCGGATAATTGCTCGTTGAGTTGCAATGTCAGCAAATTTGAAAAATCTCATTTCGAGAAAAACGCGTTTAAAGATTTGCTATCGATTTTTGCAAGATAAAATGATTAAAGATGCGGCCTTGAATTTTTTACAGGATATTCTTGAAAGTATAAACTGTCGAAAAAGGCAAAAAAAATCGATTTTTGAAAGTCACACACTGGTATTGCCCCTTAAAAAGCGCCGTATCTCCATAATTAATAGCCCGATCAAAAAAGGTTTCAAACAAAAGTTGTTTGGAATAATAAAATACGCATAAAGTTATCCGATGTCCAACTCCCTATCTTTGAAAATAGCGGCACAAAAACGATTCGAAAATTCGGGATTGATGCGCGTGCGAGCGGAGAAGACTTGTTTTTTTGTGCCGCTATTTTCAAAGATAGGAGATTGGACGTTAGATAACTTTATGCGTATTTTATTATTCCAAACAATTTTTGTTTCAAACATTTTTTGATCGGGCTATTAATTATCGACATACGGCGATTTTAAAGTTTTCAACCCCCATTTCTTGGGGTTGGGGCGGGTTGAGGGGCAAAATTTTATCGAGGTTATTTACAGTATGCAACCATCTATCTGCAGTCAAAAATTCATAATCTACGCTAAAAAGTGCTGGGTGTTCGTCTCTTTTACTGGACTAATTAGAGCTTGGACTGTCGCAGCTTATTCTAAAGGGTGTCTCAGAATGACCTGACATTTTTATTTATTAATGAAACGTATTATTTGTTTGAAAAGTACGAATATTTTTGTTTTGATATAAGGTACAAACATGGAGGTTATGTGTGGAACACAATATCCGATAGATGGCATGAACGGCATGGACTTGGAAGACATATTCTTTCAACAAGATGGCGCAACCTGCCACCTGCGGGCAAACACTGCAGTTGACATGGGCAGGTCCACAGTGTTGCCAATCGCTCAATCAATCTGTAGTATTAATCTCTCTATTTAAGTAATGTACAGATACTTTATAAAATGTGTTTACTACTAATCCCAAGATCTATGTACAGGCTATATGGGTTGACTAATCCTTCGCTTTATATTAATTTTTTTAAAACAATGCAGTGATTGCAGACGAAGTGTCACGGTCGTGTTATCTCGCGCCGCGGCTATGTAAAATGGCCACCAAGATCGTGCGATTTGACGCCATTGGACTTCTTTCTTTGGGCTTTTCTGAAAGGAAAAGTGTATGCCAATGATCCACAGATCATTGCGGAGCTCAAGGCAGCAATTGGACGCACCATTAATGATATTAGTCCGGTATTATGCCATAATGTTATTGAAAATTTCAATGAAATTGATGTGTTCCACACATAACCTCCATGTTTGTACCTTGTATTAAGGGGTTACCCCCACTTGCGATTTTGAAAAAATCGATTTTTTTTATTGCATTGTTTTGAAGTATAAGTATCTGAGAATATGTCCTGAAAATTTCAAAGTCGATCCCAACAAAATTGACTGAGATATGAGCGTTGAAAGCGAAGAATCCGCGTTAAAAGAGCGTTGAAAGAGAAACTTTAAACGCGTTTTTCTCAAAATGGCATTTCTGAAGTCTGTGACCAAGATTACTCGAACACTAATGAACCGATCTTCTTGAAATTTTTCAGGCTTATTTAATACATAAAAATGTAGTCTTTAATCGTTCGATTTTTTTTTTTTTTTTCGAAAAAAAATGGCCGTTTTAGAGCCAAAAAACGGCCGTTTTTTTCGTTAAAATCGGACCATTAACTTTGACTGTCCGCCATTTTGTGAAAAATGAATATTTTTTAAAATCCTTCGATTAAAGACTAGTTTATACTTATATTTGACTAAATCCGCACCGCAAACCGTGTATATAAAAACATTATTTCATTGACGGCCATTTGCCACTGAACAATGTAATATTTTTCAATAAAAAAATTACTGAAAGTTCTTCAAGATGTGTTCTTTAAGATGGTATATTGATCGATTAAAAAACTTTTGTAGTTTTCTTTACAAAAATTCATGAAAAAGGCCTTTTTTTGCGCTACAAGTGGGGGTAACGCCTTAATATAAACGAATTCGTACTTTTCAAATAAATACCGCGTTTTATTAATAAATTGAAATGTCAGGTCATTTTGAGACACCTTGTATTACCGGTATTACTTCGATATAAAGAAGCTATAATATCGGAATACCGGTATTTCGATATTTCCCTATATTTATGGGAAACCTTGATTACAGACGTTGGAAGGTTGAAAGTGAAGATGAAAGTTGTAGCAATGATAGTGTATAGCTTACGAGGAACATCACACGTTCGTCTTCCATTGTGTTGAAACTTATATACGCGTTTTTTTATCGGCGGCAAAACGATTTTAAGGGGTTATATACAGTTAACATTTTCGAAAAATCGATTTTTTTTAATTTTATTTTCGTTACGTACATATATTTAAGTACACACACGGAATTTTTTTTTGTCAATCCGGCGAATATTCTCGAAGTTACACGCACATTTGTAATTGTTTTTTTTTTACTATATGTAAAGTGCTTTTGAAACTTTAAACGCGTTTTTCTCAAAACTGTGTTTTCAAAGTCGGTGAGCAAGATTTCTCGGTAACGGCTGAACCGATTAGTCTCTAATTTTAACACGCTATTTTCAAGTATATTTTTTAGTAATTAATCGAAGGTTTTTTCTCACCGATAAATATTGTCCTTTTTATAAACAATTTGAGGCCTACATTTTTTGTCAAAAATTAATTCTTTTTTGACAAGCCGCCATTTTGTCAATAATTATTATTTTGCTCATTCCTTCGATCAATTACAAGATAATCTATTATATTAACGAAATATTTTTGGTTTTTTTCATTTTAGATGATCCAGTCCAGAGATATCGTGCTCACCGCAAGACGCCTTTTTTTAGAGGTGCCCCCGGAGATCGGCTATAGCAGTTTTCAAAATAATTATTGTTACAAATAAAAAATGTTGAAATACAGTTCAAAGTTACCATAATATGTGTACAAATTTTTACGTCAACAGATTTAAAGGTCTTCTGAAGAAAAATTCTTGGAAAATCCATCTTTTTGGGCCTCCTGACAGTATATAACCCCTTAAGGGAGGAAACGACTCCTGAAAGGAGGGCGTGTCACCGCTTAATTTAATTTTTTAAAATACTTCTATAGTGGAATTCGCATCGCTTTACTGCAAACTGCAAAACCAACCCTCGACACGCCTTTCTTTAAAGGGTGGTTTGCCCCCTTAAACCTGTTTTTCCACAGATAAAAAAATCCGTGTCTAATAATTTTCAATGCTTTATCACATATACGAGTTTCAACAAAATCGAAGGCGGTCACTCAACCCTTTGCGGCGTAGTGTAACACTATTCTTACACCTAATTCAATTCCGATTTTGCCGATTCGAAAGTGTTTTTTAATTAAATATGGCGGTTGCAGATGCGTTTCATGGTTTCTAGGACTTTAATAACTACTAAAACATACCTATTAAATTGTTATTTCTCACGAAGCGGGTGCAATCAATAACGAAAGTGCAAAAAACGTGCACGTAAAAAAATGTATACTTCAAGGGGTTAAGGAGGTGCGGTGATTGGAGCGAGTTCAAGATAAAAGCCCGATTTTTTTTTATAGCATTGTTGAGACCTTCGTCTATGCGAATGCGGAGTTTCCACGAGATTTGCCGTACACTTTCCAAGTTATTAATTGTTGAAGTTGGTGAATTAGTCACATGTAGACGACAAAATGTGCCTGTTCTCTCATATATCGATTTTTTTGTGCTACTTCGAGCCAAGAAACACGTAAAAAAAACTGATGGTTGCGTTCGTTGAATCTTTGTGATCGATAAGGCACCTTGAATCGGAAAGCTCACCGCAGAAATAAGCAATAAATTTAGAAATGAAGTCGCAAAAACCGAAGTTTTCGGAGAGCGAGACTTTTCGTGACGTAACAGCAGCCATCTGGCTCGAAGTGTGGCAACGCCGGATACCCGCGCAAATTTGATTCATCAATCGGACATTTTCAACGCGAATTAAAAATATGATTGTGCGAAGCCGTAAATTTTTTAATGGATTATAAAGGGCCTTTCGTCGATATTTACTTGAAGTTCTTTTACGTACAGCAAAGGCATCTCAATTTTTCTGGCGACATGTACCTATACAACGCATCTATATATAAATTCAGTATGGGAGAACCGTCATATGAAATAAACGTTCCTTTTCATACCTGCAAATATTGTGAAAATTGGGAAAGGGAAAAATAACATAACAATCGATGAAATATGTTTTGACTTTGGACAGATTGGACATTGGACATTGAGGTTAACTTCAACGCGACGTTTTTTATTTGCAATCGCAATATTATCTTTTCATTTTCTAATTCTTGTCCGTCAGAATTTACATTTGTCTCTAAACTGGACTTCAGGTACAATCCCATTACTCTTTTGATAAACTTCCACAGTATTTTCATTCTCCATGTTAACCGGCTACAAAAAATAATAAGCCGGGCGCGTGGAACCGATGACAGCCACCGAAAATGCGACGATGCTAAACGTCAACGATATGGCGTACTACTGAAGTCGAGTAGGAGATTATTAAGGTTGTTTCCATATTATAAAAATAATAGGAAACTCGAAAATCAATACTTAAAAAATATTTCTCGAAAAATAGGCCATATACATATATCTAAAACGTGGCAGTATTGCGGCGTGAAATAGACTCTAAGTTTACTAGCATGGCCATCACCATACCTCCTTACGGTCTTAGGCCACAGTAACGGGTATAAAATCATGTGCGAATTCAACAATTTTTTTTCGTACGAAAAAGTGATTTACTCGTAAAATTAATTCCACATCTATTCAGTATGAATATCAAGCGGTTAGAAAAAAAATATCTTTTCTTTTCGATGTACGAAATGGCCGAATACTAATATTTTGTTTTGTTATCTTTTTTTGGGCGCTCCGCGACGTAGCATTTAGCATCCACAATTTTTTACCTAGAGCAAAAAACAAAAATTCTCGTCAATGTACATTAGAATACCTAATGAAGTACGTACGGAATTTAAAAAATATTGTTTTATTCAAAAGTTGTAGGTATCTGAACTTATTCAAATAATTCGTAATTTTCAGTGAAAAGTTTCGTTATAACTGCTCATAAACTGCTCATAAAATGAAAAGTTTTCGATTAATCAGAAATTCCGTACGTACTTCTCTGCGGAATGCAATTAGGAACATAAATTCTTAATTTAAAGTAAATCGAGTGAAAAATGGTGACGTTATTTGTCACGCCAATTGGAAAAAAGCTGTTTCGAGATGTTTCGAGTAGTCGGCCATTTTGTACATCGGAAATATATATACATATATATATTTTTTCTAACAGCTTGATATTCATACCAAATAGATGTGTAATTAATTTTATGAATGAATCACTTTCTCGTACGAAAAAAAAAATTGTTCAATTCGCACATGATTTTATACCCGTTACTGTGGCCTAAGGCCTTGAGTGATGTTCCTTGTAAGTGAAACCACAGTATTTATTAAAAACCACCGTCTTTTATTGACATCTTCGTTGATTTATACATTTCTAAGCATACTCTGCTATGTTCTTAAATATATACAACCCATCATAAAATAAATAAACAGACGAAAAATAGGAGCTTTCATGAAAATCAAAAAGTCGTCAACAAGCAAAATTAAAATTAAGTGCTATGCAAGTCGGCGCAGTAGTAGCTACCAGAATGGAAACAAATAGCATAGCTTGTGACAGGCAGGAAACAGCGTGGTCACTTTAATTAACGAGATTGTGATTGTTGGAACAATGGACGCAAAAAAACGGAGGGCATCTGAAGTTTCGTCTTTGAAAGACGACTTTACCTCATTGCAGGTGTAAGCCGCAGAACAAAAGGCCCTTTCTGATTCCAAACTCGTGGATAAATAAATTGAGTCTTCTGAAACATTTTCTGCAGGTAATAATATTTCAAGGCGTTTAAACGTAGTAAAAAAAACACGTAAAAGGAACTTAAGCGCGGGATATACATTTGCAGCGTTAAAAAAAAACGATTTTTTTTTTCTTCATAAAACGATAGAACTATATATGTAGAATATTTTCCCAGAGTTTCAAAGTGAAATTCAAAAAACTTCAATGGTTACAACGCGTCTACGCTGTGCCTCACCGCTCTGATAGGTCAAAAATAATTTTATTAAGGGAGACTTTGTCCTTGGAGTGCCATATTTCAGGTGTTTACATTTTATTTTGTCTAAAGGAAACGAGTAAAGCTTTTTGAGTGCGGTTTTTTTCTTGCTTTTATACATGATATACAGAACGTTAAAATTTTTTTTTTTTAACCAAAATGGCGGCCGTTGCAGCTTCGCGAAAACAGGTCCTCAAATCGCGGGAGGTAAACGGCTGACATCACTGCCCCCTCTTTGTTGATCTGAAACACAAATTCAAAGCATATTATCAATCTGTGACCCTTTGGTCATGGAATGACGGATGGGTTTTTCGTTTAGTACAAATTTCGGAAAATGGCGGCAATTTAAAAAAAAATCGAATTTTCGCGTTTTTTTTCGCATAAAAAGATAAATAATAAATGCAAAAATGTATCTATCGAAAAAACGATCCGTCATTCCGTGAAGACATATTTTCTAAGTATGCTCTTCAAATTTCAGGTCGATATGTTAATTACAGCGGTCAGGAGAATGTCAGCCATTTTTAAAAATGTGTTTTCGAGAAAAACGCGTTTAAAGTTTTGTAATGTGTTAACACAAATGTGTTTATGATTACCGCTAATAGGCAATGCCTGGTCCATAGAGGCATCCCTCCTCTTCTTCGAGCTGCTCATGTTGAGCCGCTAACATCTCCCGCTGCATTTCAAGGACAAAGTCTCCCTTAACAACTTACAGTTACTATTACCGCTGTAATTGATAACTGTACTTTGTAACAGATTACTTAAGTAATTAGTTACCACAAGTACCTAGTGCAATTCAATTCAAATTCTACGGAAACTTCAAACAAGGTTTTCTCAAAATCGCATTTTTTAAATTGTGTATATTGCTACCTTCTACTTGACGAGAATTGTTTTTGAAAATAAAAAAAAGCTACTCTTTTAATCAAAATTTCACAGAAATGTTCATTTTTTTTTGTAAATACGTTCCACTCTCTTAAAATTGCATTTTCGTCATTTTAATGACTGTCAGATAGAAACTATGCATGTTCTAACCCAAACATATGCTGCTGTAACACTGAGCCACAGCTCCGTCATTTTGATGCTAAATGATTTTCTTTTACATGCTTTGGATACTTAGGTACCTACAGTTTGATAAATGTAGAATAATTATTGCTCAGTTTAAAATATCCCTCAGAATTGCTAATTTTTTCCCGTCTAAATGTGTATCCCCCCTTAAATGGAAATAATAACAATGATATTGACATTTTTGTGTTTTTAACTCTGATATCGAAATATCGGTATTATTCGAGTTCAAAAACGGATTTTTGTTCCGATATTCCGGTTTTTCGATCTTATCGGAAACCGGTGTCCATGCTCTACTCGACATGCACTTATCTGCACGTGGAGGCGCGGGCGTTCTACGCGCGTTTATTAGGACTGCATACGCTCGAAAAAAAGTGTCATGACCGATTGAACGAATCCGCTGCGTTCGACAGCGCGTCGCCTCGCGATGTTATTCATTGATCAATATAGCGATATATATATATATACCGGGTGTCCCATTTTAATCTTACACCTGATTTATCCCGAAAAATACTGCTCCGATCAAGAATTGAGTATGGTGAAACTTTTAGGGTTCAGGGGGACGTTTAAAAAAATTCGCTCCAAAATTCAAAATAGCGACGTTAAGATCGCCGACATGGTTTTTTTTTATCGGAAACATGACTTTTTTCACGAAAACATTTGTCAGGCCAAAGCCAACAACTTTTGTAGGCATTTTTTTTATAAGGTCCAAAGTTTTTTGGTTAAAACACCATTTTTGACCATTTTGGCGCTATCCAGGATGTACCACGAGGAGGTAAATTCTTTAAGGGGTCTTCTCACTTTAGACGTTAAAAAAGGCTATTTTCATGAATTTTTTTGATAGGTTTATATTATAGATATCGATATAAAAGTTGTTATACTCAATAGATACACTTTCGAAATACTTTTAAGGCAGGATTCTACTTTGAAACTTTGAGAAAAATGTTTTTTTTTTTTACATTTTTCGAAAGTAAATATGTTCAAGAATGTTCGGTCAAAATTTTATAAAGTTCCAAGCAGTCTAACTATCCTTTTCGCCTTTCGAACGCACCTACCTCGTTCAGACGGCTGGTGCAAGTATAAGAAGGCCGAAGCAAACAACGCTTTAAAAAATTATAAACATCCTCCTGCTCTTGATGTACGTCAACGCTAGTGACGTACAAGAGGTGCTGAAGCCGATCTACGAAGATCTAACAAAAACAGAATTACTGGAGAGATGTTTGGGTGGAAACACTCAAAATAACAACGAATGTTTCAACTCTACAGTTTGGGCTATGGCACCGAAACATGTCTTTAATGGCAAAAAAATCGTCAAAATTGCGTGCCTCACTGCTGCCTGCGTTTTTAATGAAGGATTCAGCCCAGTTTTAAAAATAATGGAAGTCATGGGCATTACAATCGGCCCAACCGTCATGCAGTTCGCCACTATGCGCGACCAACATCGCATCGTTCGAGCGAACCGCCGCTCGACTGAGGCTTCTAAGGAGGGCAGAATTTTAAAAAAAGCCTAAATTGGATGAAAACACCCACCTGGAACACGTCGAAGGCATATTATATGGCCCAGGCATCGCTGATTGAGGGTAAGATAATTTTTTCTACGATTTATCACTCACCAAAACTTTAAACGCGTTTTTCTCGAAACGACATTTTCAAGTACCGTGGTCGCGATAACTCAAAAAGTACTGAACCGATCCTTATGAAATTTGAAACACATATTCTATATGTGTGTACCAACCGACCTAACTACAATCAACTTAAAATTTTGATTAGAACTATTTTTTTATTGCAAAAAAAGACCCAAAAAAAACGCATTTTTTTTCGTATTTTAGCCGCCATTTTGTTAATTTTGCACGTATATAAAATATTCTAGTTAGGTCGGTTCCTGAAGACATACTGAACATGAAACTATTTGATTTTCTTGTTTCAGACCATCCGTCGGGAAGATTTCACGACCACGGCAACGGTACCTGCTTTTCGAGGCGTTGGCTTTAAAGATATTTTACGTGTACAAAAAATGAATAAAATACATAAAAAAATTTTTTTATGTACTTAAAGAGTGTATTTATTGAACAGTTTAAACCCCATATCGATATCTTTAATAGTATTCTCAGAAAAAATTCACGAAAATAGCGTTTTTTTCATGGTTTCGAAGTAGAATCCTGCCTTAAAAGTTTATTTTATGTTTTTATGTAGCCCAAACAAATTTTAAACGGGTTTTTCCTCGAAACAACGATTTTCGACGGCTTGTTGATAAAATCTTCGAAACTACTGAAGCGATCCTTATGAAATGTTAACCACATATTCTTTATAACTATAGATATAGCGCATAACAAGGATTTTTTTAAATTTTGATATTTACTAATTTTTTCGCCAAAAACGGTGAAATTTTTTCTTGTTTTTTCGAGAAATGTCCGCCATTTTGTTATTTTTGCATATATAAAAAATCGTATGATATGCGCTATAGCCATTAACATACTGAATCTTAAACCGTTTGTTTTTTTTTGTTTCGGATGATCCACCTCCGAGATTTCATCAACAGCGCAGGCCTACTATTTTTTAGGAAATTTTTTCAACTACCATTTTCGTCTATACATAGTGACTTAAATAAATAAAGAAATATATTTTTTGTATTTCGAAAGTGTATTTATTGAGTGTAACAATTTTTACATCAATATCTATAATATTAACCTATCGAAAAAATTCATGAAAATAGCCTTTTTTAGCATCTAAAGTGAGAAGACCCCTTAACGTCCCAAGTGTGGTACGCGCGTGTGTGTGGGTGTGAGATTGTTTTGGTTTATTCGGGTCTGTCCGGATTCATGTGCGTTTGTTTGATAACCCGAACAAACTCAACCGAACGCAAATGTACCTATCCCAATCACCCGCATCTACAACCTTTTTGACTTTTCGAGAAAAAAAATACTAAACATTTTTTTTCGCTTTTTG
>OY723388.1:52832184-53162184 GCA_963210295.1 Ophion ellenae | reverse complement strand
TTCCGTCGACCGTAGAAGACCTACACTATGGGCCTGGTATCGATGATTCCATGTAAGTTGACAAATTTCATAATTTATTCATTCCCAAATTTTCAAACGTGTTTCTCTCAAAACCACGTTTTTCAAATCGGTACCCAAAATTTCTCGAAAACCAATGGACCGATTGCCGTGAAGTTTTTTGTGGTTATCCTATACACCATTATCTAGTACTTGTCATAGGATTTCTTTTTTCCGTTACTTAGTTTTTGTTTTATAGGCAAAATAATAACTAATTTTTGGCACAAAAACCACTACGTTCAAACGGCCGCCATTTTGTCATGAATCGATGTTTTCAAAATCGGTTATGACAAGTACTAGATTATAGTATGTAATTTAATAATCTATTTGGTTTTTTTTTCAGATGATTTTCGAAGAAACGCCAGTGGGTACCGTATACGCAGATTTTTTTACGACGCGCCAAGGATCATACAATATCCTTGTATTTTTTGATATTTTTGAATAAACAAAATTAAACATATTTTCGAATGTATATACTTTTAGATAATTAAAACCCCAATCTGAAATTTCAAATAGTTTTCCTTGAAAAATTCGCAAAAGTGACCTTTTTCCGGCTCTTAGGTGTGTATCTCCCCTTAACCCTTTCAGTCACAGTGGGACCGCTACGGTCCCACCCTTTAAAAAATCACCTCTGATCTCTATTATCGAACCAATGCCTCTGAAAATACGGATCTAGGGGTTTTTCGAGTCGCTGATCACGAATATGAGGTCAGATTTTGAAAATTCAAAATGGTGGATCCGATATCGTCGATCCAACTGGGCAATGTAACAATACAAATTTCAATCATATAAAATCCTACTTTATCAGGAATATTCCTTCAAATATACATTAGAAATAAATATTTAAGTTCATTTAAGATCATTCTGCAACCAAAATAATTTTAACTGCAAAGTAAAATCCGCGGTTCCTTATCATTGTCATTGATATGCACTTCATATATATATATATATATATATATATATATATCTGTGTGTGGGTGTGTGTGTGTGTGTGTGTGTGTGTGTGTGTGTGTGTGTGTGTGTGTGTGTGTGTGTGTGTGTGTGTGTGTGTGTGTGTGTGTGTGTGTGTGTGTGTGTGTGCGTGTGTGTTTCGTGTCCGGATTCGTGATCAGCGACCCCGCAAACCCCTGAGTACAAAGTTTTAGAAGAATTAATAAGTATTTGGAATTTCACGTCCGCCATATTGGATCTGTCATTGTGAATTTTGAAAATCTAATGCCCGATTCGTAATCAGCGACCCCGAAAACCCCTGAGTACAAAGTTTTAGAAGAATTAAAAAGTATTTGAAATTTCACGTCCGCCATATTGGATCTGTCATTGTGAATTTTGAAAATCTAATGCCCGATTCGTAATCAGCGACCCCGAAAACCCCTGAGTACAAAGTTTTAGAAGAATTAAAAAGTATTTGAAATTTCACGTCCGCCATATTGGATCTGCCATTTTGAATTTTGAAAATATAATGCCGGATTCGTAATCAGCGACCCCGAAAACCCCTGAGTACAAAGTTTTAGAAGAATTAATAAGTATTTGCAATTTCACGTTCGCCATATTGGATCCACCATTTTGAATTTTGAAAATCTAATGCCCGATTCGTAATCAGCGACCCCAAAAACCCCTGAGTACAAATTTTTAGAAGACTTAATAAGTATTTGGAATTTCACGTCCGCCATATTGGATCTGCCATTTTGAATTTTGAAAATCTAATGCCGGATTCGTAATCAGCGACCCCGAAAACCCCTGAGTACAAAGTTTTAGAAGAATTAATAAGTATTTGGAATTTCACGTCCGCCATATTGGATCTGCCATTTTGAATTTTGAAAATCTAATGCCCGATTCGTAATCAGCGACCCCGAAAACCCTCAAGTACCAATTTTCATCAAAATCGGTGCCGATGAAAAATGCATGACCGAAAGGGTTAAACACGGGCGCCCGGAACGGTTGCCAACCCCGAATAATCAAATTTTCGGTTACGTAAAACAAATAAATTTCAGCTAATAAATATGTGGAATGCATATAATTGACTGTTTAGAAAGGTTACTAACCTTTTTTGTTTATTTACGTCGAGAATAAGTTATTAACCAAGTTGGAATGTGGCAAACGCGCAATTTAGTTCTCAGTAACTGGTATCACTGAGCTCAGATACGAACGTCACATCGTGATCGCGTAGCTGTCAAACATCCTTCGCGAATACCGTTTCTTTGTTCGGCGAAAATGAAAAGATGGAAGGGAAAAATGCAAACCGAAAAACAGTACAATCGACGATTGGAGCAAGTACGACCTGGCAAGCGGCGGAGAAAGTAGTTGAGCCGGAAAACGAATGCGCAGTCGAGGAACGACGCGTAATTGATTTGAAGGTTATGTCGAAACACATGCACTGCAGCTTCTGTAAAGAATGATTCAAAATATCGAAATACTCTTTATGAAACCGCGGTAAGAAATTTATAGTAAGGAAGCAATAGTTTGTGCGTTTCAAATTTTGGCGCCTATTCAAAATGGCCGACATGACAGCAGCGTTGCCACGTGCCGTAGGGCGCTTTATCGTTTTACGCGAATCAGCTGAAATTTGCTGTTTTATTTCACGAATATCTCGATAACGAGACAAACAAAACGCTGTACTCTTCGTTGAAATTATTCATAAAAATCTCAAGAATTTTTCCGCCTAATTCCATTCAATTCTTACTATTTTTATTATATGTTGCGAGAGTCGTATTAGAGTTCTCATGAAGCTTTTGCTATGTCGCCAGTGTGCAAGAGCCTAACTTCAATAATTAATTGCTCAACAATCACGCAGACGAAGTACTTGAAATTTTACACGAAGTCGTAACATCTGTTCGCAAATATCCTCAATAAATTTCAGCAAATTCTTACTATTTCGCCATAGCTGAGCAACCTCCTCAAACTCACTCAAATTTTTTTTTGTTCCTTCCAATATATATAAATGCTGCCAATACTTTCCTGTCCCTATGCTATTTTCCCTGCTTTTGTATTTAGGTAAATACGTCGATTTTTCCATTTAGTTCCAATCCTGTTGGATTTCTTGGTCGACTTTTCTTATCATACACCTCTCAATTATTCTTTTCATGCCGTCTCTATCGTCGATTGCTATCGCGCTTTGAATAAAGAATATCCAGAATTCTGTCCGGACTCATATAGTTTTACGCGATAAGGCTCGTTATTTGAGAAAAAAAAATGCTTTCAACCAATCGTGTCTGACATGCATGCATGCCGATATGAGAGATTCGTACGTTCGTCCTTGCGAAAAGAAAGAGCAGAAGAAAAAAAAACAAGAAGTTTCTTGTTCGGTTTACCGACTTGTCAACCGGTTTTGTCCCGTGTGTATGTCCCGCATCGCCTCGAGTGAGTTCCCCAGTTTCCGTGTGACCTCGAGTCCCAGTAGTGGGGGAGAAAGAGGCAGCTGCCGATGTCCCGGCAGGAAGAGAGGGAAAGAAGGGAAATAAAAACGCTCAGGATCCTGACGCACACACGCGAGTCCATGGACGGTAAGATCGAGAGATAATTTTGACCTTTTTAAGGGGTCTTCTTACTTAGACGCTGAGAAAATGTGCATGAATTTTTTGATACGTTTATATGATGGATATTAATATAAAAGTTGTTACACTTAATAAATACACTTCCGAAATATATTTAAAATCTTTTTTATCTATCTATGTAACCCAAACAAACTTTAAACAACGTTTTCATCGAAAAAACGTATTTTTAAAAATTTTGATATTCACTTTTTTCGGCAAAAACGGTGAAAAACGTTTTTTTTTGTTTTTTCGAAAAATGTCGGCCATTTTGTTATGTTTGCATATATCAAAAATCGTATGATATGCGCTATAGCCAATCATCATACTGAATTTAAAACCGTTTGATTTTTTTGTTTCGGACGATCTACCTCCGATATTTCATCAACAGCGCAAACCTACAATTTTTTTAGAACATTTTTTTAACTGCCATTTTTGTGTATAAAAAATTATGTAAATAACTAAATAATGTTTTTGTGTATTTCGAAAGTGTTGTGTAATCTATAAAAAAAAATCATGAAAATAGCCTTTTTAGCGTCTAAAGTGAGAAGACCCCTTTACGCAGGCTACGGATGCACGTTTCCTCGAGCCTCTTCTGTGAGTTTACTTTCCGGGGTTATCGGATGTCGCTGGGCGCTTCACCGATATCGACATTTTTCTTTAAACTCCGTAGGTTGGGAGCGGATAAAAAATAAATGAATAATAATGAACAATAAAAAGAATTATAAGTGAGTAGTTAATGATAAATTAAAAAATAATAAAAAACAATAAAAACAATCGTAAATAAATATTTTAAAAAATAATAACGAACAATTAAAATAACCATATATAAATCTTTTTAGCAATAATAATCATTAATATTTCGGGAAAAATATTTTAATTGATTTGTTCAATTATGAAAAAAAATAAAATCTATTACGAAAAAAAATCGTTCAATTACAATTTTAATCACTTTTATACAGAGTAAAAATTTCGTTTACGCGACATTACGAATCGAATAAATCGTGTTACGAATCAAATATATAAATAAAAATACTGTCCTTTTTTCGTGGAAGAATAAACTCGCCATCAAAATGGCAACCCCGAAAAAACACAATTATTATTGTAAAAATGGAGCGAGCTTCATACGTAAATTTGCCCAGGAAAGACTGGAGAAAATTGGCAGCCGCACGCGTGCTCTGAGTTTTCTACGTTTGCTCGAGTCGATAGGAGAGAGAACGTTATTATCACGCGGGAGTCAAACTCGGTTGATCAAAATTATGTTGCAATGAAAAAATCATCTTCGCAAAACGCAACGTTAAGGCGGGAGCCTGAATTAGAACGTCCGAAAAATCGTTCTTTTTTGTTATTGCTCACATTGATAGATAAACTATCCAAAAATATATTTACAAAGATACAGAGCCAATTGTAAATATTTTCGAAGATACAAGGCCAAAAGCGGAGAAGCGATCGATATTTGATATTGATATTTCCTCCGATTGAAAACTTTGAAGCGCATTTTCTCCAGTATTCATTTTCACGTTTTTTCCAAATTGGCGGGCGTGATAGCAAAAAAACTAAACGACCTATTGAATCAAACCAAAGTTTATTCTCTTCAGTATGAAAATCTCGTCAAAGTGAATTGAAAGAGTCGTTGAATAAGTATTTTTAAGGCGTTACCCCCACTTGTAGCGCAAAAAAAAGGCCTTTTTCATGAATTTTTTTAAAGAAAACTACAAAACTTTTTTAATCGATCAATATACCATCTTAAAGAACACATCTTGAAGTACTTTCAGTAATTTTTTTATTGAAAAATATTACATTGTTTAGTGGCAAATGGCCGTCAATGAAATAATGTTTTTATATACACGGTTTGCGGTGACCGACATTGCGGCGAAGTGGATCATCTGAAAAAAAAATGCGAATGGATTTAGTCAAATATAAGTATAAACTAGTCTTTAATCGAAGGATTTTAAAAAAGATTCATTTTTCACAAAATGGCGGACAGTCAAAGTTAATGGTTCGATTTTAACGAAAAAAACGGCCGTTTTTTGGCTATAAAACGGCCATTTTTTTCGAAAAAAAAAATCGAACGATTAAAGACTACATTTTTATGTATTAAATAAGCCTGCAAAATATCAAGAAGATCGGTTCATTAGTGTTCGAGTAATCTTGGTCACCGGCTTCAGAAATGCCATTTTGAGAAAAACGCGTTTAAAGTTTCTCTTTCAACGCTCTTTCAACGCGGATTCTTCTCTTTCAACGCTCATATCTCAGTCAATTTTGTTCGAATCGACTTGAAATTTTCAGGACATATTCTCAGATACTTATACTTCAAAAAAATGCAATAAAAAAAATCGATTTTTTCAAAATCGTAAGTGGGGGTAACCCCTTAAATAATTTCTATAGCACGTTGAAGTGTTTTTTTTAACACATTTTTTTTCCAAACCTGATAAAGGTTGTAATTTCACGATTTTTTCAGCGTGTTCTTAATCCACCCAGAAGACAAATATACGACAATTGAAAATTTTATTGGTTTATTTGGTTCAGTCAAGAATTACGAGCTGCATATTTCCCGCCGATTGGGGACTGCAGTGGTAAGACGTGCATGGAATAGGCTGATGAATCTGCAATAATTTATTGTTTTATGTTGAACATTTTTTTAATACATTTCAAATATACATGAAAAGATACCTCAATGTGTACTGGGTTCACTTGTTTTTTCCCTTCTAATAAAATTCCCGAAAAAACGCTTTTATGGACCTTCTAATTCAGGCTCCCGTCTTGAGGTTCCGCATGAGCTTAGGGTCCAAAAAATAGGTCGATGTTCCATATTTTTTTCCTGACGAGTCTTTCAGGATGACGAGGTCGGAATTTTCCACAAAATTAATACATAGTCTTGCCAAGTTGGATAATTTTTTTTATTGAAAAATATTGGCGAACAATGCATTTATTATTATATAAACAAAGTACCGCCGTTGCTGCACGGCCGATCGGTATAGGTGGTTCTTTCAACGAGGCTCATCTGAAATGATAAATAAAACATGTACTTTTAGTATGATAATAAAACTTTAGTATGACACGATACATTGTTGAAATGTTGAAAATTACGGAAATGCCAAGTAGAAAATACAATTCGATTTTTGACAAAAAGGCCCACATTAATAATTTGTAATTAACAAATGAATAAACGTATGAAAAAAAATCATCCGGTCATACGATAGAAAATGTTGTCTAATGAAATCATTCTATATACAATCCGTAGATGTATGGTTGAAATAATTAAGCGGTTGCTACAACATTTTTTAGACGTAAGTTTTTCAATTTGTTTTTATGTCAAATAAATAGTGAGCATTAAAATGATCATCCACGATAATAGTAGAGAGAATATCAGAAATCCAACTGATGAGAACAGATACTACACATTGATCTTAGCCACAGGCCAAGAAGCGATACTCCTTAGAGTTTCTCCGGCGTTTAAGGCGGTCCTCTAGTTTCTCGGCTGTTTTTTTACGGCTTTTTCAATAATTTTTTACGGGCAAAGCATTGAAATAATCAATCTCATTGTTTTTGCATAATCTTTATTAACGTTTAGATAAGCTTTACAAATTTTTTGAAGTCAAAATATATAATAGGATAAAAGTTATAGTGGCCGACAGGAAGACATCAAGGAAAAGAGGTGCTTGACGGTGACCTAGATTGCGGCTGTTCTGCTTATCTGAAATAAAAAAACCAAACGGCATTTTAATCTTCATATTTAAGACTAGCGATTGAACTAGAGTGAAATCTAAATTACAAAAATTGACTTTTTTATACACTTTTGAAAATTACATTCTATTTTTTACTCATTTTTTCTTAAGTTTTTCGCTCGTACAAAAAAAACTATCGAAGCAATCATGATAATCCTAGTTCAATCGCTGGCTTATAACATGTTAAAGGTGCTGTATAAATTTGAACAAGATCGGTGCAGTAGTTTCTGAAATATCGTGGTCACCGTTTCGAAAAATGGTGTTTCGAGAAAAACGCGTTTGAAAGTTCGCGCTCCCGGCGCGCGCTCCGTATACCTGCTCCGTTCCAGGGCCGTAACTTGTGAACCACTTCAAATATCGAAAAATCCTTTGGCACACATTTTCTACACATGTTGTAGATGTGATTTATGAAAAAAAAATCGTTTTTTTTCGACCCGAGAAACTAGAGGACCGCCTTAAGTAGATTTTCGGTTTGCGCTACGCTTACGAGAAACGAGCGCGCGTGCGGCTTCTAGCGGTTACTCCGAGAACTACGAGTTTCCTCACACCTATAATTGCGGTGGCGCTCGGCCATGATGTGGTAGAATTTTTTCAACCAAATGCGCAAGAAACAAATTTTATTTTCGCATAATTTTTTAACCAAGTCAGGCATTTGCTTAACATTTTTCAATCAAAATAAAATATTAATATCTCAACGAATAATGTACTTGGAAATCAATATCGGATATGGTGAAAAAAAATAAAGTAACATATTTACTTAATAGAAATTTTATCTGAATCAAACGAGCGAAATTCAATTTTTCTTGTGTACTTGGATCAACAATATTCATGTTATGAATTGAAACGCTTGTTTTATTCGTTGCAGAAAATGCATTCAAAACTATATAATTTGTTCGCGATAATTTTTTAGATAGTTTCAATAATATATTGTTCTCGCCTAACAATATATCTTTTGAATGAAAAAAAAAACTTTTAATTTTATCATGTTATTAAGGGGGGATTGTCTTTTTTTTTCGCAAGATTTACTGCTTTTTGGGATTTTTTTTGTGAAGAAAGTATACAACGGAAAACTTGTGAAACTTGGCATTTAGTTTTATTGATCTGTTTACTACATACAAAAAAATTTTAAACAATTTCATCAAAAAATCCGCCTCCCACCCCCCTCGACGCGCGATGGTCCTTTTTTGATGGTGTGCACGATTTCTCAAAAACTATTCAACCGATTGCCTTCAAATTTGGACAGAATGCTCAGCTGACATCCTTTTATCGTTTGATGAAGCAAAAAAGCAATACGTTTAATAGTTTTTTATTTATAACAAAAAATCGATCAATTTTTTTCGAAAAATCGATACTTCAAGTTCAAAACGACACCAAATCGTCAATTTTTTTTTCCCTTCATCGAACGATAGCTATATGTGTCTAAAGTAAAATGCTTTTTGGGTTTTTGTTGCAGGATGAACTTGAAGGCTGTAATCGTGCACACCATCAAAAAAGGACCATCGCGCGTCGAGGGGGGTGGGAGGCGGATTTTTTGATGAAATTGTTTAAAAAATTTTTTGTATGTAGTAAACAAATCAATAAAACTATATGCCAAGTTTCACAAGTTTTCCGTTGTATACTTTCTTCACAAAAAAATTCCCAAAAAGCGGTAAATTTTGCGAAAAAAAAAGACAATCCCCCCTTAAAGTCAATAGCATTTTGTTTGGACTAATAAATCCGATTATTTACACCAACAATTTTACAATTGAATCAACGAAATTTCATTCAATAACACCAATGACATTGGATCAATGATTTTTTTTCTCAGTGTAGGCAAACTTTGCAGTGACGTCCAATAGGCAAACTTTGGAGTAACTTTGCTAACCACGGTGAGAGTATAACGCAATTGTTGCATGAATTGACAGAATTGTGACGACCGTGAGGCACGATGACGACGCAGATGCACGATCGGTACACGTACCTTCGATCGATAACGGCATCATTTGGTTGAAGCCTCGTGATTTCCAGGCTGAGCAAAAACGACTTTTGCCTCTCGCAGCTGCAAAGCGATTTATAAAGAGACGCTCTCGTGCGAGGGCAGTCAGACCCCGTCGTTCATCCGTGGAGGCTTTATCTCTCGCGGCCTCAGAACGGACGCGAGTACCGACGATCGCGAGCCTTCGAAAATTGCGAAAAGAGATTTGAAAAAAAAAAAAGAAAAAAATCACGCGTCAATCACGATCGCGATTTCGGTTCGGGACGCTCGCGTAATAACGATACGATAGCGTGAGAATAAATCATATGCAAATTTTCCAATCGATCGTCGAATTGTAAGTGACGATCGGTAAAGCGATTTTGAGGAATGTTTAACCTTTCTTTTGTGGCATTTGCAATTTTTGCGAATTCTGGTCGAATTTTTTGAACGGAGTATCGTGCAAGGTATTTTCGAATCGAATTGTGCGAGATCGGTAATTTTATTTAGATTTGGTTGATTTGGTCAACCGATTTTGAGGAATTTTCAATGGTTTTTGTGGCTTTTGCAATTTTTTAGACTACTGGTCGATTTTTTTTAGCGGAGCATCGAGCAGGTATTTTCGAATTTAATTACGCAAGATCGGTTACGGTTTTTTGGATTTGAATAGATAGCGATAGATATTTCGGCACGGAACGTTCGCGAAATAACGATAAGGAGCGATCGATAAAACGATACGATGAGCTAATAATTGACGAAAACAGCCAGAATCACGTAATATCTTAAGGGGGGATTGTCTTTTTTTTTCGCAAAATTTACCGCTTTTTGGGAATTTTTTTGTGAAGAAAGTATACAACGGAAAACGTGTGAAACTTGGCATATAGTTTTATTGATCTGTTTACTATATACAAAAAATTTTTTAAACAATTTCATAAAAAAATCCGCCTTCCACCCCCCTCGACGCGCGATGGTCCTTTTTTGATGGTGTGCACGATTACAGCCTTCACGTTCATCCTGCAACAAAAACCCAAAAAGCATTTTACTTTAGACACATATAGCTATCGTTCGATGAGGGAAAAAAAAAATTGACGATTTGGTGACGTTTTGAACTTGAAGTATCGATTTTTCGAAAAAAATTGATCGATTTTTTGTTATAAATAAAAAACTATTAAACGTTTTGCTTTTTTGCTTCATCAAACGATAAAAGGATGTCAGCTGAGCATTCTGTCCAAATTTGAAGGCAATCGGTTGAATAGTTTTTGAGAAATCGTGCACACCATCAAAAAAGGATCATCGCGCGTCGAGGGAGGTGGGAGGCGGATTTTTTGATGAAATTGTTTAAAAAATTTTTTGTATGTAGTAAACAGATCAATAAAACTATATGCCAAGTTTCACAAGTTTTCCGTTGTATACTTTCTTCACAAAAAAATTCCCAAAAAGCGGTAAATTTTGCGAAAAAAAAAGACAATCCCCCCTTAATTATCGAGTTATTTCGGGTGGCAGAGATAAGAGGGACACCCTGTACGTATATCTATACGGGGTGTTTGGCACATGACCGACACAGTTTTTTGGAGGATTAGGGGTTCATTTGCTACTTTTTTTCACCCTTAGACCCTACGTGTAAGTGTCACGATAATTAAGATATGATTTTTTTTCTCGTTTTTTTTTACTTACCCGAAATTTCGGCTTTAAATCACCATAACTTTTTTGTTTGTGGTTGTAATAGCATAAAATAACTTTTGTTGTATTCTGCAACGTATGTTTATTATAAATAAATCATTATTTCATACAATTGGTTTTAAGAAAATGACTCATGAGCTTCTAAAGTCTTAAGGCGTTACCCCCACTTGTAGCGCAAAAAAAAGGCCTTTTTCATGAATTTTTCTACAGAAAACTACAAAACTTTTTTAATCGATCAATATACCATCTTAAAGAACACATCTTGAAGAACTTTCAGTAATTTTTTTATTGAAAAATATTACATCGTTTAGTGGCAAATGGCCGTCAATGAAATAATGTTTTTATATGCACGGTTTGCGGTGACCAACATTGCGGGGAAGTGGATCATCTGAAAAAAAAAATGCGGATGGATTTAGTCAAATATAAGTATAAACTAGTCTCTAATCGAGGGATTTTAAAAAATATTCATTTTTCACAAAATGGCGGACAGTTAAAGTTAATGGTTCGATTTTAACGAAAAAAAAACGGCCGTTTTTTGGCTATAAAACGGCCATTTTTTTCGAAAAAAAAATCGAACGATTAAAGACTACATTTTTATGTATTAAATAAGCCTGCAAAATTTCAAGAAGATCGGTTCATTAGTGTTCGAGTAATCTTTGTCACCGACTTCAGAAATGCCATTTTGAGAAAAACGCGTTTAAAGTTTCTCTTTCAACGCTCTATCAACGCGGATTCTTCTCTTTCAACGCTCATATCTCAGTCAATTTTGTTCGGATCGACTTGAAATTTTCAGGACATATTCTCAGATACTTATAGTTCAAAAAAATGCAATAAAAAAATCGTTTTTTTCAAAATCGCAAGTGGGGCTAACCCCTTAAAAATGCATAAATGTATGAAAAATGTCAACTTCTAAATTCATTATGAAAAAAAAACTAAAAGCTATTTCGAACTTAGCATTGTTCTTAAAAGTTCTCTAGTTTATGCCTTGTCCAACGGTATGCTACATGTCATAGAAATCATTCATTATGTGGTAAAAATAAAGAGAATAACTTTTTTTAATAATAAATTTACGAGTTGAAATTTTTCATACATTTGCATATTTTTGGGACTGGAAGCTCAAGAGTCACTTTTTTAAAACCAATTGTATGAAGTAATGATTTATTAATAATGAACATACATTGCAGAATAAAACAAAAGTTATTTCTGGATTCAAAGGTGAAATTTTGGGTAATTTGAAGGAAAAAGAAACGAAAAAAATCCCCAATCCGCTAATCAATGTGTCCGTCCATGAGCCAAACACCTTGTATATATAGTGAAAGTTGGGAAAACAATTTAAAGGCATTTTTAATTTTCGTAAAAATGCTTTTTTGCTATACCTCACAGTTCTTTATCTATCTGATTGAATTTGTGTTGAACGAGACAACGTACTAGGTATTTTTTACTGAATTGTGCGGAAAATCGGTAAAGCAATTTTAAGGAATCATTAATTTTCGTAAAAATCCTTTTTTTAAATTTATATCTAACAATTTTTTAGATATCGGGTTGAATTTTCGTTGCAAGAGGCATCGCCTTAGATATTTTCAATTAAAATGGGCGAAAATCGGTTAAGCGATTTTACGGAATCTTTTATGTTCCTAAAAATACTTTTTTTGTTGTGATCTTCTTCACAATTTTCTTCACAGAACCCCGACCCCAAACAAATTTGTATTCTCTTAAGGGGTTGAGCCACTCTAGAGACAAAAAAATAGGCTTTTTGGGGATTTTTTTTCAGAAAAACTACAAAATACATCGACATTACAAAAAAGGGTGTTTATCATACATATCAGTGACTGTATACAATAATTTTTTTGAAGCGATTAATTCCACAATGGCGTATTCAAGATATATTCAACATTTCAAGTGAATCGGTTGAAAATTGTCTGACGCGGAACATCCCTCAGGTGACACCCTTCGATTTTGTTGAAATTTGGATATGTTATAAAGCACCGAAAAGTAAACGATACGTATTTTTTTTTACCGGCGGTAAAACGGTTTTGAGGGCTGAAACGCACCCTCAAAAATGGCGATGTTTTTCGTTTTTCGTCGATAACGTCTTAACGGTACGAGATATTAAAAAATTTCAAATTACAACATTGTTTATTTTTTTGTGCACTATCCATTGGAGATGAGAACGATAACGTTATCGACGAAAAACGAAAAACACCCCTATTTTCGAGGGTTCGTTTCACCCCTTGAAACCGTTTTGCCGCCGATAACAAAAAATACGTATCGCCTACTTTTCGGTGCTTTATAACATATCTAAATTTCAACAAAATCGAAGGGTGTCACCTGAGGGATGTTCCTTGTCAGTTATGTTCCCGGCCAACTTGAAAAATGCAGTTTCGAGATAAACGCTGCACGGCCGCCATTTTGAAATTAAACGCTTCAAAAAAATTATTGTATGCAGTCACTGATATGTACGCTAAACACCCTTTTTTGTAATCGCGATTTACTTTGTAGTTTTCCTGAAGAAAAAAAATCCCCAAAAAGCGTATTTTTCGGCCTCTAGAGTGGCCTAAGGCCTCAAGCTTCTTACGCAGAGTCGACAAAAAGAAACAGCAAAAATGGGCCTGCTCGAAGCAGCCTTGATCGTGATCGTTCTACTGGCGATCCTCTACCGGTATCTCGTGTCGACTTACGACTACTGGAAATCGCGAGGTGTCAAAGGGCCAAGGCCCATTCTTCTCGTGGGCACCGTCAAGGACGTCCTAATGAACAAGCAGTCGCTGGGCATGTACGCCACTTCCGTTTACGAAAAATGGAAAAACGAGCCCTATTCGGGGATCTACCTGCGTCGCAATCCCACCCTGATCGTTCACGATCTCGATCTCATCGCGGACGTGCTGATAAAGGACTTCAGTAAATTTTCCGAGCGTGGCATTTCGATGAACGAGAAATTGGAGCCCCTCTCGGCTCACCTCTTCAATCTCGAGGCACGCAGGTGGCGCCCTCTCAGACTCAAACTGTCGCCGGTATTCACTTCCGGTCGGCTGAAGGAAATGTTTTATCTGCTCGAAGAGTGCGTCCAACACTTGGACGAGTACCTCGCTGACCTGATAGGCTTGGCAGACGGCAACAAAGAATTGACGATGGAATTTCGCGAATTCACCGCAAAATTCACGACTGACGTAATCGGCGTTTGTGCCTTTGGATTGAGGATGAATGCAATGGCGAAGGAGGACAGCCCCTTCCGGGTTATGGGGAGACGTCTGTTCGACGGAGGTTGGCGAAGAGTGTTGCAATTCCGCTTGAGAACTATGGCACCGAAGGTTTACGGTATAGTTGGACGGTTCCTCGTCGAAAAGGACATTGAGGATTTCTTCGTCGACACGATGAAGCAAACGATGGATTACAGGAAGAGCAATGGTGTTGTTAAGCACGATTTCATCGACCTTCTTATGGCTATCAGGGATCATCCTGATAAAATGGCTGAGATAGGTTGGTCTAGAATGCATATCGCATTGGGTGTAATCCTGCACTGACAAAAAAATTCTATTGACATTAACTAACCGAGACTATTTGTTTTTTTTTAATTTTAATTAACTACATTTTTTGTGAAGTCAAATTTTTTCCTATTGCATTCCATTATTGGAATTATTTATTTGAAATATATTTATTTGTTCAAATAAAAATCTATTTTGACTTGAATAAATCAACTTTTTCTCCGAAAGTGATTTTGAGAAAAACTCGTTTAAAGTTCGCCGATTCGCGGAACACCTATAAACGCCCATACCTCAATTTTGAACGGATAGACTTGACATTTTCACAGAATATTTTCGAAACGTTACATTTCGAAGATCCGTCGAAAACGAAAAATCAACATTTTAAAAAATTTCGCCTTGGTGTACGCTGTCAAAACTCTAGGGTATAATACTAAACAATAAAAGGAATTGTATTTTTGAAATTTCGAGCTTACGCACACCCCTTAATCTACCAGTGTAATCGCACCTGTGTTCCTATATATATATGGGGCATTCCATACCAATTCGACCTAGGTCTGACCCTCGACCCCTCAAATCTGGTTCCCGATTTTTCCTATCATTACTCACACTCTATCAAGCATTTGCAATTTTTTTCAGATTTGTCAAAATAAATTTGAGCGCGTCATGAATTTTTGAATTTTTTTTTTTTGAACACCTCGTTGTCCGTAATCGAAAAAGCTGAAAAAATTCCCAAAAATACAGTGTCAGATATAAAAAATGTTGGTGTAAAATTCATAATGTCTGGTCTTTTGCTTCAACCCCTAATTGGGGTTTTTGTCAACCATGATAAAAAAAATCGAAAATTACAAAATACACTTTAGAAAAATCGGAGACATTTTTTTAAAAATCTGGTATTATGCATACAAAATTTCGAGAAACAGTCTACAGTACCTCTGCTTCTTTTTTTCATTTCCTCTGCTTCTTTTTTTTCTCTGCTTCTTTTTTGCTCTGCTTCTTTTTTTTTCATTTTTTTTGCTCAAAAAGCTAAAGAACGGGTTGAAGCAAAAGCCCAGACATTATGAATTTTACACCAACATTTTTTATATCTGACACTGTATTTTTGGGAATTTTTTCAGATTTTTCGATGACGGCCATCGAGGTGTTCAAAAAAAAAAATTCAAAAATTCATGACGCGCTCAAATTTATTTTGAAAAATCTGAAAAAAAATTTCATTGCTTGATAGAGTGAGAGTAATGATAGGAAAAATCGGGAACCAGATTTGAGGGCTCGAGGGTCAGACCCAGCTCGAATTGGTATGGAATGCCCCATATACACTCATTACAAAAATTAAGGGAACAGTGAAATTGCACAAAAATTTCACTGATTTTTTAATAGCTGTAACTTCGTGAAAAATGGTCGTATCGTAAAAGCAATTGGGTTTCAAAGCTTGAAATCTCTAGTTTACGAATCTCACCGGTAAAAAATGTTTAGTAAATATTTCAAGCAACACGCTCGGCGGGAATCTAAGAAATAGCGCGAAGCAAGAATTTTCGTTTTTTTTTTCAAAACCGTCCACGGTCTGAAAAAAGTTTGTTTTAGCTTGATCAATACTGGGGTCATTTAGCCTGATTCTTCAGCTTCAAAACGGTATTTTTTGGACCTCTGTACGACCATTTGTCGCTGAGATATCGGCGTTTAAAGAAAAAAGGAGCTTTTTTTCGTAGATCATCAATATCTCATGAACTAATGATCGTACAGCGGGCCAAAGATGGGTTTCGTAAACTGGAATAAATTCTCTAAAAGCACCTTTTGGTACTTTAGAGAATTTTTTCTTTTCAACCTTAATATTGATTGGAAAAAGTACGAAAAAATGACTTTTTGTCCCGTTTTCGAAAATCCACTCCAACTTTGCAAGTATTGCGAAAATTACTCATGTTTCTAGGTTTTTTTAGTTCAATACACGCCCGAAGACCCTCCAAAATTTAAAATTGATTCCCCGAACCGTTATTTTTTACCGAAGCGTCAAAGTTTTATCAAAAATTAAAGGAATACTTTTATTGTTCCTTAAATGTCAATTAATGATGATAAAAATGAACAAAAAAGTGTTCGTTATTTTTTTCTCACCGTTTCGCAATAACTTTTCTTTAAATCTTGGAAAAAGAAAAGATTCACAATTTTGAAGAAAACAATTTTTTTTTTACGATACGACCATTTTTCACGACGTTACAGCCATTCAAAAATCAATTCATTTTTTTTTAATTTTACTGTTCCCTTAATTTTTGTAATGAGTGTGTATATATATAAGATAATATATATTATCTTATATATATATCTTATTATTTCTAAACTATATATATAATAAAATTCTTTTATTATATATATAAGTATAATAAAAGAAAAGATTCACAATTTTGAAGAAAACATTTTTTTTACGTTACGACCATTTTTCACGACGTTACAGCCATTCAAAAATCAATTAATTTTTTTTGAAATTTTACTGTTCCCTTAATTTTTGTAATGAGTGTATATATATATATATATACATACATACATATATATATATATATATATATATATATATATATATATATATATATATATATATATATATATATATATATATATATATATATATATATATATATATATATACACACACACACACACACATTACAAAAATTAAGGGAACAGTAAAATTAGAAAAAAAAAATGAATTGATTTTTGAATGGCTGTAACGTCGTGAAAAATGGTCGTAACGTAAAAAAAATGTTTTCTTCAAAATTGTGAATCTTTTCTTTTTCCAAGATTCAAAGAATAGTTATTGCGAAACTGTGAGAAAAAAATAACGAACACTTTTTTGTGTTCGTTATATTTTTACATGTATACATATACATATATGTATATATACATATTTACATATATATATATATATATATATATATATATATATAATATTTCAGAATTGACGGATACTTTGTTGGCGGCTCAGCTTTTCGTGTTCTTCATCGCCGGTTTCGAAACCTCGTCCTCAACAATGAGCCACGCCTTCTACGAGCTCGCCCTTAACCCCAAAATTCAGGCGAGACTCAGGCAAGAAATAAATAAAGAAATGAGCCGAGCCGGTGGATCGATCAATTACGAAACGATCAAATCCATGAAGTATCTCGACATGGTGTTCCAAGGTAAATTATCTTCGTTGGAACTTACAAACAAGAAACAAAACAAAAAGTTTTTTTCCCCTTCGATACTGCATCATCAAAATCAATAAAATTCTAATAAATTGATTCGTGTCAATTACTTTTTTTCGAGAGCAGAAACACTCAGGAAATATTCACCTGTAACATTTCTCTTTCGGAAAGCGATGGAGGCTCATACGTTTGTGGATTCGTCGAAAAACAAGCTCTTGACGATCGAGAAGGACCAAGTAGTCTGGATACCGGTACAAGCCATACAAAACGATCCTCGTTACTTTCCCAAACCGGAAGTCTTCGATCCCGAGAGATTTACGGAGGAAGCGATCAAGTCCCGGCACCCAATGACGTACTTGCCATTCGGCGATGGCCCGAGGAACTGTATCGGTAAATAATATAAACCGTCACTGCGTTTCCGTCGATCCGATCGTTCGCATTCGCGAGGATACCGATCCATGAGCCTCCCTGTGGTCTTCGGCGATATTTTCGGTTTTTTGTTTTTCAGGCAAACGATTCGGCGTTATGCAGACGAAGGTTGGCCTCGTCAAGATTTTGCAACGGTACAGAGTCGAGCCTTGCGAAAAAACTACGATACCTTATGAGGCTGATCCTAAGGCATTTTTGCTCACCCCGAAACATGGCATTCATCTCAAGATCATCAGAGACGAACAGAGCACCGAACTCTAAACACCCGGGCCCCTGAACCTTGCGCGAGATAATCACATCTTTTTGCATACTTTTTTTTATACGTGAACTTCGATGTAACTGCGGAAAAAAGTTTTCGAAGACAATTTTTTTATTCACAAAGGCTTACTTTTTTTACATGAAAGTTTTACTTTTGAAAAAATATTTTTTTTCACCAATGAACTGTTATTTTCTCTGGAAAATTGATTAATTTTTTCTTGAAAATTAATTTTTTTATTTCAAATAAGGTTTTGATTTTTTCTAAAGAAATTGATTTAATTTTTCTAAAAGATCGATTGATTTTTACAAAAAAAAAAAACAAAAATTATTTCTTTTTTCGACAATGATATTGTCTTTCCAACATTGTATTTTCTTTGATCATATCGTTTTTCATTCTATTTTTTTTTAATTATACTACAAAAAATGTGTTCCCTTTAACAATTTGTTGGCCGACGAACTACGATTCTTCCCCATCCTTCTTCCCTCTATTGCCAAAACGCGATATTACTTGAAAACACTAATAACTCGTCTCGTAAATATAATATATTTTATTCTCCCTTAGTATATTACCCATTAATCAATTTTTACTATTTTGTTAAATAAGTACTAACAATACAATAACAATGTATCATAACAATTTATTTAGTAATAAACTAATTGTATAATATATTTTTAACTATTGTAAAAAATATTACGATTGTATGAATATACGAAATATTTCTTTATCAAATGATCTTATATTCAGCACAAAAATTATTGGCTATTTTCAATGAATAATGATTGGAAAAGTAAACATCGTTGCTGTTGTAGCCATTATTATATTCTGTACATAACATTTTTTGTTCATATATCGTTTTATTTGATTTTCGAAGATAAATATTATTTTGATTTTTCAAATATATGTTTCCAATATTATTATTTTTATTTCATCATTATTATTATTATATGTTAGGTAACAAACGCGAACAGCGTGTACCTTAGGAAAAAACAAATTAAAAAAATGTGTTACTATATATATAACCAGACTCGAATAATCAGTCACGAAAGATTACCAAAAACGAGAAAGCCTTATCGTTGCACATTTAATATTTGCGATACGACAAGATGCATCAGAATACTCGTTCGAATGACTAAAATAAGAATTTTTTGTCGAATCATTCTCGATAAACGAGTGAGAAAAAAAAACTTCGCAAGTTAGAATCGAGATGTTTTTATTCGGAGTGATGTCGACGATAATAATGCAATTGAGGCAGATTGCGAACGCTGCGATGATAGATACGTCGTAGTAGTTTGAGAACTGCTACTGAAAAATAGTGAATTTATCGTAGCTTTATATTCACCGCGACACGTGCACGATGCGTCGACGAAGAGAAGAGTGGGATGGAGTTACAAGGTGAAGTATCGTCATAGCAGAAAAACGTACACACGAGTTACAAGATAAAGCTCCGTAGCGCTATGTGCAAGTCAGGATGACAGTGTTTATCTGATACCATTTGGGTGAGGATTTTTTTGTGTGTACACGGCTTGGGCACCCAAAGACCGGTCGTTTTGCAATATTTTTTTCGGTGAGGGTATTGGGATGCCGAGGCCTAGAGTTTACACACAATTTATACATAGTCTTGCCAAGTTTGCGTTTTTTTTTTCATTGAAAAATATTGATAAACAATGATGTTATTATTATTTATAAAAGTACCACCGCTACTGCATGGCCAATCGGTGCAGGTCGTTCTGGCAACTAGGCTCATCTAAAATAAAAACGATAAAATGTATTTTCAGCATAATAATGAAACTTTCGGGCGACCGGATACTTTTCCGAAATTTTTAAAATTACGAAAATGGCAAACTATGGAAAAATGTTCGATTTACGATAAAAAAAAAATAACCACAATCATTTCCCAGGCAGGGAATCAAAAGGCTGACGATGGAAACAAACTTGTGCGAGCCTTGTGTCACCGAGCCTGAGTGAGACAGACCTGGGCCAGGTTTCATTGCATCGTTTGGAGCAGCCTGGAACCAAGACTGGCTGCTTAGCCTAAACTCAGGGTTATTTCAAGCTTTATTCAGCCAGTGAATTTTAAGGCTAAAAAATCAAGGCTGGATGCAGGCTTGTTTCAGATTGTGATAAAATAAAATAAATTTTAAATAATATTTTTTCTGTACTTTTATGAAAAAAAAATTAGCAATAAATTTGTCGGGTGCGAAGGCACGAAAAACGAAAGCGAAGGAGGCAGCTCAGAACATTTAAACATATTCTCTTATCGATATTTATGCGGTACACAAAAAAGTTTTTTTCTCGTCACATACACATTTCGTATATACTCACTCTCTGGGGTTTGCGTACACTCTGTGTATTACGTGTCCCATAAACAATAAATAAAATAAAGTATTGTGTTTACAATATTTTATATATATTTTATAACAAATAATATAATGAATAATAAATATATATAATAAATAAAATGAATTCTTTATAAATTTATTAAATTTACCCCAATGTAGAATATAAAAAACTAAAAACAGGCCTCATATAGCCTCGAGAAGAGTTTGGGATAAGCTTGGTCATAAATGCTCGTGAAGGCTTCATTGAGGCTCGTTTTGAACCTTGTTGTTTCATCGTTTCAGGCTTAGTACAGGCTTTTCTACCAGCCTTTGGTCAAGCCTGTGTGCAACAGCCTGAAACCGCGTAATCATTCAGGGGTTCAGCTAGGCCTGAAATCAGGCTGGTGCTCAGCCTGAATTAAAAAATGTAAGCCTTGTTTCAGAGCTTGGCGAGCCCTTTTTTTATCGTCAATGCCTACCTGGGTTGTTATTTAAAAAAATGGATAATCGTATCAAAGGATCATCCGGTCATACGATAGAAAATGTTATAAACCATGCTCTTTCCGAATTTGAAGTGAATCGGACGAATTGATTTTGAGATACGATTTACGCGGTTTCATGAACCAAAGAGAAAAAGAAACGCAAAAGGCAGAAGCGTAAAACAAAAATCGTTATGACTGAACGAAAAAACTCTATTGTCGGTCAGAAAGTAGAATAATGGGAATTTAAAAAAATGCCTTCATTGAAGCACTGCTTTTTGTAAAAGAACCTTGTAAAATTTCGAGTTTATCAGTGCAGCGATTTTCGAGATATGATCACCGATTTTCGAAAAGTCTTTTCAAGAAAAACATTTTAAAATTCGATTGTTCGCGAAACTTATCTGCAAAAGCCCATAACTCCGTCAATTTAAAACGGATCGACATGAAAATTTTCAAGAAGTATTTTCGAATTGTTGAATTTCAAAAATGTGTCGAAAACCGAAATTCGATGTTTCCAAAAATTTCAACTAAATTTCTAAATTTCACCAAATCTCTGTGGCAAATTAAAGTTAGAAACCTAGACTGAAATTGTGCGCTAAAAATGATTTTTAAAAAATTCCAACTTCATCCAGGCCCCTTAAATATAAATATATATTTAGGGAGAATAATGGATAGAATCTTAGGATTTTGCGACGACAATTTCAATTGATACAATTCGCCCGGATGATCAGAGTTCTACGATACATAGTCAATTGAAAGATTTAAGGCGTTACCCTCACTTGTAGCGCAAAAAAAAGGCCTTTTTCATGATTTTTTTTAAAGAAAACTACAAAACTTTTTCAATCGATCAATATACCATCTTAAAGAATACATCTTGAAGAACTTTCAGTAATTTTTTTAGTGAAAAATATTACATTGTTTAGTGGCAAATGGCCGTCAATGAAATAATGTTTTTATATACACGGTTTGCGGTGACCAACATTGCGGCGAAGTGGATCATCTGAAAAAAAAATGCGGATGGATTTAGTCAAATATAAGTATAAACTAGTCTTTAATCGAAGGATTTTAAAAAATATTCATTTTTCACAAAATGGCGGACAGTCAAAGTTAATGGTTCGATTTTAACGAAAAAAACGGCCGTTTTTTGGCTATAAAACAGCCATTTTTTTCGAAAAAAAAATCGAACGATTAAAGACTACATTTTTATGTATTAAATAAGCCTGCAAAATTTCAAGAAGATCGGTTCAGTAGTGTTCGAGTAATCTTGGTCACCGACTTCAGAAATGGCATTTTGAGAAAAACGCGTTTAAAGTTTCAATTTCAGTTTACGCGAAGAAAATATTTTTTTTTGTAAACTTACATAGAGTCATCTATTCCGGGCCCGTTTTTATAAATTTCAGTCTATTATATGAACGTTGTGAATGTCAGGTATACGACCCTTTTCATCGAACAATGCATTGAAGGTCGGAGGGAGGGTCGAGCGCGCCAGACGGCAGACTAGCCGGTCGTTTACACAACGGATTCTTCTCTTTCAACGCTCATATCTCAGTCAATTTTGTTCCGATCGACTTGAAATTTTCAGGACATATTCTCACTTACTTATACTTCAAAAAAATGCAATAAAAAAAATCGATTTTTTCAAAATCGCAAGTGGGGGTAACCCCTTAAGGCCTTATATACGCGATTTCGCCGATTTTCGAAGGTACTTTACTAGACGCGGTTAAAGAAAATGACGCATACATTGACAACATTATTTTTACAGATCATTTATGCACATTAAGTATAAGTAAACAAAAAAATCAGAAATGTTAACAAATGGCGGAGATATAACATAATAAAGCAATGTATTTTTTTTTGCGCGCGCGTTGATGTTGCAAGTTCTCGGCATCGATGTGGGTGTCTGAAAAAAATGAACATATTTGTAATTGCATAACGAATGTATCTTCAGTGCGAAACAACATTATTTTAAAAAATTATTGTAATGAAAATTCGAAACTTAAAATTTTTTTTACTCAATTTTCTGTCGGTATTTTATTTTTTATATTTTTTTGTGTCATTGAAATGTTTGTTTATGCGGTTCACACGATAGTTGATGATACTAAGAATATGTTGCTTATGTTGTATATGTTGTAAACATTTTAAAGCGATGCAATCTTACCTCATTTAATAGCTTTACAGAATTTTTCAATTCTGTAAATCTTAAAATATTCCTTACCGTTCAGTCTAATCGAATAAAAAATAATAAAAAATAAATAAAAAATGTTGAAATTTGTCGCGTATTAAGGCCTCAACGAATATAGTCAAGTCTTTAGGATGGTAATGGCGACTGGTCGCTTTGAGGTCCGTTTTCCCCATATATTTCGATAGCAAAACCATTGCATTACATTCACGATTGACATATATATCGACGTATCCGTAGATATGCAATTGTAGTATCGCCATTGCGAAGAATTCGATCAACGAAAGTCATCGCTCGAGTAATGAAAATGACGCGCAGTTTGCGTTCTCAAGAAAAAATAATGTTGACTCGACACCTACGGTCTGAATTCTGTTTGAATCAAGACCAATTGAGAACCGCAGTTACGACGAGGAGAGCGACGAGTATACACGAAGCAGAGCGTCAATAGTACGTAAAGTCTGTGCACGATGGTCCGGTGGCAGGTAGGCTCGTGTAGGCTAGTCGCAGTAGTCGATTGCGAACCATTGTCGTGCGCGTTCGTGTCATTGCGTTCAGTGAAGCATCACTCGCAATAATAGAACCAACGGTGCAGTGTCCTTCGGCGAAATATTCGAAACAATTGCTCGAGCGTTTTTCAGCCAATGAACTAAAAGAGTGCGCGTGAAGAAAGTCGCGTTTGTGTAACGATGGAATGGCTGGAGCTAACGATCGGTGGGTCCCTCTTGGTTTTCGGACTCTATTATTGGTCTACGGCGACCTTTAATTTTTGGAAGTCTCGCAATGTCGCGGGTCCCGCGCCGTTACCGTTGGTCGGTAATCTGAAGGATTTATTCACGGGTAAAACTTCGTTCGCGGAGCTGATGCAGAGGATCTACGAGAATTATCGGGGCGAGCCGACGATCGGTGTGTTCATGAGACGCCAACCGGTCCTCGTTCTTGTCGATCTCGATCTCGTCAAGGACGTTCTCATCCGAGATTTCGCGATTTTTCCGCATCGCGGCTTGAAAACGTTCGACAAGGCGGAGCCACTGTCGCAACATCTGGTGAATCTTGAGCCCGCGAGATGGCGCCCCCTGCGCAACAAATTGTCGCCCGCCTTCACTTCCGGCAAATTGAAGGAAATGTTTTACCTGCTGCTCGAGTGCGGCGAGCAATTGGACAAGTATTTGGACAAATTGTCCGTGGGTAACGAGGCGGTCGAGTGTCGGGAATTGACGGCGAAATTCACGACCGACGTTATCGGCACTTGCGCGTTTGGCCTGAAGATGAACGCTCTCGCGGACGAGGATAGCGAATTTCGTAAAATCGGCCGAGAACTTTTTGCTACGAACTGGAAGAATGTTGCGAAGATCAGGATCCGCGAGGGGGCACCCTGGCTCTACACGATCCTCGGACCCTTCCTTACCGACTGGAAAATGACAAATTTCTTCATGAACATCATGAGAGACACGATCGATTATCGCAAGAGCAACGGGATTGTTAAGCACGACTTTATAGATCGCATCATGGAGATCAGGGATCATCCGGACAAGGTCGGCGATATCGGTAATTAATCGTCGTGTCTTTTCTTCTTCTTTGGTAATTTCTGGTACGCGAGCAACGATATGGCACACGATTCGTCTAAAGCTGTAGAGCAGCGATCTAATCGAGCGCTTGCTTGTACCAACTGAGCTTGCCGTGGTTGGGAATGGGAAATCTTACGCAAAGCTCAGCGCAGATGGCGCCAGATAAACATAACGTAAACAAAAGAAGTTGTCAACGCGCGCGGTACATTTTCACGGTGTCTGTCATGTACTAAATTTATATGAATGGACATAATGAACAATTATTGCGGATATTTGACTATACAGGAATTGAAAAATCGGCTTCTACTCTTTTCCTTCTCTGTTCATCCTTTAAAGTTTTCTTTTGCTCCAAACAAACAGGGAAGGTATAACCCCTTCTTTCAGTATTTTCCGGCTCAGTTTCACCTCCGTAAAGAATGAAATTAAGCTTGTTAAGTATTTTGTAATAAAATAATACCAAAAAGTTTTTAAAAAATGCAAATATTTAAAATAGAAATGTTCAGGTTATGATAATGAATTACTTAACAATATACTTTTAGAAGTAAGTAGCGTAAAAAATATTATGTTTATACACTGAGCTGTAACAAATTCTTTATTTCTATAGTCTGCAGATTTAAACTGATCAGAATATAGCCTTGAATGTTTTGTGGCTGTAAAGTGCTTGCGATGTATAGCAATTTCTCATTGCTAGCGAAGTTTTTCGTTTTAAGGAAATAAATGAACGCCTTCGTTCCTGCATCCAATTGCACAAAACTGATGCATTCTTCATAATTTGTTCACGACAAACGGATTGTTTATAGGAAATTCAACAGTAGTCAAAGAAACACGGGCAAAGCCAAAGAAAATCTCACTAAACGTCATGCTTTGTTTACGTTACAATACAATGTCCCCCCTAGCGGAAGAAATTGGCAGTAAGGTTCCCTACTTCGGAGGCTGTTCAGCTATCGCGTAATGTTGAGAACTTGCTGAAATTTATTGAGGATATTTGCGAAAAGATGTCGCGACGCCGTGCAGAATTTCAAGTCATTCGTCTGCATGGTTGTTGAGCAGTTGATTATTAAAGCCAGGCTCTTATACACAGGCGACATGGCATAAGCTGCACATTGACTCTGATACGATTCTCGCAACACAATAAAATTGTTGAGAATTGAATACAAATAGGCGGAAAAGAATTCTCGACATTTTAATGAATAATTTCAACAAAAAGCGAAGTGTTTTGACAGCCTCAATATTGAGATACTCTTAGAATAAAGTTGAAAATTTACGCAAATTAATTTTCGTGAAACGATAAAGCGCGCTACGACACGTGGCAACATGGAGACTAGTGGTAAGGAGTTAGAACGCAGTGTCGTCGGAAGGTCCGCAAAAGTGAGGACGAGAAGGGCGGCGCTGCTCTCCTCGCGAACCGAAGTAAAGTCAGCAACAAACTTTGCAAACTTTGCTACAAAACACCCTTTGCTACTCGATATGGAGCGATAATTTGATCAAATTAATTGTAAAACCAGTTGATGAAGGAAATGTCTTTATAGATAGAATTCTTATAAGATATAGATTTTTTTTGGATAATAATAACAAAATATAGAAAATAAGTCAATGTTTTTTTTTCGTTACGGAAGCAATAACGAACAAAATTTATTTATAGAAATATGAAAATTCATAAGAATTTTGAACCCAGACAACGTTAGAAGTGATCAGACATCATATTCACACATTTTGATACGCTGTACAGATAAATAATAAAATCGAAATACAGAAAGTAAGTTAGTTTTTCTTCGTTGTGGAAACAGTAACAAACAACATTTATTTATAAACACGAGGTAATTCATAAAATTCGTTTGATCGATTTTGCCGCAGATCTCTATAAATATATACTATACCGAGACACAATTCTTTTTTATTAAATCTAAAACTATTAGCCAAATTCGTTAGTCTGCACGGTCCATACATGCTTTATTCCAACATGGACAACAAGCGGGAATCATCGATGGCGGATGGCATCGGTTGCGTTCTTGTCGCTCAGTTCACTTCGGTTCGGTCAAGCAATGGCGACGCACGCGGTGAAACCACTAACTACTAATATCCAGAGTTTCACGCACGGTTTGGGATCGTGATCACCGTAAGCGTTCATACTTTTTACCTCTAGTCTCCATGCGTGTCAACGTTGCTGTGAACTCGGCCATTTTGAAAAAGCGCCACGATTAGAAACGCACAAACAATTGCTTTCTCGGTATACATTTCTTACCCCGGGTTTATAAGTAGTATTTAAATATTTTTTAGTATTGTTTTGTTTTTGTTCCGCATGATTTCCAAAAGAGAGTAATACAATACAAAGTGTTCGCAGCTAAGACGACAATTAAAATTTGTTTATTACCGATCAAATGAACTAACTAATATGCGGGGTATCCTATTTTAATCTTACACCTTATTAATCTCGAAAAATACTACCCCGACCAAGTATTAAGTATAATAGAACTTTTCGGATTCAAAGGCGGACGTTAAAAAAATCTTTTTTGGTCCAAAATTCAAAATAGCGACGTTGAGATAGCCTACATGTTTTTTTTTGTAGGACCACGAATTTTTCCACCAAAAAATTTGTCAGGCCAAAACTAACAACTTTTGTAGGAAAAGTTTTTTGATAACGTTATTCATAATTTTTTTAGGTTAGAATACCATTTTTTACTACTTTCGCGTAATCTAGAATGTACCACGAGGAGGTAAAGTCTTTAAAACCTCTAGTGTAAGTGAGTGTGTGTGGATATGAGATTTGTTCGGATTTGTTCAATAACCCAAATGAACCCAAACAAGGATTAGGTCTCTGCAGATCGTCACTTCCGTTATAAAACAAAACCAAGCGTAAGTGTGCGTGTGAGTTTGTTTGGGTTATCGAACGAACCTGACAAATTTTTTGGTGGAGAAAATGCATGATCCCATTTTAAAAACATGTCGCCCATCGTAAGGACGCCATTTTGAGTTTTGAACAAAAGATTTTTTTTCAACGTCCCCTATTCAACCCTGAAAGTTTTATCATACTCAATACTTGATCGGAGCAGTATTTTTCGAGATAAATTAGGTGTACCGTTAAAATAGGACATGCGGTTACGTTATATGATTAAACTATGAGGCAACACACGTGTGTGGTAACAACAACACTTACATATAATATGAAGCATACAGATTTTTATACAATAATTTTCATCCATAATTCCTTCTGGCAGAAGCTGCAGATGTGCTTCGCGACATAACCTCCAATTCAATTAGGCGTCGTCTGTCGACTGCGCATGAATCTTCAGGCTCACCTACTTTTTTCGTTGCTTTCAAATTTTTTACTTGCTTTAACCGACGATTGTACTGTTCGTCACTTTGGATTTTTCATGGATTCTTTGGATTGAAAAATCAAGTTTAATTTGATTTTTTAATCTGATTATTTATTGATTTGATTATTTAATCAAATTTCGGCTCATAAGTACGTGGAATGCATAAAGTTAACTGTTTAAAAATGTTATTAAGGGGTTAGGCCACAGTTACGGGTATAAAATCATGTGCGAATTTAACAATTTTTTTCTTATGAAAAAGTGATTCACTCATAAAATTAATTACACATCTATTTAGTATGAATATCAAGCTGTTAGAATTTTTTTTCTTTCGATGTACAAAATGGCCGACTACTAATATTTTTTTGTTATCTTTTTTTAGCCGCTCCGCGGCGTAATATTTAGCATCCACAATTTTTTACCTAGAGCAAAAAACAAAAATTCTCGTCAGTCTACATTAGAATACCTAGAGAAATACGTACGGAATTTAAAAAATATTGTTTTATTCAAAACTTGTCGGTATTTGAACTTAACAAATGAATTTTCAGTGAAAAATTTCGTATGAAACTGTTCAGAAAATGAAAATTTTTCGATTAATCATAAATTCTGTACGTACTTCTCTGCGAAATGCAAATAGGAACATAACTTTTAAATTTGAAGTAAATCGAGTGAAAATTGTTGAAGTTATTTGTCACGCCAAATGGGAAAAGCTGTTTCGAGAAAAAGGCGTTTAAAGTTTTACTTATGCCTCTGGCCGTGCCAGAGGTGGGCTTACGGTATACACACAAAGTCGGTGAAAAAAAATATTCTTGCTATAAATCGAATGGTAACTTATTCTTATGATGATGAAGCACCGATTTAGCGAAAAAAATCGTTTTTTTGGAAATTCTAGCTTGGCCTTGCCCCTTAACCGTTTTTTGCTTATTTATATCGCGAATACATTATTAAGTAAGTTGAAATGTGGCAAGAGCGCAATTTAGTTTACAGTATCTGGTAGCTAGTATGCTAGTAGCACGTAACCAAAAATGTCATTATTCAGAGTTGGAAGCCGTTAGGAGCGCCCGTGTAAGCATATGCGTCCCCTCTTGCCGCCTGTCCCGCAAAGCCCGAGAGCAACCTTCTTAAGGCGTTACCCCCACTTGTAGCGCAAAAAAAGGCCTTTTTCATGAATTTTTTTAAAGAAAACTACAAATCTTTTTTAATCGATCAATATACCATCTTAAAGAACACATCTTGAAGAACTTTCAGTAATTTTTTTATTGAAAAATATTACATTGTTTAGTGGCAAATGGCCGTCAATGAAATAATGTTTTTATATACACGGTTTGCGGTGACCAACATTGCGGCGAAGTGGATCATCTGAAAAAAAAATGCGGATGGATGTAGTCAAATATAAGTATAAACTAGTCTTTAATCGAAGGATTTTAAAAAATATTCATTTTTCACAAAATGGCGGACAAAGTTAATGGTTCGATTTTAACGAAAAAAATCGAACGATTGAAGACTACATTTTTATGTATTAAATAAGCCTGCAAAATTTCAAGAAGATCGGTTCATTAGTGTTCGAGTAATCTTGGTCACTGACTCCAGAAATGCCATTTTGAGAAAAACGCGTTTAAAGTTTCAATTTCAGTTTACACGAAGAAAATATTTTTTTTTGTAAACTTACATAGAGTCATCTATTCCGGGCCCGTTTTTATAAATTCCAGTCTGTTATATGAACGTTGTGAACGCCAGGTATACGACCCTTTTCATCGAACAATGCATTGAAGGTCGGAGGGAGGGTCGAGCGCGCCAGACGGCAGACTAGCCGGTCGTTTACACAACGGATTCTCCTCTTTCAACGCTCATATCTCAGTCAATTTTGTTCGGATCGACTTGAAATTTTCAGGACATATTCTCAGATACTTATACTTAAAAAAAATGCAATAAAAAAAATCGATTTTTTCAAAATCGCATGTGGGGTAACCCCTTAGCGTGCTAGATGTTGATATCTATTATGTTGCGTAGAACTAACGGACGCCCTGCTGACATCTCAGCTGTTTGTATTTTTCCTCGCTGGTTTCGAGACCTCGTCGACAACGATGAGTCACGCCCTCTACGAGCTCGCTCAGAACCATTCTATTCAGGACAAACTGAGAAGCGAGATAAACGATGAATTGGCGAGCAACAACGGTCAACTTACCTACGAAATTATCAAATCGATGAAGTATCTCGACATGGTGTTCAAAGGTATTCGAGCTCTGGCTGTCCTCCAGTCGGCGAATCACCGCGATAAATGAAGCATTGTTTTCGTGAACTTATTTCAGAGACCCTCAGAAAGTATCCACCGGCAACTACGCTCATGAGAAAATCCGGAGATAAATATACATTCGCCGGTACGAAATTAACGATACCCGAAGGAACCCGGGTACTCGTGCCGGTATTCGCGATCCATCGGGATCCGAAAATTTTCCCGGAACCGGAAGTATTCGATCCCGAGAGATTTACCGAAGAAGCGATCGGCGCCAGACATCCCATGAGCTGGCTGCCCTTCGGGGATGGTCCGAGAAATTGCATCGGTATAAGGCGACTTTTTTTACTCGCCGTTGATAATCGAGGGCTTCGTTCAATATTCAACATAAATTAAACACTCCAAATGGAACTCAACTTCCTTTATAGCAAGTCATCATTGTGCATACATATATACTTTTTCAGGTGCCCGTTTCGCCAACTATCAATCCAAGGTTGGACTGATCAAGATCCTTCAACATTACAAAGTCGACGTGTGCGACAAAACGCAGATACCATACGTCATCGACCCGCGGAACTTTCTTTTGGCGCCTACTAAAGGTATCCACCTCAACATCACTAGGGTTTAATATATGCGTACGTGTGTTTTGACACGCCCTCTGTGATCTTCGCGATCATCGCATCCAAAAAGAAAATACAGCTGTTATTAAATTAAATAAACGTCGGGATCGATTACAACTGCAAATATACACTTTGGCGAAGTGACTTTTTGTCATGCTCGTAATTGTTATCGATAGAATTGTAAGGAAGAAAGAAGCAGCGCTCTGCGAGCATAACCTCAAAAAGAAAGATATCTCGGAACGATTGTTCGTTGCCGTATTCAAATCCGTTAATGCAAAAGTCAATACACATTCGAGAGATCTTAATCTTTCGTGACTGTTGGTTTTCCTGATAAGCGAAACAAGGTACCCCAATGACTGGAGCGATAATGTCGAAAACGAACAATAGTAGCGGTATGTACGAAAAATTTGTCGTGTCACGATGTGTATTCCAGACGCAAAACAAGATACCGACATTGAGGCCGCTTCGATAAGAATATGATCCAGCAGTTATCGTTACGTTTTTCGCGACGCATTCGATATTCGCTCTGAAGCAGATAAATTAAAGACACAACGGGGTGAAACAGCAGTCTGGATTTGGAGCTGGGCACCTACACCTGCTCCGTGTCTTCATATCGTCCATTTTCTCATATCGGTCGTTGTTGCTCAAATTCTTTCGGGATCTCTCATGGAGTGGATAGAGATATTTATCGTCGTATGTGTGTTTATTTTGGGATTTTATTGCTGGTCTACTTGGACCTTCAAGTTTTGGAAGTCTCGCAAAGTCGTCGGACCCGCGCCGTTACCGTTGATCGGTAACTTGAAAGATGTGCTTACGGGAAAACGTTCGTTGGGCGTCCTGGTGCAAACGATCTACAACGAGTATCGCGACCAGCCCGCGATAGGTTTCTTTCTGAGGCGCGAACCGGTCCTCCTGTTGGTCGATCTCGATCTTATCGAGGACGTTCTCATCCGGGATTTCGCGAATTTTACCGATCGTGGTGTGCAAATATTCGAGAAGGTAGAGCCACTGACGCAGCATCTGGTTAATCTGGAGCCCGCAAGATGGCGGCCCCTCCGAAAAAGATTGTCGCCCACGTTCACTTCGGGCAAATTGAAGGAAATGTTTTACCTGTTGCTCGAGTGCGGCGAACAATTGGAAAAGCATTTGGACGAATTGTCCGTGACGAACGAGGTCGTCGAGTGTCGCGAGTTGACGGCAAAATTCACGACCGACGTTATCGGCACTTGCGCCTTTGGTATTCGCATGAACGCCCTCGCTGATGAGGAGAGCGAATTTCGTAATATGGGCAGAAAAGTATTCAGCCCGGGCTGGAAGAACTTTGTCAGATTCAGACTCCGCGAGTCCGCACCTTTCCTCTACTCGATCGTCGGACGTCTCTTGTTCGACTCGAATATTACGCGCTTTTTCACGAAAACAATGCGCGACACGATGGAGTATCGAAAAAAGAATGGGATCGTTAGGCATGATTTTATAGATCTCATCATGGAACTCCGCGATCATCCTGATAAGGTCGGCGACATCGGTAAGCACATTTGTAGATCGATATCCTTACTTTCGCAGCCGTGACAAAATGGCGCCTAGACGCATGCACGAATGTATCTCTAATTCAAAATGGCCGAAGCTGTTCCAATCAAAAGAACCATGGACACTAGATACAGAAGCAAGGAGACTAGAGAGAAGGAGTCGACACTCCCGGCCTCAAACAGTTCTTTCAATCGGTCGCAGAGGTGTAACGCTCAGTTTCGCCGCAGGCGTCGCTAGTGTTCCCCAGAGCCCATAATATATAGCAATACAAAACTGCATAAGGTGAAACTGCCGGTGTTATGGCGGCAAAATTGTTTGCGCCTGTCAAACACAAACATATCTGTCGTGTACACCAGCACTGCAGCTATCGAACTATGTGTATAATAATGGAGATGACTCCTCGCGAGTCAATGTGATAAAGGGGAAAAGTAAACACTCTAGGTAGGAATTATAAAACAAATTTCAACTATTGATGGCAGTAAATTAAAAAATATATTTTTCCATGTTATTGTTGTTCGAGTTCTTTTGGGATCGGACGAGTTCTTTGATTGGTTGAAACTGCTTCAATTCGCTCGTACAACCAGATACCTGTACGAATGCAAAAGAAAAAAAATTAAAACTACCGAGGCTCGAACTCAGGACCTTCAATACAGTAATCTAGCGTTCTACCAACTTCGCTACACAATCATTTGCCAATAAATATAATCTTCTCATATTTACGTGATTGCCGCGCTTGGGGTTCAATTAGGCTTGACGGCTTGTTCTGTTGGTTCATCGCTTAATTCAATTCATATTTAGCTTCATTTTTAAACGTAACTAGCAAATAACGAGGTTTCATGGGTATACATATAATAAGCACGTGTTGAAAAGATAACCCCAGCATGTAAAGCCAACATTCCCGCATTCGCCCGGTTTCTTGCATGTACATGTTATTATTATTATTTATTATTATTATTATTGTACAGGAAAACAGAGTAACGCGCATCCGAATAATAAATACATTACGAGATACATTACGGTTGGTTTATCGCTTTATTCGAGTTTCATTATAATTAGCTATATTTTTAAACATAACAGGCAAATCATAAGTTTTCATAATAAAATAACTCGTGTTGTACTTATTATATAATTATTATATCTGATGTGCTTTTTATATAATAAGCCCATGTGAATAAAACAACACGAGTTGTTTCATTAATATTATTTATATTTTATTCATTATATATATGTACACAATATTATTATATATTATAATAGAAGAAATCCCCACTTGGGTGTATTATCGTTTGGGTGTGCGAAAGAGACGCACCATGACTGTTCCAAGTGAGTACGAGAGAGAAACACGATCACCCCACTTTTGTGATTGGTCGTTGAGGCGAAGCTCGGACCTTGTGCAGTTTTGTATTACTATATATTATGGGCTCTGGGGAACACATGCGACGCCTGCGGCGGAACTGAGCACTACATCTCTGCGACCGATTGAAAGAACTTCGTACATACAGGCTAGGATAGGGAGTTTGGACTCCTTTACTCTAGTCTGCTTGTACAGGAGCCTAGACTCGGCATTTTAAGACGGAATGACACCTCATCGCGGTCGGTATGATAGAACAATTGTAGATACCCAAAAATCTCTGAAACGGCTCTTCAGATCCAGTTGAAACTTTGCCAAACGACGTCAAATTGTTAGACGAACAGCTGTCTGCCCCTCAAATTTTCTGAATTTGAGGAAAAAAAAGTAGATTGGCTTATGATAAGCCAATCTACATTTTTTTTAGATTGGCTTACGATAAGCCAATCTACATTTTTTTTCTCAAATTCAGAAAATTTGGCGGTCAGACAGCTGTTCGTCTATCTATTTGACTACGTTTGGCAAAGTTTCGACGGGATCTGAAGAGCCGTTTCAGAGATTTTTGGGTATCTACAATTGTTCTACCATACCGACCGCGATGAGGTGTCATTTCGTCTTAAGTGATGCCCGAAATTGAAGGCAACAGGGGTGGCACTCAATCGCGCGAAGGGTTGCGGTGCTAGCTTCACTCGACAACAGACCGAACGCGAATTTGACGTCACATTGAATTTTGTTTGCGTAATTCTCATGGGGAAAATACTTTAATAATAATATAACAATACTTTTACATGACAATGTTTGCGTGTGTGTGTGTGCGTGTGTGTAGTTTTCAATTGCGTTTAAAATTTATAAGTTGTAGAAAACAACCCTATGTGATTTTTTTATCCTACAGCCTTTGAAAGTAGGTAGAAAAATTAGATTTGCAAAAATATTTACGGACTTCATTTTTTATTTGCAAACTTTTCGGCTCATGTGTGAAAGTAGTATTTTAGTACGTTAGGCCCACTATTAGAGTCCGTAAAGATAAAAATCACGGGAGTACGCTTAATAATTTAACTTTACTTACGAACTGTCGTATAAAATTAGTATCTTACAAAAAAATCACAAAAACCAAATTAACTTTTAAACCACTGAAAATCGCATAACATACATGGGGGTTCAATCAATAGATATTGATATCCCCCATCATTATGCGTCGTTTGCTCCACCCCTCGCGTTACACTCTGTATATTGCTGGGCTCGTCCATCTCACTACTATGCTATATGATAGTAGTGAGAAGGCTCCGTACTCTATGCTAGCATACTAATTAATGAGATATCAAACATGATGGGGTAAACGCGAAAAGTAAAGAACTTTAAAAACTTGTAGGAGCATGTGAAGGCATATTGGCAATTATAATAAATGAAGATTGAACTTTTAAAAGTGAACAATACTTATTTATTAAGAATATAATAACCATCGAGTTATTGACCGCTCTCAATTGCGCAATTTTTTCGCAGTCTTTTCGTTCGCTCTAGTAACGTGTCAAACTCGCGTTCGGTCTATGTCGAGTGAAGCTAGCACCGCAATCCTTCGGGCGATCGCAGCGCCTTCATTTTTGGGCACGCTTTTTTTTATCGTTTCCCCATTGGAGTGTAGGCTCCTGTATCTAGTCTCCATGAAAAGAACCAAGGAGCATATAGGGAAGGAGTCCAATCTTCGTGCACTAATGGCTTCTGCACACGGCGCGCGATGAGCGATGAGCGATCAGCTGAAAACTGAAAACCTTACTGAATGTAAGGTTACTTGAAAAATAAATTATGCTAAAGTGCGCGAAGTACTGAAAAATTATTCAAATAAATCTAATGTGTGTTAGTAAATAGAAAAATAAATACAAAGCAGGGGTAAATTGCTGTCAGGTTTCCGTTTACTCCATAAATTTCTAAGCAAAAGGACTTTGAAAATGAAAAAAAATTATCGAAAACGTTCCAGCGGAACAATTCTTGGAATAACGTTAGACTCGAGAAATTTAGCGTCTTGTCCTTACAATATTTGTGATCAAGCTCACAGTCAACGACTGTGTTGGATAGAGACGATTATAAAATGGCTAAAAAATGACGTCTGCTGGCGCGTTGTCGCTTGTCGCGAGCGTCGAAAGTATAAACTTGGTCAACTCCGTGAGCGACGTCGCGAAGAGGCTCGCAACGGATGGGACGTTCAGAAAAGCAGAGCTCTCGTTGGATATCGCTCATCGCGCGCAGTGTGCAGGGGCCATAACATTGTTTGTTTGTGACGGCAACTTTGAAAGAGTATCGGACAAAGAAGTTCATGTATGATTTTGTCTAATTAGTTTAATGTAATAAGGGAAATTACAATTTATACAAAGTTCTTACATTTTTTATTTGCGATAAATGTATTATGACTTTGTAAATAATTTTTATAATGCTTTTTCAGATAGTTAGAAAAAACCATCAATAAACACATTAACGTTAATTGCTTTTAGGAATCATTACTATTTTTATTTGCGTTATTATGATTCATATAAAAAATGTAATCAATAATCAAACTAATTTACCAATAAAAGGCATAACAAATAATTTCTATTAAAAAATCAGCTATAAAAAAAACTTTACGAGGCGAGAATCGAAACCAGTACCCCGCGCGGTGCTATACAGTTTTTTTTATATTGTGCGAAAAATGAAGCTTAACAAAGAAACGCATCTTAGTAGCAGTTAGATTGTAGACTTTGGGCTGTTGTTATCAGCATCTTTGAGTCTCGATATTATTTTAATAAATATAAAATGTAAAATGATGGTTCATCACTTACGCATACACATCACTTATAGTTCACTCGATGATCTAGATTATTGCAATTTGCCCACATTTGAATTGAATTTATATTTAAGTCGGATATAAATTGTTATGGCATTTTTAGGTTTTTTTTTCGTAATTAGGTGGTTAATTGCACTGCGACTTACATGTAGAAACATCTTAAGGCACTACTACAGCTACAAGAAATTTATTTATACAATCCATTAAGGCTGAGAAAATTAAATTTTTCAGCTTATGTGACAGCTAATAACAACACAGACAGATGATAACAACGCGTGCGCAAAACACATTTAGCACATAGTCACTAAGGTCCGCAGCGCCGCTTATGCGGAACCTATTTTCGGGCTACTTTTATGGACGCGCCAGAATACGGAGATTGGACTCCTTCCCTATAGTCTCCTTGATACGGAGATTGGACTCCTTTCCTATAGTCTCCTTGATACGGAGATTGAAGACCTTCCCTATAGTTTCCTTGGAGACTACACTAAAGGAGTCCGAACTATGTACTACGGAAACGGTATGCGAATCTGTTGGAAAAACACAGTTCCCATTGCGGCCACTATGTGGTGCCGGTGATGGCTGATGCTTCGACGCTGGGAGTAAATCGCAACAAATTTTATTGAGCGGAAAGGAAAAGGAACATAACCAAAAACTAAATATTCAAACGCCCTATGCTCATGCGCACGCGAACCAGATAATAGTAATTACTGCTGATTGTTTATAACAAATTCTGAATCTAATCGTGCATATACATGTTACATTGAGAAACATCATGAATGTTCATTTTTTGGGTAAAAAGTTGAGTTTCCGATGTAGCTGTCGTTACTCGTATTATTTTCATAGCCTCTTTTTCAAGTTTCACGGGACAGTTTGAAAAAAAAACATTGCAATATGTTCTGACCGAAATGTAACAAATGTATTTCTAAACTATAAAGGCTGGTTTAACATATTTATTTAACGTAATGCAATACGTTAAATTACAGTATTGCAAAATACAATTTTTTGCAATACTGTTTTTAAGTGATGGCACTTTGTGCATTCTGGACTGACTATGGTAGACCACTTTCTTCAGTAATGTTTCCTGCACCGAATAAAGAATTTTCATCAGGCTAGTAACGCTCTTAGAAAAACTGGCAGCTTTCATTCGTGGCAAAAATCAAAACGCGAGCTAAAATATAGGCAAATCCCTTCACCAAGAAGATCAAGTGTGACTATTTCAATTACCGATGAATCGGTCGCAAACGCAAATCATACTTATGGAAAAAGGAGTAAAAGTATAACAAATACCACATTAATGAGCGAGTTGTTTGAGTTTCAACAACGCCGTTGACAATTACAATTCAATGGCAAATCCACAATCGTGAGTTTGAGCTTCACCTACTGTCAATTCCACGGTATAAAAACTCATCATCTTTTTATTTTTTATACAAACCTTCATCCACTCATAATTCAATATGGCTGCATATCTTTACTGAAATCAACAACCTTGTTTCATCTCTCTCACACGTGGCTACCTTCATTGCACCATGCGTCATTAGCTGCTACGCAGGGCTGCTGGTGGCTCAATCAAGTACTACTTACATCCAACATATTCGTGTACCACTTGTCCCCTACACCTCAAATTAGAGTTCGGCCTCCTTTAGTATTAGTCTTCCTGATTCCCTCCTTGGCTGTTTGTGCGAACCACGGTCTCCCATACGGGTCTGGAAACTCGATGAAATTTCGGTGGTGGGGGTGACTCGACTATTAAAGCCGAATTTATGGTCTCGCTAGTATCAAGGAGTGTTGTTTTGATTGGATAGGAGATACGATACATGTGTTATCTGTTGCAAAGGGGTCTGCTCGGATACTGCTGGCTCATCTGCCCTTTCTAGATTTTTGGATATGAAATCTGGTGGCGGGTTAATCCATGCCAATTCAACGTTCTTTAATCTTATACGTTACGTTAAATCGTGTTTTGCGAAGCACCCCTCAAAGCTCAAAGTTTTTATTTTAACGCTCGAAGACGTATTAGCAGGTTATACGTTTACTTTTCCATGCGAATAACATGGTTTGAATATTTTATCATGCACAATCGTTTACTATATTAAGTTGTCCATGAGGTAAAATGCCCTCCAAGGAAATATGAAATTGAAAAAAATGTGTTATTAAAAAATAATGGTCTAAATTGACAAACGAATAAAGTTTTGTTTCTTTCGTTATTTTATACATTCTGTTTTCGATTTTTTGGTACCTGCACAACAGCAATTAATAAATATCTTTCTTTACGCCATCATCATTTGAATTTTAAGAGATAATCAATTGTTATTATAGTACTGGTTCACTCGAAATAATGTTTGCGTTCGAAATATAAGGTGCTATCTCCATGTTTATTGTTAGCAAAAATAACAGTCGATGGACACGTATACATAGAAATACTTGCGAGCAGTAACTCCAATGATTCGTGCCATTTACAATTTATTAAAATGCTCGTTCTTTTTCTGCACCTATGTATACATTGTAAAATGTATTTTTTATATAAAAGAATAAAATTGATGAGGATATCATTAGACTCGCTTGGATTTCAATGGTAGAATCGATGGAAAATTTGCCATTTTATAACTGGATAGGTTTTTTGGATTTATACTCATCACGTTGTGAGTTCGTTTTTCCATCTGCATCGAAGTATCGTTAGTTTTTCAATAGCTGGTAGAAAAAATCGATTCTTAGATTAAGCTATAACGCGAATGCGTGAGTATTGTTGTCTCTGTCGCACACAACACTCCTCGATTGCAGCGCCTCTAGCGTCGAGCTTCGGCAAAGGAACCGTGTGAACGAGCGGAGTTTCTAGACCCGTATGTAAGACCGTGGTTCAAACACTCTGTATAGCAGTTTGTATATGCAGGAATGATTCGCCGCGAGTACAGTCGATAATAATAATACATGTATGCACAGAATTGACGGAGTCGCTGCTGACATCCCAGCTGTTTGTATTTTTCCTCGCTGGTTTCGAGACTTCGTCGACAACGATGAGCCATGCCCTCTACGAGCTCGCTCAACACCAATCCATTCAGGACAAACTGAGAAACGAAATAAACGTCGAGTTGGCGAAAAACAACGGACAACTTACCTACGAGATTATAAAATCCATGAAGTATCTCGACATGGTGTTCAAAGGTATACACGTTCGGCCTGCCCTCTGGTCGATGCCTGGCGCCATCTCGCGGCGATCTCTTCTCAATCAATAGCGCATCATTTTCACGAATTTATTTCAGAGACCCTCAGAAAATATCCACCAGTAGCTACGCTCGTGAGAAAATCGGGCGGGAAATATACATTCGCCGGAACGAAATTAACGATACCCGAAGGAATTCGGGTACTCGTGCCGGTGTTCGCGATCCATCGGGATCCGAAAATTTTCCCGAAACCGGAAATATTCGATCCCGAAAGATTTACGGAAGAAGCGATCAGCGCCAGACATCCTATGAGCTGGCTGCCATTCGGGGCTGGTCCAAGAAATTGCATCGGTATTGCGCGACATTTTTTTACTCACCGTCGATAACCGAGGGCTCCGTTCAATAGTTGACCTAAATTGAACGCTTCAAAGGAAACAAACCGTATATATGTGTATTTTTCAGGTTTACGTTTCGCTAATTATCAATCCAAGGTTGGACTGATCAAGATCCTTCAGCATCACAGAGTCGAAGTCTGTGACAAAACGCAGATACCTTACGTCATCAATCCTCGAAGCGTCTTTTTAGCACCTACCAATGGCATCAATGTTAAAATCAGTCGTGTCTATTAGGACATGTTCAACGCATCCTCCGTAATATCTCGCCATACGTCAAACTTATATGTAATATTTTGTACTATAACTTCGCTTGCAGTAAACAAAGTTGAAAAAAGTGCACGACAAGCGTAATTCCGTCCGTGTGATTGTGGACATCAGAGTACGGGAGTCCAAACTGTAGCTGAAGGGAAGACTCGGGCAGCGCCCAGGCAAAGCGAATACCCCCACGCGCAAACGCTACGAATTGCCTTGGCTGTTCGCGCTGCCCAGGTCTGCCCGACTACGTGACGTAGGAGTGCGAGCCAGATAGCCGACATATTTGAACAGAGATTTCTCAGAGATGAATAATATTTGAGGTGGTTATCGGGTCTAGCCGTCGGGGGGGTGAAGTGCGAGGGGAGCGCCCTATGCAGCCGTTTGACTGCCTCCGACTGTTAGCTATCAAATGAACGTCATATTAAACTTTTTCAAAAAGTCGAATAGTTTTCGAACTATTTTTCTACATCTATTTGTAAAATGTCATATATATGAAAAATGGAAAATACAATATCTGAACATAGTTATCAAAATCAACATTATGTAATTATTACTAATTAAGAGAATAAGAAAAAACAATAGTCGTTGTTAATTATCCTGACCGAGGAGTTTGAGGTTTCCGGGCATAATTATCGAATATGGATAAGATAGGTAGCATTTGTGCCATCTACGATGTTGCCATAATTCACAGTTGGGCGTAATTCTATTTATAAATACGAATACGAATTTATTCACATCGTGATTTTCATGTGAATACAAATACAAATTTATTTACTTCACTTATTTGTATTCACATGCATGCATACAAATACAATTGTATTCACAAATATTCCGAACATACAAATAAATTTACAGAAAAAATTGTGAATATTCACAAAGAATGTGAATATTTACAAAAAATCGGGTGCATTTAAAAAAATTCACATCAAAATCTGTGAATGCAAATGTATTCACAAAAAATGATAAATACAAAAAAATTCACAAAATAAGTTGTGAATTTTGTCGTATTTAAGACAAATTAAAATCGAATTCACAATGATTTGATTAAAATTTACACCAAAAGTGAGTTCTTATGTATTTTAAGAGAAAACATTGCGTCGAGGCAAATAAATTTTTGCAAAAAAAAGTTGTGAGTTTCAAATATTACATTATAAAGGAGAAAAAATTCACAAAATGAGTTGTCAATTTCCTCAAGTTGAAGAAAAGAAGAAAGGAAAGGAAAGCGTAAGAAGTCGCTTGTGGTGTAAATTTTAATATAATTGTCGTGAATTCGATTTTTAATTTTCTTCAACTTGAGGAAATTCACAACTCATTTTGTGATTTTTTTTCATATTTATAATTAAATATTGGAAACTCACGCCAAATCTCGAAAGGGGAGAAGGAACTGCTTTGCATATCGGCACTTGTCGCTTAGTTCACGCCGCCGCTCCGAGAGCGTCGAACATTTTATATGGGTGCATCGCTTTTTCGACACAAAAAGTAAGTTTTCTTTATTACCATTATTTTGCGTATTGCTCCAAAACTATTGTTCCTTCTTCAGCGCTGTTTACAATCACCATTACTGTGAATATCCTAATGAGTTTATTGTGGTCAGCACCTACCTACAACATTCAGGTTCTTTGTTTGATAAATTATTGGAAGCGAGGGTATGGGGGCAGTTGAAACAAACGGTTCGGGGTCAATTGAAACGTGTCTCTATTGACCCCGAACAAACATTTTATACGCAAGCAAGTTTTCCAAATATTGTTTTTCTTTCAGATGCCAAGAAACCGTTCGAAACTATGAACCGCGGAAGCTGCGATCTCGAAAATTATAAAAAGGCATATGAAGATGCCAAAAAATATATATAAAAATATAAATATTAAAACGCTAAATAGGGGTAGCAAAAGAGAAAGTCAACAATATACACCAATACCCCAGAAAAAGAAGAGACTGAAGAGAAAGACCGCAGAAAACAGGCTGAGAGAGTGAAAAAGAACCTCGAAGACTAAATAAGTCGGTCTCATTGAGTACCTCGCTAAGAACAAAAACTATTCTCTGACTAATTATTTTTAGTAAATTAGAACTAGATAAGTAAAGTAATATTGAAGCACCTCGATATGCCTTCGGTGATACCAAAACTGGAATGGAAAGCAATAAAACCGATTATTTTAATTAAAAGTGTATTTTATTCGCAACAAACATACTTTATTACTTCATACACATCATTAACAGTACCTGGGTTTAGTAGAAACATCAGTTCAATCAACTGAAATCACCTGTTTCAACTAACCCCAGGCCCCGATTCGATTGACACCGACACAGGGTCAAATGAAACGTTTTCCAAGAGTTTTTAAATAGCCTCTACCTAAGTTCAGGGCATAGTAGAAGAAAAATCATTAATGCAATCATATAGCCAGATAATCTAGCTATAGTTTATTTAAGCCCATTACCAAACAGATAAGGTATAAAATGAAGTCACACTAACCGATTTTCGCAAAAAACGTTCCAATCGACCCCAGCCTCGCTTAACATTGATTTATCATTGAAAAAAAAAGTACCAAGCCCAATGCTAATTGTGTACATTCGTGAATACATTCGATTAAATCTCAAATACTTCCGAAAAACGTTTTCAGGAGTATTTTTGTAAATGAATCGGTCTTTTTGTCACTTCTCTTCAATTTTCACGTTTTTAGGATTAATCGGAGAATCGCGTTCTCTTTTACTTCGTGCTCTGGCCTATATGTGTAATCATTTCCTGTTGACCATCTTTCGGAAGTTGGTAAGGTAAGAAAGCAGGAAAAAAATATGTTGAGGTTATTGCTTAGAAACGTTGTAGTGAATTAGTGATGAATATTAATGTAAAATGTTACTAGTCGTTATGGTATATTTTCTGCATATACTGAAAAAAAGAAGAATGGAGGTTTCCACACACGTTTATTAAATATTAAACTTTAAAGTTTACGTCAATATCCGCTCAGTCGCATTGGTTATATGAGACAACGTCGTTACCATTTCAGCATCTCGCGTACAGCTTCAGCATATCAAGGCCTTAGACCACAGTAACGGGTATAAAATCATGTGCGAATTTAACAATTTTTTTCGTATGAAAAAGTAATTCACTCACAAAATTAATTACACATATCTTTTGTATGAATATCATGCTGTTAGAATTTTTTTTCGATGTACAAAATAGCCGACTACTCGAAACTTCTCGAAACAGCTTTTTTCCAATTGGCGTGACAAATAACTTCAACAATTTTCACTCAATTTACTTCAAATAAAAAAGTTATGTTCCTAATTGCATTTCGCAGAGAAGTACGTACGGAATTTCTGGTTAATCCAAACTTTTCATTTTATGAGCAGTTTATGAGCAGTTATAACGAAATTTTTCACTGAAAATTCATTTCTCAAGTTCAAATACCTACAACTTTTCAATAAAACAATATTTTTTTAAATATTGACAAGAATTTTTGTTTTTTGTCCTAGGTAAAAAAATTGTGGATGCTAAATGTCACGCCGCGGAGCGCCTAAAAAGAGATAACAAAAGAAAATATTAGTAGTCGACCATTTTGTACATCGAAAAAAAAAATTCTAACAGCTTGATATTCATACTAAATAGATGTGTAATTAATTTTGTGAGTGAGTCACTTTTTCATACGAAAAAAAAAATTTAATTCACACGATTTTATAGCCGTTACTGTGGCCTAAGGCCTTAAGAAACTGACCCAAAAATCGAATATTGTATACAGGATATCTTTGGAGAACAATGTTATGATGTGACCTTCGCTCGAGTCAGGTGCTTCGTGCTCCGAGCCAAACTTACGTTGTTGTGTTAAGGGGTGAGATGCAGTCAGAGGCGTGAAAAAACGAGCATTTTCAATCATTTTTTTTTAATGGTAATCAAGTTTGTTTTACAAAAGTGGTTACACAGACTTTTTATGTTATATTTCAACTTGACTGGTACAAATTTTCAAAGAAAAATATTGATCATTTATAACAATATCGCCATCTTTGTCGGACCCTCGTCGGCATGTAGTGCTTTGCGGTGACCATCATGAAATTTTATTGGATCATCTGTAATAAAAAATAAAATAAAAACAAAAAAAAATCATTCATTTAATAATAAATCTAGTCCTTAATAGAAGCTTCTTTTTAAAAAATTAACAAAATGGCGGCTTCCGACAGATAACTTTCGATTTTCGACAAAAAAAACGCTCGTTTTTTCTTAAAATAAAATAAAAATTTTCAACTAAAATGAAAATCCTTCGAATAAGGACTAGTTTTTAATGCTATCAATAAGCACACCAAATTTCATCAAAATCCATCGAGTGGTTTTTGAATTGTAGTGGTCACCGACTTGAAAAACATAGTTTCGAGAAAAACGCGTTTAAAGTTTTTCGATGTGGATACGGTATTATATATTCGTAAAATGTTGAGCTCGATGGATGAAGCTAAACTTTTTTCATGTATTCTGATCCGCTGAATCCGAATATCACATTTTTTTTTGCCGAAAAGTGGAGCATTCAATTGTTTACGACCAATTGTTAAAACAAATTTTTCAAAAAATTTAAGTTTTTTGGGATTAATTATTTTTTTAAAAATATTTTGGACAATTTTAAAACGAAAGTATTCTTTATAAAATTTTGCTGAAGTTCATAGTTTTTGGGTAATACATTTTTGCAAATTCCAAGAGTTTTCCAATTTTACGCTTGATTTATGTACAGAAATACTAATTAAAAAATTACTTACATCGAATAATCAAATCCTGGCCCATACAATAGGGCTTCTGCCGATGTCGAAGCTTCCAAAATATCAATTTGAATATAATTGGGGGGGTGAATATAATAGGGGGAGGGTCGAAACCGGTTGCTTGTAGCTGCCGTCTGCTACCTGCCAATTAAATTTTCAACCGGACAAATTTCAACCAGACATTGTTCATATCATTATGCATGTTTGGGTGAAATTTCAGAACAGTCGACTATTTAGATTGGGCGATAATGGGTTTAAAAATTGCAACTTTGAACACTGCAGGGTCTGCATTGAAATTTAGACAGAATAATGTTCCGTAAAAAATATTTGTCCCCTATAATAAGAAGACATATGGCAACACCGCATCGTTCCACGTATCCGATGACGTGAGTTTGCGCAGCATATTTAAAATAATACTGCAACACAAATTTTTATTTGGAAGTAATGTTTAATCGAACTAAGTTTTTAATTAGTTATGAATGAACCAATACTTTTATTTGATAATAAAGATAACATAAACAGTATAAAATATTAATATTTATAATGTAAATATTTTTTATGATAACATTTTTAACTTTAGGAACACGATAATTATATTTTTCTCGAAATATTGAACAATACTGTTCTGCGGTGTTGCCATATGTCTTCTTATTATAGGGGACAAATCTTTTTTACGAAAAATTAGTCTGTCTAAATTTTAATGCAGACCCTGCAGTGTTAAAAGTGCAATTTTAAAACCCATTATCTCCCAATCTAAATAGTCGACTGTTCTGAAACTTCACTCAAACGTACATAATGATATGAACAATGACTGGTTAAAATTTAAACAAATTCTATGGAAATCGAGATTGCGCGCTCGTACTACCTTAAGGCAAGTTGCCGAATTTGTTACCGAAAAATCTAAAGAATTCGTAACGACAATAAAAACGGAGGGTCACTGAATGTTCAAAGAAAATACTAATGATAAAACTTGGAAAAAAAGTGACTGGCAGAAGAATTTTCATAGCCGTGACTATTCAGAGAAAATGTAAAAATGTCTAAATCTACTAAATTTGCGCGATACTTTTCATTCCAGTTTGTCGTTGGATATAATGATTGCGTGTAACATATGTTTTATCAAGCGCCACTGTAGTTTACCAATGATTCAGAAGGGCCCTGCTTGTGCCCCCACAAAATACGGCCCTCCGCGAAAGGAATACCTCAAATAAAGGTCGAGATAAATTCCAACATTCTAGTTGGACAACCTTCGTCGAACTGACTCTTCCTCGTGATCATAATCGTAACCAATAGAATTGCAAGAAAGGAAGAAGCAGCGACCACAATCTCAAAAATAAACATATCTCTGAACCCGTGTTACTTGGCGTATTTAAATCCGTCAATACAAAAATCGATACGCATTTGAGGGATCTAAATGTTTCAGAACCGTTGGTCTTCCTGATAAGCGAAAGACGGTACCCCGATGACTGGTGCGATAATGTCGGAAACGAACGATAGTAACGGTATGCATAAAATATATGCCACGTCACATGCATATGGCACGTGACATGCTTCGTGTCAAACGCAAAACGAGATACCGTTATTGACGCCGCTTCGGTAAGAATATACAGCAGTTTTTCATACGTTTTTGCGATATGTTCGAAATTGGCTCAAGAGTAGATAAATTGAAGATACAACGAAGTTGAAAAGCACCCCCAATTTGTACCTGCGCACGTTTCCGTGTCTTCGCATAGTTCATTTCCCCATACAGGTCGCTATTGCTTACATACCTTCGGGCTCAACCGTTAATTGTTCAGTACTCTCGGAATAAAGATCAAAAGTGAATCTTGTTTGATCATGGAATCATTAGAGACCTTCTTGGTTGTATCTACGTTTCTTATGGGATTGTATTACTGGTGCACTTGGACATTCACTTTTTGGAAGTCTCGCGGAGTCGTGGGACCCTCGCCCTTACCGTTGCTCGGTAACATGAAGGATGTGATTATGGGAAAAAGTTCGTTGGGCACCCTGACGCAAACGTTGTACAACCAGCATCGCGAGCAACCCGCGATTGGTGTGTTTTTGTTGCGCGAACCGGCCATCTTGTTGACCGATCTCGATCTCGTGAGAAACCTTCTCATTCGGGATTTCGCGAACTTTGCCGATCGTGGTTTGCGCATATACGAGAAGGTGGAGCCACTGACGCAGCATCTGATTAATCTGGAGCCCGCGAGATGGGGGCCCATGAGAAGAAGTCTGTTGCCCGGGTTCTCTAGCGACAAAGTGAAAGAAATGTTTCACCTGTTGGTCGAGCACGGCGAGCAATTAGCCAAGTATTTGAAGAAATTGTCCGTGACGAACGAGCCGGTCGACTGTGTAGAGTTGACCGCAAAATTCGGCACCGACGTTATCGGCACTTACGCCTATAGTATTCGCATGAACGCCCTCACCGACGAGGAGAGCGAGTTTCGTAAGATGGGCAGAGCATTATTCCTCCCGCACTGGAGGAACTTTATCAGACTGAGGCTCCGCGAGTCGTCACCTTTCCTTTACTCGATCTTCGGACGTCTCTTCTGCGACTCGCAAATTACAAGCTATTTCGCAAAATTAATGACCGATACGATGGACCACCGGAAAAAGCATGGGATCGTTAGGAACGATCTATTAGATCTTGTCATAAGTATCCGCGATCACCCTGATAAGGTCGGCGACATCGGTGAGTACAAATGTAGATCAGCATCGCTACTTCAGCAGCCGTGACAAGATGGTGCCTAAGAGACGCATGCGCAAACGTATATCCCCGTGAAAAATGGACACATATAAACATTTATTATTATTTATACTCATATATAACATTATATACAATTATATATGCCTTAACATGACATTGCATTTGCCCCCCAAAACCCATATATAAGCGTATATAATTGTATATGAGACCATGCATATGAACCTATATATAATGAACAAACTATTTTGGTGTCATATATAATCATATATGTAATCGTGATTATCCGCAACAACCATATTTGAACGTATATAATAACGAAACCATATATCACCATGGATATTATTTCATATATAATACCACAACGGACTATTTTGATATCATACAGGATCATGTATACTGCGTGTCATTTTTCACATAATACTGTCTATAAGCAGCAAAATCAGCATGTGATGCTCATCATATTTCATTGTTTTATTATAAACGTACTAAAATGGTGATTTAAACGTAATTTCTTATTTATGGGTATGTATGCAAATCAATGTATGACTGAACATGGTTATATATCGTTATATGCAATAGTATATGAGTATATATAATCATATAAGATTACATGTGATCGTATATGGCTATATATTACTATATATGATTATATAGAGACAAATTTCGTTCATGATCATTTATGATAAGATCATACATGATTATTTATGTTTATATATGTCCATTTTTCCCGGGTCTGATTCAAAATGGCGCAAGGTGTACCAACGAAAGAAGGTATGAGGAATTGGAGGGGCACATAATGCTAAGCGAATTACGCGGACGATTGGTAATAAAAAGTATCCCCTTGATGTGGCCGAGCCCTGGCGCTCGAACCATTTTTCGACGTTGCAGGGTGGTGAAGATACCAGAAGTACCGTCCCATTTTAAGCTGCTTTTGTTATCCTACAAGCCTCGCAATGCACCATGTTTAGTAACTTATTTTAATTTTTTGGAGCTTCACGTACATTTGCCGCGGTCCGAATTGCGCTGTAATCGCTCACAGCGCAATATCCACAGCTAATTGGACCAATCAGATCAACCGCAATCACGCTATAAAGGCTGTCAGCGCAATTCGGACCACGGCCATTCTATGGCGCGTCAGACGCTACGTATCTGCAGATTGGAACGAGCGACTGTAGGTGTCGCTAAAAAGTGTCATGAATGCGCCGCCTCAAGATCGCTGGCATGATACTTCGCCCACGGTCTTACACACTGGTCTTAAAACGACGGTCGTATTTAAGGGGCTAGACCACTTTGAAAATTTCAAAAAATCGATTTTTTTATACGGTTTTCGAAAGTACATACATTCAGAAATATTATGTCAAAATTTTATGAAAATTCGAGCTCTAAGTTATTTTTTTTTACCTGAACTTCAGAACCTCATTCCGTCTACCTGAGTGTATAACGCGCTCGGCCGACCCATCGTTTAAACTTCAAACGCGTTTTTCTCGAAACAACGTTTCCAAAATCTAGCTCCATCGTATCTCTAAAACTAATAAACTGATTCTCTTGAAATTTGAACCACATATTGTAAACATGAATCGCAACAAGATGAGCCTCGATGGTTTAAAAATTTTGATTTTTACTCTTTTTTTTTGCGAAAAATTGCAAAAAACGCGTTTTTTTTTTACTTTTTTCGTTTTTCATCTGCCATTTTTTTATTTTTTGATAAAACTTTATACCCGAGGGTCATTTCGTAGCTGGTGTCATACTGAATCTAATGGACTTCGATTTTTTGTTTCGGACAAGCCATTGCTGAGTTGTAATGGAGCTACCTAGCCCACCTATTTTTGAGGCGTTACGTTAAACTATAGCTTTTGTACTCAACAATGAATAAAAATGAATAAAAACATTTTCTTTGTGTATTTCAAGACTTTATTTATCAAGCCCAGTAACTTTTACATTCGTATCTTTTATAAAATCCTCAAAAAAATTCGCGAAAATAGCCTTTTTCGCGACTCCAAAGTGGACCGGCCCCTTAATGGCGGCGAGTGGGCCACAAAGTGTCACCCATTTTTTTCTTATTGTCGCCACCGTGTGTCGGTGTGATCGAGGTGTGTCATGAGACTAACCTAAACCGAGCATAACATTCAGGAAGACTAGCGGTAAGGAGTACGAACACCGTGTCGTCGAAACGTCTGCAAAAGCGAGGACGAGAAGGGCGGCGCTGCTCTCCTACCGCACCGAAGTAAAGTCAGCAACAAACCAGTGCCGTACGATATGCAGAAAGCACCCTTCGCTACCTCATATGGAGCGATAATTCGATCAAATGAATTGTAAAGGCAGTGCAGTACGATATGCAAAAAGCACCCTTTGCTACTTCATACGGAGCGATCATTTCATAAAATTAATGGTCCAACCAGTTGGTCAAGGCAATTTCTATATACATAGATACAATTCTTGTATATAGATTGTTTTGGAGAATACCGAAATACAGAAATTAAGTCAATGTTTTTTTTCATTGCGGAAGCAGTAGCAAACAAAATTTATTTATAGACACAAGGAAATTCATAAGAAATTTGCATCCAGACAAAAATTTTACAGATTATCACACATCATATTTACACATTATGACACGCTGTACAGATAAAGAATAATAACAAAATACAGAAATGAAGTCAATGTTTTTTTTTTCATTGCGGAAACCGTAACAAACAACATCTATTTATAGACACAAGAAAATTCATAAAAATTCTAATCCAGACAAAAGTTTTACACATTATTACATTTCATATTTACACATTATGATACGCTGTACAGATTTAGAATAATAACGAAATACAGATATTAAGCCAATGTTTTTTTTTCTTTGCGGAAGCAATAAAAACATGTATTTATACACAAGAAAATTCATAAGAATTTTGAATTCAAACAAGAGATTTACAAATTATCACACATCATATTTGCATATTATGACACGCTGTACAGGAAAAGAATAATAACGAAATACAGAATTAAGTCAATATGTTTTTTTTTGGTTGCGAAAACTGTAACAAACAAAGTTTATTTATAGACACAAGAAAAATCATAAGAGTTTTGCATCCTGTCAAATTTTCACAAATTATCACACATTATATTCACACATTGTGGTACGCTGTACAGATAAATCGATCTTACAGTTTTGAGTTTTTCCTATTGCCTTTCGTTTTAATTTTCCTTGCGTGATTATTTTCGTTGACCGATCGCGCTAGAAAATGTCCTCTCATGACGAGATAATAGTTAATCACTCTCTTCGTAAGCTCTTCGTTGTATGCTTGGCATCCCACGTACTGGAAATTTTTCATGTCCGAAACTTTGTCGAGAAATTGATGGAGGGTGTTGATTTTAACGTTAGTTCTCGATCGATCGCTGCATTCCAAGTTTGTCTCGCGTTCGGGCACTGAAAGCAACAATTCAAACAATATTACAAGCTTTTATTTAATTTGACTTTCTATGAAAATGGAAAATTGATATTTCACCCACTCACCCACGCACTTCCCATTTTCACGCCTCAAAAATAAACATTTTGTTTATTTTCGAGACATGAGACAAAACGCGATAGAGATAAAACGTGCAACATCTGAAAAAAATTAATATATTGCACGTTTTGTCTCATCCACGGGACACTTGCTCCGTGTCTCGCGTTTGTGATAATTTTTATTTCCCTCGGTACGATAATGGTCCGATAAAACGAAACCATCATTTTTATGAATGTAAGTACTATTTTTCTTACCTAGGATTGATTGTTTTCGCCGCAGATCACTAAATATATTTCATACCGAGATACAATTATTTTTTTCTTTCACATTTAACACAATTCGCAAAATTGGTTAGCCCGAACACGCTTTATGCCAACACGAACGGCGAGCGGCAATCATCGATGACACATGACGTCGGTTGTGTTCTTGTCGCTTAGATCACTTCGGTGCGGTCATGCACTAGCGACGCACGCCGTGAAAACACTAACTACTAAAATCCACAGTTTCACGGACGCTTTTGGATCGGGCTCGCCACAGGCGTTCGTACTCCTTACCTCTAGTCTTCCTGATAACATTAAATGTGCTAAATTTGCCCCATTTTAAAATGTGCCCTGCCTTCAAAATACGTTCGCCTTCCACAAAATGGCGTTGTTTCGGATTGGTAGCAGCCCAGTCACAAATTGCACTAATACTTATCATAATGTCACAGAAATTTGTACTACATTACACGACTGTTTACGTTTCACGATCCTCTTATCGCCGCCAGTTTTTTTAGGCTCCGCCCATATAACAGATCGTAATAGGCCTTGTGCGTAAAACAGTTGAAAATCGTTACACGTACAAAAAAAAGGTGGATATGCCTAAATAACTGTTATTTACAATTTGAGTCAGTCACAATTCACAACTTTCGGGTTCCGAATGCGCAACGCAACCATTCAGCTCAATTACCATCGCAATACAAAGAACAAAAAAGGAATCACTTTTATCATAGTCGCGGCTGTTGCACGCGCTAATATAGGTTTGGTAATATTTTTAGGCATGTATGTATTCATTTCTTCATTTTAGCATGCACATACACACTTTTTTCGTTTACTTCCCGTGTAATGCATACAAAAACGAAATAAGAACCCGTATACCGAGATATTACAGTCTAATGTGCATGCACTGTATGCAAGACAGAGACATGAAAATTGAATCAAAAACTGGACGCTAAGTGAACCTTTCCCCACTATGGTCGTTTCAAGACCTGTATGCAAGGCCGTGGTTTCGCCTGACCCCCACGAGGATTCCCTCCATGGCTCTTCGTTTAGACCGCTGTGTATAGCAATATGTATCTGCAGCAATAATCCGCCGCGAGTACGATCGATAATAATAGTACACGTATCTACAGAAGTGACGGATTCACTGTTGGCATCCCAGCTTTTTGTATTTTTCCTCGGTGGGTACGAGACTACGTCAACAATGATGGGCCACGCCCTCTACGAGCTCGCTCAACAACAATCCATTCAGGACAAACTGAGAAACGAAATCAAGGTCGAGTTGGCGAAAAACAACGGACAACTTACTTACGACATGGTCACATCCATGAAGTATCTCGACATGGTGTTCAACGGTATACAAGCTATCCTCTAGTCGACCCTTAGCGCTATCTCGCGACGACACCTCTCGCTATCGATATTCTCGCCATAAATAAGCCATCATTAGAGCGAATTTATTTCAGAGACCCTCAGAAAATATCCACCGGTTACTACGCTCACGAGAAAAGCAGGGGGTGAATATACATTCGCCGGGACGAAAGTAACGATACCCGAAGGAACCCGTGTAATCGTGCCGGTATTTGCGATCCATCGGGATCCGAAAGTTTGGCCGAAACCGGATGTATTCGATCCCGAGAGGTTTACGAAAGAAGCGATCAGCGCCAGACATCCCATGAGCTGGATGCCCTTCGGGGGTGGTCGAAGAGGTTGCATCGGTATGACGCGACATTTTTTACTCACCGCCGATAATCGACGGCGCCAGTCAATATTTAACCTTAATTAAAGACTTCAAAGAAAACACAACCGCCTTTACGTCAAGTCTTTACTGTACATATATATACACATTTTTCAGGTTCCCGTTTGGCCATTCATCTATGCAAGGTTGGACTGATAAAGGTCATTCAGAATCACAAAGTCGAGGTCTGTGACGAAACGCCGATACCTTACATCGTTAATCCTCGACACGTATTTACATTACCTACCAAAGGCATCTATGTAAAAATCAGCAGAGCCTATTAGTACATATTCAGCGCAACCTCCTGATATCTCGCCATACGACGAACTTATATTTTATATTCTGTACTAATACATTGCTTCAAGTAAATAAAGTTGCAAAAAAGTGTACGACAAGCGTAATTCCCTCTGTGTGATTAGGGAGATCACAGTACAGGAGTCCAAACCACGGTCTCACATACAGGTCTTGCAACTCGATAGAATTTCAATAATGATTCACGTAATCATGCCGTCTTTGGGATCGCTAGTATCGAGGGATTTTGTTTTGATACTGAAGTAGTGGATATGAAATCGCGTGGCGGATTGATCCACGCTACCTTAGAATTCTTTCATCTTATACGCTACGTTGAATCGTGTTTTACGAAGCATGCTTCAAATTTTTATTTGTTCAATGTAAATCTCGAAAACGTGTTAGCAACTTATAATTTTACTTTTCCATGCGAAGAACATGGCTCGGATATTCTATCCTGCGCGATTTTTTATTAGATTCTGTTGCGCACGAGACAAAATGCACTCCACGAAAATATGAAATTAAAAAAAATTGGATGTTAAAAAAATGGTCGAAATCGACAAACCAATAAAATGGTGGTTATCTCGCTACATCGTACGTTTTGTCTGCGATTATTTTTCACCTGCACAACAAAAATTAATAAATATTTTTCATTTCACCAGTACCTTGATTTTTAAGGCATAGATAATTGTTTTTATAGGATTTGTTCACCCGAAATTATTTTTGCGAGCAAAATATAAGGCGCTATCTCTATATTTATTGTCAGCAAAAGTAGCAGTCGATGTATACGTGTACATAGAAATACTTGCAACCTCAATTGTTCCCTTTTCTAGGCCTAGGCGGTCACTTTTCAAGGCCTTCCTCGCCCCTTTTCGGTCGCTTCCTTTCCGCTCTGCTCCGCCATAACGCTCTCCCCGACGCTCACCAGCGCCTCCATCTGTTCCTCGTTGTCTTGGCACGTGGTGGCGCTGTCCTCCTTCTTGTGTACCACCCCCGTCCGCGACCCTTCTTGCTCTCGCATCTTCTGTGTTTGTTCTATGCCCCTTTACTAACCTCTTTGCCCGCTATTTTTCGCTTTCTATTTCCTCGCACACCTTTTGCAGCTTGCCTACACTCCCACACCTTCTCGACTTCCCACCTTTGTTTACCCTAGTGGATTGGGAGACCTAAAAAAAGACCAAAAAATGGTCAAAATGACCCTATTTCGGTCACGGTCATGGTCATTTTCTGCCCTTTTAGAACCGAAAAAAGTGACTGAACAGTGACCGAACACTGTTTTTTTTAGGTTAGTCACTTGACCGTTATTTTTCGGTTTTTGGTCACTGAAATAAAAGTGACGTTAGTCACTTGACCGGTTTTTTTTCGGTTTTCGGTCAGTGTAATAAAAGTGAGGTTAGTCACTTGACACTTGAGGTGTTTCATCTGATTTTCCATCTGTAAATGAGAAAGGAAATAATTATTATATGTTGACAAGAATGAAAAGAAATATACATTCTTTTCTTGCAATTATTGCTATTTCGTGTAGCACGTTACAGTATATATGGGGCCATTCATAAAACACGTGACACAGTGAGGGGGGGGGGGGTAGGAAAATCGTCACACTTTGTCACAGGGGGGGGGGGAGGGGGGTCGAGCAAAAGTCACGAGACGCTATAAGCATATTAAATCTTGAAAAAGGTAATATTAAGACGCTGGAAATTTTTTGTACTGCCCACTCAAACTTCCGACTATCAGCCTTCGCAGGCCCGCCGCAAGAGGTCAGTGTGGCACAACTCCGAGTCAATCGGAACACAGCCGAGGCGTCTATCTAGTAATTTTAATATCCTGCGGTTGGTGCAAGTGTCACGACTTGTTAAGAATATGGCAAATTATGATCAACCTATCGGTGAACGAGCCGAACGAGCGAATGAAACGCGACCGGCTGTGCGATTGGCTGACAACTTCAATCGTCGACTCTGTCACCGTTTCGCGTTCCTTCGCTCGACATTGCAGGTACGTCACCTCTTTTTATTGCTCCTTTATTATAGCAGGTGACTCCTGAATAAGTATTGGGAGTACAAATAAGTCTCCGCCGTTTGATAAAAGATGGGCCCACGAGGAGGTTATGGTTGCAATTGTCAGATGCAAAACGTTGCATGCAATTGTCAGATGCATAACCTTGAAATTAGCGATTTTGTATCAGCATCACATAATTTTTTTTCGTGCGAAAATGTCGAGTTTTGAGCCGAATAAGCGTCATTTGCGGGAACGAAATGTACGAACAAGAAGACTAGAGCTAAGGAGTACGAACGCTTACGGCGATCACGATCCAAAAGCGTCCACGGAAATCCAGTTATTAGTGGTTAGTGGTTTCACCGCGTGCGTCGCTGCTCATCACCGAACCGAAATGAACTGAGCGACAAGAACGCAACCGAAGCGATCCTCCATCGTTGATTCCCGCTTGTCATCCATGTTGGAATAAAGCGTGTGCGGACCGTGCGGACTAACGAATTTCACGATTAATAAAAAATAATTGTGTCTCGGTGTAAAATATATTTATCGTGATCTGCGGCGAAAACTATCGAAGGAGTGTTATGTATTTTCTGATGTTTATAAATAAATTTTGTTTGTTACGAACGAAAAGAAAACATATCGACTGAATTTCGGTATTTCGTTATTATTTTTTATCTGTGCAGTGTATAGTATCATAATATGGGAATATGATCTGTGATAATTTGTAAAGCTTTTGTCTGGATTAAAAAATTCTTATGAATTTTCTTGTGTCTGTAAATAAATTCTGTTACTGCTTCTACAACGAAGAAAAAATATTGTCTTAATTTCTTTATTTCGTTATTATTCTCTATCTGTACAGCGTATCATCAGTGTGAATATGATGTGCTTCAAAATTCGTATCAATTTTCTTGTGTCTATAAATGCATTTTGTTAGTTACTGGTTCCGCGATGGAAAAAAATATATTGTCTTAATTTCTGTACTTCGTTATTATTCTCTATCTGAACAGCGTATCATCAGTGGGAATTTGATGTGTGACAATTTGCAAAACCTCAGTCGTGATTGAAAATTCTTATCAATTTTTCTTGTCTATAAATGCATTTTGTTAGTTACTGCTTCCACAACAAAAAAAAACCATATTGACTTAATTTCTGTATTTCTTTATTATTATTTATTTGTACAGCGTATTATCATATGTGAATATGATGTGCGATCATTTGTGAAAGTTTTGTCTGGATTCAAAATTCTCATGAATTTTCGTGTATCTAGAAATAAATTTTGTTTGTTACTACTTCTGCAACGGAAAAAAAACATATTGACTTAATTTGTGTATTTCGTTATTATTCTTAATCTGTATAGCGTATCATAATGAGTGATAATTTATAGAAGTTTTGTCTAGATTCAAAATTCTTATGAATTTTTTTATGTCTATAAATGAATTTTGTTTGTTACTGCTTCCTCAGCGAAAAAAAAACATTGACTTAATTTCTGTATTTCATTATTATCCTTTATCTGTACAGCGTATCATGATGTCTGGTCATTTGTAAAAGTTTTGTCTGGATTCAAAATTCTCATGAATTTTCTTGGGTCCATAAATAAATTTTCTTTGTTGCTGCTTCTGCAATGAAAATAAACATATTGACTAAATTTCCGCATTTCGTTATTATTCTCCAAAACAATCTATATTATCTATATAAGACTTCTATCTATCTAATATATAGAAATTTTCTGCACCAACTGGTTTCACAATTAATTTGATCAAATTACCGTTCCATATGAAGAAGCAAAGGGTGCTTTTTGCATATCGTACGGCTCTGTTTTTACGATTAATTTGATCAAATTATCGCTGCATATGAAGTAGCAAAGGGTGCTTTCTGCATATTGTACGGCACTGGTTCGTTCCTAATTTCAATTCGGTTCGGTGGAGAGCAGCGCCACCCTTCTCATCTGGATTTCCATGGAGGTTTCTTCAACACTGCGTTCGTACTCCTTACCTCTAGTCTTCTTGTGTACGAAGACGCGGAATTGGAAGCATTACTGGAGGAAGGTTCGTGCCAAACGCAAGAGTTCCCGCAAATGACGTTTATTCGGTTCAAAACTCGACATTTTTGCACGAAAAAATTATGTGATGCTGATACAAAGTCGCTAATATTTCAAGGTTATGGTCTTGTTCGACGTCCAACCTTACGATATGACGTTTTACATCTGACAATTTCAACCATAACCTCCTGGTGGGGCCATCTTTTATTAAACGGCGGAGACTTATTTTTACTCCCAATAACAAAAATAACGGGAATCAATGTGAAAGTTTCCTCTTGCACCTCTTTCGATTAAATGTTTGGTAATTGATATTTTTTGATAAAACAAAAAAGTTAGTTTATATTTGCTACTGCTGATGAGCCACACTAAAAGAACTCGACGTTGTTCTACCGTGTATCCACAAGCAAACCGTTAACCTTACGCGCGTGCATCCAGCCGCTCGAATGTTATTGGCCGACAGTTATCGTCTAGTTGCGCATTCAACGCAATACCAACTGGTAGTCGCGATTGGTATTACGTCGACTGCTCAATTAGGCGATAACGGTCGGCCAATAACATTCGAACGGCTTGACGCACGCGCACAAGGTGAACGGTTTCCTCGTGGACGCCCGGTATATTACAGTAGAAGTATTTCATAATTATTAATCAGAATAGTTTCAATATTTTTTTCCAGGCAGAATGGATAAAGACAAGACATACCAAGAATTATTCAACAAATATAAAGTCGCCTTTCCTGAAAAGAAACCGACAGAGTTGCAGAAGCAAGTGATTGAATTCTGGAATCACGCAAAATCGGAGGACAATTTTGAGACCACAATAAAATCAAAATTGTCCCAATTAACCAGTCTAGTACTGAAAAAGAAAAGCAGTTTGCTGTCATATTGGAGTAATGTAAGAAGGTTTTTTGTTGAGTTTTAATGCATTGCGTGATGGTTACTTATTGATTAACTGCGTGACTTAAGGCAAAACGTGTCGTCTTTTATGTTTAAACACCCAACGTACCTCCTTTTTCTTTCGGTCACGTAATATGTAAAATTACTGAAGTGTTATATTAGATTTTCTTTATGTTCAAGGTGTTGACGAAGGATCCAGCTCAAGCATCTAGAAAAAATGTATTGCCTTTTCGCGGTGATACAGCTGATAGTCAATTCCCGTCGTGTTCGGGTAACACTAATATTTTGTCAGGTTCGTCAGACCACAGTATGCCTGAGAATACCAGCACTAGTTCTCAACATGACTTATCTACGAGTAGAGATGAGCATGAAGCGCCCGCACAGACGGCATTATCAAAAAAGATCTCTATCCTCAAACAAGAAATCGCATTACTTAAAGGTAGAGAGAATGCTAATCTACTTGCTGAGAGTGAAGAGAAAGTACTCAAGCATAAAAAGTTGGAATTGCAGAAGATTGAACGAGAGCTGAAGACGAGGCAGAAGAGTACGGAAAGAAACAGAAAATACAGGCAAGAAAAGAGACGGGTATTACAGGAAATAGTTTGTGGCAATCCACAATTGAAGAAAAAAATGAAAGTTCATGATCAGAAAGGACGACCCAGAATTGAAGAAAATCGACCAGCCATCTTGAAGACCATCGTTGATTTAGCTACCAACGGATCTGCAGCTGATGATCGACGTCGGACTGAGAGTATTCGATGCATCAAATCTCTTGATCAATTGACAACAGTCCTTCAAACGGACTATGGATTCGACATCAGCAGAAGCGGGGTTTATTTGCGGCTTTTACCACGTAGGTCCGATTCAATACAAGGAAAAAAACACATAACAACCGTTCCTGTCAAACTTGCAAAACCGCAAGCAGACGCGCATAAAAACCATATTGACGCGAGGTTTGCTAGCGCCACGATCCAAAATTTGGAAGAGCTGGCCTCAATGCTCGGACCTACCGAAGTTTTTTTCATCAGCCAGGACGATAAAACTCGCGTACCGTTTGGGATAACTGCCGCAAACAAACAAAGCCCCCTTCTTATGCACGTAGAATATCGCGTAAGGCTTGCTGATCATGACTGGGTCGTAGCTGCATCACACAAGTTAATTCCGTCAGTATATGCAGGCATAGTCATTAAAGAGGATGGCCTGGGTGTTCGAGAAGCAGTTGGTTATTCTGGACCCACCTATGTAGCTATTCGCTCTGGAAAACACTCCTCATCGACTGCAATGTCTCATGTGTTGGACGTGGAGAGAGTATTGACGTTAGCCGAATTTGACTCTCTCGCGAAAAATGCACGAGGCGATGTAAAACCGATCGCAATATTTACAGTTGATGGAGGTCCCGATGAAAATCCTCGCTACGCCAAAGTCATAAATGGCGGGATTCACCACTTCACGAAATATAACCTTGATGCACTATTTGTTGCGTGTAACGCTCCTAGACGTAGCGCCTACAATAGGGTTGAGAGGCGAATGGCTCCGCTCAGTAAAGAATTAGCTGGGTTAATACTTCCTCACGAGCATTACGGCAGCCACTTAAATAACAGTGGTAAAACAATCGATGAGGGAAAAGAAAAACAGAATTTTGCATTCGCTGGACAGACCTTAGCAGAGATTTGGTCCAATGTGGTTATCGACGGCCACCCAGTCATGAGTGAATTCACAAGTCCCGAGTATTCGGAACTAAAGGAATCGGATCTGGAACAACGATCGCAAAAATGGCAAGACATTCACTTACGCACGAGTCAGTACTTTTTACAAATCGTGAAATGCAGGGACACGGAGTGCTGTTCTCCTCCCCGAAGCTCAATTTTTTCTGTTTTGTCGAGTCGTTTTTTACTACCTCCAATTCCGATATCTCAAAGTGATATTGGACTTAAGATGGCTGATCAGAACGGAAAATTTCCATCATTATTTGTCCTGGAAACATTAAGGGATACTGTCAGGCAAACTTTTAATTCCTTCAAAGATATTCTATATGATATCGCTTGCCCTTCCCTGAAACGTGGTAATAATATCCAACGAAAAGTCTGCACAAAGTGTGGGCTTTATCATGCATCTCTGAATAAGTTACAAAGCCACCAAAAATGCTGTGGAGTGATGGGTCCTGTTAAAAAAATTCGGCCTGTCAGAGTTGCTGCTAAACGCCAAAGAGAAATACTAGCACTTATTAAGAACTACGAGGATCAAGAAGAACCAGAATGGTTTGACGAAGAACTCATCGATACAGATAATGTAGAACTACAAAAGATAGACGAAGAAAAGGAGGAAGTTGTAGCTTCTCTCATATCGATTGAGACTCACCTGAATCATCCTTGGGAACATATTGCATCCTAGGTGCATCGTGATAAAAGATTATTAAAGTATTCATTATTGATGTTACATAATATAAAGAATATATTTTATTTCATATTACATATATATTTACTTAATGTAAATAATATATAATTGTTCGTTCTGAAATTATCTATTAAATGGTTTTAATATTTTACTTGCTTCTTATTTTTGAAAAAAAAACGAGAGCAGGAAGGGGGGTCGGGCTCCATGTCACGTAATTTCCGGGAATAACAGGGGGGGGGGGTCATCGACACCGTCACGAAATGTCACAGAGGGGGGGGGGGGGGGTTAAATATTTATAAAATTTGCGTCACGTGTTTTATGAATGGCCCCTATCTATGCCACATATGTGTTCCACGCTGCTGCTGCTGCTGCTGCTGCTGCTTTGTAAACAAGATGAAATTAAAATATTGTAAAGAAAAAAGTACGAGCATGTGCACTACATTATACATATACGTTATAATATCCTATGCACTGAGTATTCACTTCAAATAAATAATAGATAAGTGTACTCCACGTGGTGTATTCTCGGTTCTCGGCAGTCCTCGCCTCCCCGCCGAGGAGTCCTCCATAGAGTAGATGGCCGCTCAACGTACACGCAGGCGCAACACGTCACTTCATGCGCAGCCATATTGAACGTTGCATGACGCAGCAACGCGACGCTGAGGGACACATTTGACGAGTTCTTTTCAATCAATCTTGTGGTTCCAGAATCAACGATTTAAACTCGTAGTCAAACGGACGTTGGGACGCGAGGGCTATCGGGTTGTGAACGACAGAGAGATACAGGGTCTATACGGTAAATTATTTCAAATAATAAACAATTCGAGCGTAGCAGGTTATATTTCTAAATGGGCTACCATTTACCTTGTTACAAAAAAATAACAATGCCGTGTTTATGTTACAGTTGCATGCCGGAAACTCCAACATTGCCATCGTCTAAATCACAACAGGAGAGGCTAACGGCAGCCATAGTACGTGAGTGGTTATCCATCAAATTAAAGAGCGAAAGATACCGAGCGAAGTTTCTAAGAACAAAGGACAGAGGCCAAAAAGAGACAAGAAGAAGAAAGAAGTTCCGAGATGGAAACCGACTCCGACGAAGAGGAGGAGGAGGAAGAGTATGAGTCTTGAATAGATACAAAAATGTTATTGTTGTTTGGTTTATTTCTAGATATTAAAAAAAACGTTCAAATTCACTGATGTTTTTGTGTACGAGTTTCTATTATTATATTTCCAATAGCGTTCCAGAAGGGCCCTCTCTCTGCCCTATGCACTTCGGTTCGCCTTCGGTCACGACTACGGTCAGTGACTGAAACGCCCCAGTGACCGAAAACCGGTCAAGTGACTAACCTTACTTTTATTACAGTGACCGAAAACCGAAAAAACCGGTCAAGTGACTAACCTCAAAAAAACGTTGTTCGGTCACTGCTCGGTCACTTTTTCCGGTTCAAAAAGGGCAGAGAATGACCGTGACCGATGAACGAGGTTTTTTTCGGTCTCCCAATCCGCTAGGGTTCTAGCTTCCTCTCACCTCCCACTTCGCACCTGCTTTCACTTTTTCAGCTTATTTCTTTCACACTCCCACTGGCTTCGATCCGCATGCTACGCGCGCCAAACCGGAAGTCCGCTAGAATGTATTTTTTACATGAGATAATAAACATGATTTATCCTTATCAAACTCGCTTGGATTTCAATGGCAGGGTTGATAGACTATTCGTTAATTAATTACTGGATAGATTTTTCTGATTTATACTCGTCAGTTTATAAGTTCATGTATTGCAATTTGCATAGGAATATCATTCGTTTTTTAATAACTTGTGGATCGTTTAAATTCTCAGGTTAGGTTTCAACGATAATGCGTGGCCATTGTTTTCCTTGTAGTCCAGTAAAAATTTTGAAAGTGAGCACTGTTTAGACATAAATATGCAAAATTGATCTAAGGGTAATTGGATGACGCTGAATCAAATGGCAATAACAATTTTGCAATCAACCCCCGAGAAAATGTCTTAAAATGTTTAAAACCGGTTTAATTCGGAACCTGATAATTTTAACGAAAAAAATGTCAACCAAAAGTTGTTTAGGATATAAAATTACGTTAAAAACTTTTAAATGTTCGTCTTCGTATCTTCAAAAATGAGGGAGAAAAAGACGAATGAAAATTTGTTTGCAAGACAAAATCACTTTGCAGCCGAAGCACCACTGGGAGTGTAAGGGACGCAAGATACTCATTGGAGCACGTTGCGCGCATGCGCATATAGCCATATAGCGTGTCTCTTTCTGACAGTGACCCTCAACCAGTAATTTTGCCAATATTCAGTCGTCATTATTGAATACTTGTGCAGTAAATAATTTTTTTTTAATATCTGAAAAATTTGATTAACTCCCTTGATTAACTCTTACTAAAGCAATCTGTAACAAGAAAAAACCCGAGATATTTATGAATTTGATATTTTTTAATTTTTTCAAACTTCGAGGTTTTCGTCCCCCAATTAAATGATTTTTCGTTTTTTTATCCCTTATATTTAATGATACGATGGACTAACAATATAACGTGTGTGCTTTGATATTGCTTTAAAGTGATAAATCGTATTAGTTCGTAAAATGCGCTTAGGATATTAGAAAGAGATCGACAATCTATTACCATCTCTTTCCGACAGCACCTCTCTACTGGTGGCGCCCTACTTGTGGCGGCTACGAGAAAGAGAAAAAATAATTTAGCCATATCAGCCAAATCGTCAGAGTTTCAAGACCTGTATGTAAGACCGTGCCCCTGACACAGAGCCATGGAGCCTAGATACCAGGAGGTTCAGCGGCAATGCAAAGGCGCTGAAAAAAGCGTCCCCGAAAATGTCCCGAAGTGATGACGCTGGGGTGCAGCGGCACCTACATATGTAGTAATATATTGGTCAACGAGGTGAAAGTGATCGGATGAGTTTCTAACCTCACGACAGACCGATTGTGACATCAAATGTCGAAATATCCGTCGATTCATAATTTCCTCATGACGGTTCGGAAAAAAAACGCAAAAGCGAGAAAAGATCTCAAACTCAAACTCAAAATGGCGGCGATACAGCCCATCTAGAAAAACGTGTTTTTTTTACGTATAGCTTCACGGGAGAACGGTTTTCTCGTAAAATATAAGACCTTAAACAAAAACCAAAAAAATCACAATTTATATATTATTAGCTATGAGACTACCTAGAAATTTGCTTTCAAATTTTGAAAAAATAGCGCACTTTGACGGAAATAAATCGATTTTTTGCCAAAAAAGCAGTAAATTGTTCATAAAAAAAAGTTTACATTTAATCAAAAAACGGCTACATACTTCCATAGAGAATGTAATTGTGAAGCTGCTATCAAAATTTCAAATCGATGCATACAAAGTTGGTCGAGTAATCGGTCTTCCGAGATTGAAAAAAGTGGTTTCGAGAAAAACGCGTTTAAAGTTGTACGAGCAACTGAGTGCGCGCTCCGAGGCGCTGCGGCCAAATCGATAATTGAACCTTCAAATTAAAAAAATCGCTACAGGACCAATTGCACACTTTTTTTATGACACCTGAGTATATTTAGGCAAGAAAACGCCTTTCGAAAATCCTAGAGTGGTGTTATCCTGTAACACGAATGAGGGTTAGGTACATCATCTGTGGTCTATCTTAGATCGCACCCATGTTTAGCGTATATCTATATACGCTATACATATAGGTGCCGGAGCACCCCAGCGCCATCATTTCTCGTTCTCGTTTTAGGGCCGAGTTGAGAGGCCTCGCTGAACCTCCTGGTATCTAGGCTCCATGCACAGAGCACCCAAGTAGCAATTTTCAAAAAGTTGTCCAAAAGTCGGCTAAAAGGGTGCCACATGTCCGCCCGGAAGTTATCTTAAAGTCAGCAACCATCCAAAAAGATAACTGTTGGAGACATGATAACTTATAGGTAACTTCCAAGCGGACATTTGGTACACATTTGGACAACTAATAGACAACTATTTTGAAATTGCTACCTGGGCAGTTTCAGTGGACCACGATATGTCGCTCGCCGCTAGACACGCTGGGAGCCATGTGCCCGGCTCGCTCGCAGTGCACGTAGGCATATTGCGTTATTTAATAGCAATGATAGTTATAATTGCTTACCTAGTACACTTAATATTTTCAATATGTTTTAATAATATGACCTTCGAACAATGCGAGATGCGAATAAATGCGAATGGATGGAACCGAACTCTACGACCGATATATATATATATATAGTCAACCGAGCACTCGACTAACAGCGCCACACAATATAGTTATACTCGAGCGACAACGCTGAGGACAGGGAGTGACCATTTTCTTACCATCGGAAAGGTTTGCAATGTCAGGGGCAAGTGGCTGGCACCTCCTATCCCTTACCGTATATGAAAATGCTACGCTTTTTGACCGCTTAAGGGACTATACCATTGTGACACTTTCAAAAAATCGATTTTTTTGCTTTTTTCGACAGTTTATGTCGACATTTCATCTTACAAAAATTGATAGTTAAATCTTTAAACGCGTTTTTCTCGAAATGAGATTTTTCAAATTTGCTGACATTGTAACTCAAAAAGAAATTATCCGATTGAATTGAAATTCAAACTGAGTACTCTTGAATATACTTACTCTACAATGACGTCGGATATTTTCGATTGGATGAAAATTGACGATTTGGCATTGACAAAAACGACCATTTTATAGGCAAGAAAACAGATATTTTTCGAAAATCCTACGTCATTCAATAGGAAATACCTTTCAGTTTAACATTTTTTCCTTTTTTGGTTTCAGCTACTCAATCGGCCGGAATCATGTCAGCGGTGGAGAAACCTTTTTTGGCGCCTCTGAAGGCAGCGCATAAGTCGCTCGGATCTCAATATTTTTTTATAAAAAAATTATGTAATATAGGTAAAATATAGCCAAATATATTGTTAATTTTCCGAAACATTTAATTGAATACTTTTATTCCAAAAAATCCCCAAAAATTACCCAAATTTTCAGAGTTTACACTGGTATAGCCCATTAATTTAGTTCTACCTCTCCCCGTGGCGCTAGTAGGTCACTGACAATATTCTAATTGCGCAGGCGCGAGGCCCGCACGGCATACTTAAACACCCCGACGCCGAACACGACTATTTTGAAGCTTGGAGTTTACGCGGCGGTGCAAAATTGATGAAATTGCTGAAATTACTTATACTCGCGCGCTAATGCCGTGCGTTGTGCACGGTTGTACCTTAGGGTACCCGCGTAATCCTGAAAAGGTGCATTTTTCACCGTACAGCCGATCCTCGCATTCGGAGCTATGGAAAGCCTTCGAATTATATGTGTGCGTGTGTGTATATATACATAGCCCCTGCGCGCGCATGAGGATTGTCGAGAACAACTAGCGCTGCGAGTGGCAGAGTAGGACACTCCAAACAGAGGATATTTTGCGTAACAACAATTCTGAAAGATGCCACTCCCCTGGTCAGAGGCATGGTCCAAACCACGGTCTTACATACAGGTCCAGAAACTCCAGTGGTGGGGGTAGGTCACTTGCTAAAGACGTTTTTCATAATGTAGTGGCCACTAGCGGCGCTGCGGTAGGGTTACCCACATCGACGAGTGGCAGCGGTTGCGGGGGAGGGAACTCTGTCTCAGTCTCACCCGCGGACTTTCGCCGCGATTGCACTTCCGTACTTATACATACCTATTTATTATAATGGCGAATTTATAGCACGTGGGAAAAGATATTTGGGAATGAATATAAGCGGTAAAATATGTCATTAATGGCAATCGAAACTTAAATCTTCGAAATCTAAGATTTTAAAAGATTTCTCGATTTTGCTCGCAGTTTTGCAGTTTGGCACCACACACCACTTTGTCATTTTATTTTGTTGATCGCGAGGGCTATCGAGCATTAGTCGAGACGAGACGTCGAAGAAAATAAACTTTATATATTTAGGTTGACACAAATATATCAGCGATGGTGGGCAAGAATAAGATGTGGAAATGTATGGAGGGCGGGAAAGAAGGGGGAGAAAAATTGGCGGTGCAGGATTTGTGAGGAGAAATTTGAGACGGTGGAGCACCTCCTAATTTGCAAAAAGGCTGGGAAATGATGCCAAAAGAGGCAAGAAAAGAAGCGGAGGAGTGGATACAAGGAGTTGACGAGGTTGCGATAAAGGGGGAGATCATTAATATGTTAAGCGGGAAAATAAATGTGGGAATTTGCCGCTACTTCAAAGAAATAGAGGCATTATGTGCAAAAATGAAAAAAGAGGAAAAAGATGAGAGCGACAGCAATCAGTAGTGGTTAGGATATAGGTTAGAATTTTAGACGTAAGTTGTTAGGTGTAAGTTCGTGAATGAGATTGATTGTAAGAAAAGAGACTTTGTAAAAAACTTTATAACAAGTTGTGCAAATAAAACTCTATTATATATATATATATCAGCGATGAAAACGTTCTTTGAATTGGTTTTTAGTTTAGGCGAATCGCGCACTCCTTATTTTTCACGATGCCGATGATATCTTTGGATTTCACTTTATTACTGCTTCCATACGTGGTGTTTTTTTTCTCAACCACGTATTTTCCGGGCGTGACTCGATGTATCCAAGCATGGCCGATGATTCGATATTGCGCATGTGCGTTATTACATTGCTACCAAATAAGTAAAGCAAAATTATACTTCTACCAACATATTTAATAATCTGCCAATAAATACACACGAGGATTTCTCTCCAATTTCTCGGGTTTTCAGGTTATTTTTATCTGCGTACCCGATGACAGCGACGAGTCGTGGCGGTCGTGGCTATGCGGAGGTAAGACTGATGTGAGACAGAGAGATCTCTACCCCGCAACCACCGTCCAACGTCCATATGGATAACCCTGCCGCAGCGACTCTAGTAGCCCCTTGGTATCTAAAAATTCTTCAGTAAGCGACCTACCCCCACCACTAAAAAACGCCGGCATTTCCAGACCCATATGTAAGACCGTGGTCCAAACCCTAGCTCTACCTCATAACTAAGGGGGCGTACACAAATTACGTAACGCCCAATTTCGCAATTCTTGATCCCCCTCCTCGTCCCACGTAACGGTACCGTAACGCCTGGCTAGAAGGCAATGTCGTCAATAATTGCCATTTTGTTTCATAGACATAACTAATTATGAAAGGATCGGGTTTATACTTATTTTATGAAGTAAATATCCATCTAGTTTTAAACCAATTTTTATGAAAAAAGTCTTTAAAGTGAACTCAGAAATATGCCTTCATTTAATGACGAAAAAAATTATCTTTATTGTCCCATCGATATCTTTATAAAAGGTTATCTGCATATGAAAACTCGTCAATTTATCGATATCTATCCAAATGTAGTTATCGTTATGCGTAGCCGTTCTTTTTTTTTTTTTTTTTTTTTTTTTTACAAAATGCCGACAGTTTGGGGATATTTTTTCTATTTTCAAGGGGTTTTTTTCGTATTCAAGCAGTCTTTAAAAATAGTAATTATCAAAATTTAAAAAATCGGCTACGTACAACCTTAGTCACTGCGATTACAAAAGTGTCAAACAAAAAAAATTGGAAATCGGTTGATAAGTTCTTGAGTATTCGCTGGAACAAGGTCGAAAAAAGTAGTTTCGAGAAAAAACGCGTTCAAAGTTTTCGTCCCGTTTTTCTCGAATTTCATACTTATATTGAATTATCTGATCGCGGGCGAAATGACGGTTCATCTTCATTATATTTCACAAAATAAACGAGCCTGCACTTCATCTATTGTGAACGATGCCATACCTGGAGGGACTGAGGGCACTAACCGGTCACGCTATCTGTTCTCACTGAAGTGACTGTAACTCCGTCAATTTTTTTACTTGTAAATAAAAATGTTGCCAACATATTTTTGAGTATATGTACTTTCAAAAATGATTTAAAACTATTTTTTTTATTTCAAATTTCGCTTGGGCAAAGTGGGCAAGGGGGAAAGCTACTGTGCAAGTTCTTCACAGTAACTTCTCCCCTAAAGGCCTTAGGCCACTCTAGAGGCCGAAAAAATAGGCTTTTTTGGGATTTTTTCAGAAAAACTACGAAATAAATCGAGATTACAAAAAGGATGTTTGTCATACATATCAGTGACTGTAAACAATAATTTTTTTGAAGTGATTAATTTCAAAATGGCGGCTGTGCAGCGTTTTTGCAATAACGTCTCCGTTTTTCCGAGGTCCACGGCAGGACAAACAGCTCCTGTAATCTTTTAATTATAATAAGCCAATGAATTTTTTTCGACTATATATAATAACTGCTATAGAAGTACGTAGGATTTTTTCGATATATTTATTTTTGGCCAAATGGCGCACTTCTAAAGTGGAAAGTGAAAATCTTGCCGAAAAAATCGACAGATAATTGTTATTAACGAATGAACCATGCAATATAAAAAAAAATTTAAGTAATTATTAAATAAGAAAAAAAAATCAGTGATTATCATTTGAGGGTTCATCACAGTGTAACGGTTTGAAAAATAGCTGATTCTCAGATTTTTTTTTTCGATAGCTAAAATACGCTAACCAGTCCGATTTTTTTACGTCAAATCAAAATACTCATGAAGAACCGAAATTAAATCTATAAACGTTCATTTTTATTTATTTTTTACATATTTTTTAACGGTTGACAGTGTTTCCGAAAAGAAAGGAGTCCTCACGGTGTACATGGTTGTAGCCGTAAATATTATCTGAAACAAAATTTATAAAAAGGTTATTAATCAGTATGAAAGCCGCTATCTTGCTGTAAAGGTTCTTTTTCAATCAAAATTGATAGAATGGCGGCGGTTTAAAAAAAAGTGTCAAATTTAGCCTATTTTTTCGAGTTTTTCGTTATAAAAATTAATATTAAAAAAAAGCTTCCATAGCAAGATAAAGAATAGCGTGAAGAATGTTGTGTCAAAATTTGAGAGGGATGCATTGAAAAATCTTTCTTTGAGAGGGTACACCGTTTTGAAAAACGACATTTAGAGAAAAACGCCTTAAAGTTTCCAGGTCTCACGCCGCTGCTCGAATCACTTTCTCTAACTAAGAAAGGCTGTAGTGTCCGAAATTATACGAATTTTTCCTTAAAAATTGAACAGCATGTTTATAACCGTCTATACTATCTGATAATGCAATAAAATCGATTTTTTGAAAATTTTAGACCGTGATGATCCCTTAAAAAGGTTCAACAAGATTCTAGGATACCTTCGATGTATCATAGAAAAAAATTGGCATGTCAATAAAATAATTATTTCTAAGTTCACAAGTAATTAAATTTTATGTATTTTTTTAACCCCCGGAAAAACCATATTTTTAGACTTCAATTGCTTCTAAATGTCGCAATTGCGTTAATTTTTTAGGATTTAGATGTTCCGTAAAATTAGAAAAAACTTCAAGTTATTGATTTATACTTTTCCCATTATAATACGATTTTTTAATTTACGTTTCAAGTGTTTCATTGAAGGCGCTATACCAGTGTAACACTTTTTAAAAATCGATTTTTTTTTGCCTTTTTCGACAGTTTATACTTTCAAGAATATCCTGTAAAAATTTCAAGGCCGTATCTCTAATCATTTCATCTCGCAAAAATCGATAGCTAAATCTTTAAAGGCGTTTTTCTCGAAATGAGATTTTTCAAATTTGCTAACAGCTAACTCAAAGACCAATTCTCCGATTGACTTGAAATTTGACCTGAGTACTCTCGAATAAATTTACTCTACAATGACATAGGATATTTTGGATTGGATGAAAATTGACGATTTGGCATTGAAAAAAACGACCATTTTATAGGCGAGAAAACAGACTTTTTTTCATAACTACGCCATTTTGTTAGATTTTGATATTTTTCAAAAATCCTATGACATTGTACAGGAAATACCTTCCAGTTTAACGACATTTTTTCCTTCCTCGGTTTCAGCCACTCAATCGGCCGGAATCATGTTAGGAGTGGAGGGACTTTTTTTTTTGCGCCTCCGAAGGCAGCGCATAAGTCGCTTGGATCTCAATATTTTTCTATGAAAAAATAATGTAATATAGGTCAAATATAGCCAAATATATTCTTAATTTTCCGAAACATCTAATTGAGTACTTTTCTTCCAAAAAATTCCCGAAAATCACCCAAATTTTCAGCGTTTACACTGGTATAGCCCCTTAAGTTTTTACTTACTTGCTTTCTTTCCTTCTTCACCACGCGAAATCTTATAGTTACACAGCAAACACGCAACCATCTTATTATCGTCATTAAAAATCTCATAATATTTGCAAAAGCTTTTGGCTATAAACAGCAATACTTTTAATAATAATTATAATAACACAACGTGCGCTCATTCGCCGAATATTCGGCGCTTCGGCCGAGAGCGTGGCCGAATATTTGGTATTCGGCCACATCACTATTCGTGGCGGCTCTAAAAGTGACCCAAAAAACGAATATTGTGTGCAGGATAGTGTACAAAACAATATTACCGAAAAAAGACAGATTAGCGATATAAATAATTAGAATATATGAAAGATATGCGACTCGTTTACGAAAAAGTGAGGCTTGGTGAGACGTATCTGTTGAAATGTGGGAACCTCGGAACTATGGGAAAGGCAACGCAAAGCTCGGGGCAGATGACGCCACCATAGCACGTCCTAATCATTTCAAACTCACGTCACGTCCCCGCAAGTAAATGTTTATACATATTTTCTGAAAATACAATATTTTAACATTAACATTTTTAATTTTTCGTTAGTTCGACATTTTCGTGTGTTTCCGTTATTAAAACGGACTTTTTAGAGCGACCTACGTCGCTGTTTGTACCATATATCTGTGAGAAACATTGAGGTTATTGCAGAGTTTATTTGTTATTGTGTGCAGGGAAGAGAGACATCTCTGCATTCTCCGTTGTGTGCAATGAGTACTCAAAATAAATTTGCTCACTTAAGAGTCGAAGAATTGAAACTCATTCTCATGTCAGAAGCAGATGGGCTAGGTGACAGGAGAAAAAAGGACAAAGCTATTTCCCATGGTTTGCGCCGGGCGTCTACCTTAGAGAAAAAAGGTGTTCCTTCAGCAGTAGATCCGACGCACAACACTGAACCACCAAAACAGCTATCTACCCGTAAATAATTAGAGAAATCGTAATTAAATAAATATGTTTGACCGTCTGGTTGAAAATAAATGCTCAGACACCGCTCGCTCGGGCCGTGCTATGCTAGCGCCGGCAGTGATGAAAAGTGGCAGTTGTCCTTCCCATAAAAATAGCAAAACCAAGGCGCAATTTCTGCTAATTCTAACTCTTTCGAATTAACCTATACGTAAATAATAATAACAAGTATCTGCCGTTCATTTAAAACATTTTCGCGATATTCATTCGTACATATGAATATTTTGCTACAATAAGTTGGCCTTGGTGACGTGACACAATGTATTAGCATAGGAACCCCGTTTCTCTCCGCACCTTTCAAAAATTATTCAGCAACAACCGTGAATAAACGTCAAGATATATTACAACTGGAAAGATAGACTTTGGCCAATTGACTCTTTGTCTTCATAAAAAGCAGCGACGCGCGACCATAACCACAGAAATAAATATATCTCAGAACCCTCGTTCTTCAGGTTAGTTAAATTCGTTAATCCAAAAATCGGGACTCATTTAAAGAATCTTAATGTTTCGGAACCGTTCGTTTCCTTGATAAGCGGGAGAAGGTACCCCGATGAGTGGTGCGATAATGTCGGAAACGAACGATAGTACCGGTATGCATAAACGATATGTCGTGTCACTATGTTCCGGATATGCGAGACGCATAACGAGATACCGTTATTGCCGCCGCTTCGATGAGATCATTCAGCAGTTATTAGTACGTTTTTTGCGATCCATTCGAAATTGACTCAGCAGGACATAAATTGAAGACACACGAAGTGAAACAGCACTCTTGGTTCGGAGCAGGGCACGTATCTACTCCGTGTCTTCAAATTCCTTCCGGTTCTCTCGTTCATTGATCGGTACTCGCGAAATTAAGAGTAAAAGTGAATCACGTTTGATCATGGAGTGGATAGAGATCTTCTATGGTGTATCTACGATTCTTTTGGGATTGTATTACTGGTCCACTTGGAACCAGAACTACTGGAAATCTCGCAAAATCGTTGGCCCCGCACCCACACCGTTGGTCGGCAACTTGGGGCCTGTGTTTCTGGCAAAAAAATCGTTGGGCATGCAGATGCAAATCATCTACAAGAAGTATCGCGAGGAGCCCGCGATCGGTATATATTCATTGCGTGAACCGGTCCTTCTGTTGACCGATCTCGATCTCGTCAAGGACGTTCTCATCCGAGATTTCTCTACTTTTGTCGATCGTGGGCTGATTATATACGAGAAGGTGGAGCCACTGACTCAGCATCTGGTTAATCTGGAGCCCGCGAGATGGCGACCCGTCCGAAAAAGTATATCGCCCGGGTTCTCTAGCCACAAAGTGAAAGAAATGTTTCACCGGCTGCTCGAGTGCGGCGACCAATTAGAGAAATATTTGACCAAATTGTGCACGGAGAACGAGATTGTCGACTGTCGCGAGTTGACCGCAAAATTCGGCACCGACGCTATCGGCACTTACGCCTATAGTATTCGCATGGACGCCGTCAACGACGAGGCGAGCGATTTTCGTAGGATGGGCAAAGTACTATTCGAGCCGGGCTGGAAGAACATTTTTAGAATGAGGCTGCGCGAGTCGTCATCTTTCCTCTACTCGACCTTCGGACATCTCTTCTGCGACTCGCATATTACCGGTTACTTCGGGAAAATGCTAATCGATACGATGGACCATCGGAAAAAGCATGGGATTGTCGCAAACGATGTAGTAGATCTTGTCATGGATCTCCGCGATCACCCTGATAAGCTTGGCGGCATCGGTAAGCACAAATCTACATTGTGTATCAGTACGTTATTTTAGCAGCCGTGACAAAATGGCGCCTAACAGACTCATGCGCAAACGCATATTTGATTCAATATGGTGGACGGTGCTCCAACCACGGTCTTACGTATATGTCTGGAAACTCCAGTGGTGGGAGTAGGTCGCGGACTGGGAACATTTTTAATTATGTAGTGGCCACTAGCGGCGCTGTGGTTGGGTTACCCGCATAGCCGATAGACGGCGGGTACGGCGGAGGGATTGCGACGAGTTGTGGTTATGCGGAAATAACACTGAGACAGAGAGATCCCTCCCCGGAACCACCGTCCCTTGTCTATGCGGGTAACCCTACCGTAGGGGCTCTAGTGGCAACTACGTGTTTAAAATTGTCTTCTATAAGCAACCTACCTCCACCACTACAGACTGGCGGTGTGTCCAGACCTGTATGTAAGACCGTAGTTCCACCACAAGAGGCATGAAGCCTAGATACAGGAGGCCACACTCGGCCTTTCAACTCGTCCCCAAAACGGTGACGACTTAGGATGGCGTTGGGGTGCTCCGGAGCCCTACATATATAGACATAGGCCAAACATGGGTCCGACATATTTAAGTGCCACAGTTATACTAAAATTTGAGACGGAATGATACGGGATTTAGTACCCATACAGTACGGATGATGCCGTGCGGTATATTATTCTTCATCTATAACAACAACAAAAAACTTATTCCTATCCAGATTCTTAGCGAACAAGTACATTTCAACAATTATAGAATAAGTTACTTTACAGACAATTAAGTTTTCAGCCAGAATATTAAGTGTGTGTTACAGACTAAAACACACACATGTTGGCTTAGGATGGGTAAATCAGTCTAGTCCCTTCATTCCTTTTTTTTTGTAGTCTTTAATGTTCACAGGTGACACTCCGATAGCCGCCGCGGACGGCTTCGGGATTCTCGCACTTTAACACGGCAGGGAAGTACGAAGTGATATATATATATTTACTGTTACGTCCCCGTGAACTTATCGAATCTTAGAGAGGACGCAACACGGTGTTGACTTCGCTTTCGGGTCAAGACAATTAAGTCCTTTACCCAGGGACGGAAGTCACGTCTTTGATATGGGAAGAATGACGGTTGGATAATGCGTTGGTCTTGAGGAACATTGAATGAAACGAGAGTTTTTCATAAATGCTTTGCTAACTCTATTTATTTGCGGATAATTCGCCGTTCGTTCCCTTTGTCCCAATGGTCGTCTATTAACCGTGGTTATAATTTCTTCTATCGACGGTATCGTTTTAAGATTCGGATTATTGTTGTTACACAATTTCTTTATGATTATAATGCTCACACAGTGATTACATGGAGATTAAAGGGTTATAATATTAACACGCATGTCGAACGGTTTATAATGTTCGCACAATGATTACACGCGGTTAAATAGTTACAACATTTACACACGATTAAATAGTTGAAATAGTTGCAATGTTCAAGATAAGAGTATAGTTTTTTTCGACGACAATTGATTACAGCGGATCTGGTTTAGATTTAGGCTGTATTTGATAATTAAGATAGATGTTGCAGAGTCTTGAGGTTGAAAGATACGGTGGTGATGCAAGGGTTTAGATTTGGTAATTTGAACTCTTCGTGATGGCTGAGACTTCTTTTGAGGAGAGTCTTTGACCGATATTGGAAGTCGAATTGCGACTGGACAATACGTACAGTGAACCTTGCTGGATTTCAACTGGTAGATCTCGGTGTCGGTACGTTTAGCGATAAGGTTGAGACTGAGACTCCAACTGCTGGACTGGTACCACTTCGATGACTGCTGCGACTGGCTGCTTGTTCACAACGACTTAGTCTTCGGACTTGATGTTGAGATTGAGACTGACTGGCGTACTTTTAGCCGCGTGATTAAAATCGATACTGCACACGTTGATACTCTGACTGAGACTGCTTGATTGAGATTGAGACTGAGATACTGTCTGCTAGATCGAGACTACTGGGTAGAGACTGATGCTGCGCAGCTTCCGCCGCGCGGGGTTTTGAAGCGAGACTGCCGCGTTGAATTTTTACCAGAGACTGCTCGATTGAGATTGAGACTGAAGTAGCTTTGACCGCGAGGTTGAGATTGAGACTGACGGATTGAGACTGGATATTGACCGCGAGGTTGAGATTGAGACTGACGGATTGAGACTGGATATTGACCGCGACCGGCTGCGGCGTAACGCCGGCCACGGGGTTGAAGTCGAGACTGAACTGCACACTGCTGTGTTCCCGGTCCTTCCTTTTATACCCCTTTCTCGGGGGTGGTCTTCTCTCGAAAGATCTTCCACGTGCCGGCAATCTTGGGTGACCTTCCTTCTGCTTCCCCTTTTTAAGGGTGGTCTTCTCTCGAAAGACCTTCCACGTGTCGGCGATCTTGGGAGGCGTTCGTATCCCTGGTACGTATGACTCAGGGGTGACTTTCCCGTTGTAGTACGCGTGGCGGGTATTGCTCGAATTCCCGGTTTTACGATTCTTGGATAGTAAAAAGAAGGCCCAGGGGTATCCCTTCTTCAGTTCGATTGGATTTTGCGCTGTGGGTGGTTTCTGCGTTGGTTGGTTCGCGCTTCCCCTGTTAAGCCGTCCAAGGGGTGGTCTGACTCAGAGGTGACTCTCTCGTTGGGGTACGCGTGGCAGATATTGTTCGATTTCCCGGTTTTACGATCCTTAGATATTGATCCGAGTCGGTGGTGGCTGTGGTTTTTAATGACAAAACTCGCCTTTTCGGCGCCGACAGCTTATATATACAGTATTTCAATGCCTCTTATAAGCTGGGGCTCGCTGCTGAGAGCGACAGTAGTTCGCGAGGTGGTTCGGTCGAACGATGGGGTGAACGAAGTTGATTTTCTAATGGCGTGGTGGTCCAGGTTTAATGGAACTATAGAATGAGTGTGATGAAGCGTGGCATGACGTAACACCTCCCCCCTTGAGATAGGGCATTGCGGGTATGATAGCAATGACCGTTCGCACGCCCTCGTGTGATTTAGCTTTTTAGGCTCACATCTGGAATACATTGCCTCATCTGGTTGATAATTTCCATGCAGCGTTTGAGTGGTTCCTCTACTGCTTCGAACTAGTCTCTTGGTGTCGTCTGTGTTTGGATCCTGTGATTGTTTCTTGCGAGGCCATTGATTGGATTTATTAGTCTGGTGATATAGTAGTAGTTTCGGTAGTGATTTTTGTTACCGTGATCATTTTCCTCAATTTAATGAATTCTAAATCTTCCTCTGCTTCCTTTCGATATTGGTCCCACCATCCTTGATCACACCGTTGGAAGTTTCCATCTAGCATGGTGTTTAAAAATGTTGTGATTGTGTCGATGTGGGCGTACACCCAGCGTATGGGTGGTTTCCTCTCCTGGTGACTCGCGCTGGCTCTCTTCCTGTAGATGTTTTGATGTGGGACTGTCGAGTTGGAGGATGTGGGATTTGAGGGGGTAGTGTGGATAATATGGCATGGCGGGGGTTGTCTTTCTCATATATACATGTATATATAAAATGAGGATTTGAATCTGTTTACTCGTCGCTACTGCTTTCTCTTAAGCTCAGAGGTGATAAGCGAAGTCGATTTGGATGGACTATTCGGTTTTCGGAACCCACTCTGATTTTCACATTTCCGTCTCTCTTGATTCCACAAATTTCATGTGGGTCAGTGTAGTGGTCCCCGAATTTCCCCTGTTTCTGGCCTTTTTGTAAGAACACTCTATCTCCTAGTTTAAATTCCTGTGGCTTTATTTTCCTATCATAGTATTTTTTTATCTTTCCTTTGCTATGATTAGATGCCCTTTTGCAATTTTTTTTTGAACGTCGTGTAATTTAGTGGCTAGTTCCGTTAAATAATCCCCGTAGGTTCATTGCTCTTCTTCAGGTTCTCGTTCAAATGATGGTTGCCGGGCTAGTTTTCCAAATACTAGCTCGTATGGGGTGTGTTTGGTTCCCTCGTGAATACTGGTGTTATAGGAGAACGTAGCTAATTCCAACAATTCATCCCATTCGTTGTCCCTGTCGATAAACTGCTTCAGATACTCTATCAGCGAATGGTGCGATCGTTCCAATGATCCATTTGACTGCGGATGGTATGCGGTTGTTCGGCACTGCTTGATTTTGAATCTTTTAGTCACACGTTTCATCAGGTTACTCAGAAAATTAGCTCCCTGGTCTGTTAATATTATTTTCGGTGCTCCGAATATGCATATAAAATTCTTGATGAGTGCATCTGCGATGTTCGCTGACGTAGCTCTTCTCAGTGGAATTGCCAAGCAGTATTTGGTCAGTAGATCCTGAATGGTAAGTATATACTTGTTGCCTTTCCTTGTTATGGGTAGCGGTCCGACTATGTCCATAGCTATTTTGTCAAACGCGGAATCCGGCGTGTCTGTGATTACCATTGGTTGTTTGGTTTTCACACGTACTAACTTCTTCAGATGGCATTTTAGACAATGCCCAACGAATTGCTGTATTTCTTCCTTCATATTTTCCCAGTAGTAACGTTGACGTATTCGATTATACGTTTTGGTTACTCCTTTATGTCCTCCTAGTGCTGAGTTATGTGCTTCTTCCATTATATCCTCGCGTTTATCTTTTGTTGCATATTGGATTTGCCCAAGACAAATTATCAGCTGCGTTGGTGTATCCCTGATGCTCTTACGTATAGGTTCGATAACGTTTTCCCAGCTGATTCCATTAATTTCCTTGGTTTTGGCTATGCTGATAGTAGAGAGTCTAATTCTTCGCAAGATTCTTCCGACATCACTGCAAGTCTTTAATAACTCTTGCCGTCCCAATAGCTTTTCTTTTGTATCCTTTACTATTATTGCGACGTGGAATTTGGAATTGCTTTTTACGGCCTGAATTTCACCGATTTTTGCATTTAAAAATTTTGGTAGTGCTCGTCTTTCGAACAAAGCCTTTGATCCTTCATCACAGGGTTCTCCTGTCTCGGAAATAAAATACAGATAATTGTCTTTCCTCATAAATATTTGCTCCCTCACCTCAATGGGCAAGTAATTTTCTTTTGATATAAAGGAATCTTTTCTTTTCCGCATTTGAAATTCTTCGTCCTCTGAGTCATCATCGATGTTGAATTGTGAAGCTCCGTCGACTTGATCAAAGTAATTTTCGTCAGACTCGTCACTTGATGTATAGAGGCTTTCATCGCATATTAGTGTGGTCACTGGTTCTTCTTCTTCTTCTTCTTCTTGTGGCTGCGTTGCGTCTGTTGATTCTGCCTCGTCCTGTTGATCTTGCACATTGTCCTGCTGATTCCTTAATCTTCTCAGTATGCGCCTCGCAGTTCTTTTGACTGGTTCGGCAACTGTTGCTCCAATACTTTTCCCGGCACTTCGTAGTCGTCTAGCTATTGGTTCATCATTTGGAGGTAGTTCTTGCGTTTTCCTTTCCTTCTTGTTTAAATTTTGTGTTATGCTTCTTCGTAGTCTTTTAGTCAATGGTTCATCGTCTAATTCCTCCTGTTCATCCTCTTCGGTGTCTGATTTATTTCTTTTACTTATAGGGTGAATTTGTTCTCTTCGGATCTTCGGTGTCTTTTCAGTATATGGATTTCGCGATAGTGCATCTGCATTGACATTTGTTTTGCCAGCCTTGTACACTACTTCGTAATCGTATTCCTCTAGGCGTAGACGCCAGCGAGTTAATCGTGACGTAGGATCCTTTGATGTATGTAGCCATACAAGTGGCTTGTGATCCGTTACGAGTTTGAAGCGTCTTCCGTACAGATATGGTCGGAATTGTGACACTGAATGTAATATTGCAACGGCTTCCTTTTCATATGTGCTATATTTTTGTTCTGTTTCGTTTAAAACACGTGAAGTATAGGCGATGGGACGATCCTTTCCCAAAGTGCCTTGACTTAGTATCCCTCCTACTGCTGATCCTGAGGCGTCCGTTGTGACGATGAATTGTTGTGTGAAGTCTGGATATTGTAATACTGGTTCTTGACATAGTAGATCTCGTAGTGTTTCGAAAGCTTCCTGTTGTGGTGCATCCCATCGGAAGGTGCATTCCTTCTTTAATAACGTGGTAAGAGGTTTTGCGATCTGAGAGAAGTTTTTGATAAATCTTCTGTAATATCCAGCAAGTCCCAGGAATTGTCGAACATTTTTAGTATTCTTTGGTTGTGGAAATTCCTTGACTGCTGTCAGTTTTGATGGATCCGGTCGCACTCCTGCTTTACTGATGACATGACCTAGGTATACAACTTCTGGTCGAAGGAATTCGCATTTATCCGGCTGTAGTTTAAGTTGTGCATCTCGTAGTCGCTTCATCAACCGTTCGATTTTTAGTTCGTGTTCCTCCAATGTCGATGCATATATGACTATATCATCTAAATATACGAATGCGTCTGAACCTTGCATTCCTGTTAGAACTTGATTCATGAGACGTTGGAATGTTGCAGGTGCGTTTTTCAATCCGAATGGCATCCTTGCAAATTCATAATGACCATAAGGTGTTGAGAAAGCAGTTTTGTGGCGGTCCTCTGGATGCATCTTAATTTGATGGAATCCAGAAGCGAGATCGAAAGTTGAAAAGTACATGGCTCCTCCAAGTTGATCTAGAATTTCGTTGATTAGTGGAAGCGGGTATGCGTCCGTAATGGTTTTCTCGTTAAGCGCTCGGTAATCTAAAACCATCCGCCAACGTTTGTTTCCTTTGGAGTCCGCCTTTTTGGGTACAATCCACACTGGTGAGTTATACGGAGATTGAGAGGGTTGTATTATTCCCCCATCTAGTAGTTCGTTGACTTGACGATTGATTTCTTCTTTTAGAGTGGGCGGATAGCGATATTGGCGGGTATTGATAGGTAGCTCATCTGTCGTAGATATTCGATGCTGGATGACACTTGTTGCCATAAGTTTTTCCCCTGGGAGATAGTATCGATCTTGAAATTCCTCGACGTGACGCTTAACACTTTCTTGCTCCTCTTCATTAAGATCGTTTAAACGTAATAGATTTAGTATTTGTTGGATTCGATTTTGAGATTCATTTGAATTAGTAGGTTCAATTACCGTAGGATTTTGACAATTGATTTTGAATAGATGTGTAGAGTTAGAAGATTTGGCGGTAGATCTTGAATTGAATTCAGTGCGATTTGGTAGATATTGATTTTTTTTTTCGTCCATCCCTATATTGTCTTTTGACGAGGGCGGATTAGTCTCCCCTCCTACTTGTTGCTGTAAGCAGTTGGATACGAGTTCATATGGTAATAACTCTAGAACTGGTACAGCGACCTCGATTTCTTCTTCCGTTGTGTTGATTAGGTAGAGATGCGCCTTGCCCTTATTATTGGTAACCAGCGCATTCCCTAAGTATATTCCCTCTGATACATTTAATTTGGGTAGATATCCTTCTTTAACTTCGAGATTTGCAACGCGTACATAGAAATGTCCTCTTGTGCGTGCAGGAATAACTATAGTTTCAAGTTTGACGAATGGAAAATTATTTCTCCCCCATTTGAGGCATTTTTCGGAATATGATACATCCGCATGATGGGTGTTGAAAAATTCGCTCCCGATTAACCCGTCATCTTCGATTGGAAAATCGTCCGCAACCAGGTGAAAAGTTACGGTTGAATTTAGAATTCGTATTTGAACTCTTCCCAACGTATTAACGTAGTTTTTCGTTATTCCACTGATTCTGATAATGTCACTTCTGTCCACTTCCACTCCGGGCGAAATTTTGCAATTTTTAATTAGATTTAGCGCAGAATCTGTATCGATCATTAAAAGAGTCGTGTCTATGAAATCCTGAGATTCGACGGAAATTACAGGCACATTGCTGGTACGATTTAAAAGAACGACGGCTACTCGTCGAGGTCATTCTTGACTTTCTTCCGGCTCGATATGTCTGATACTGCGCACAAACGAAGTTTTAATTGCTTCATCTCCAGCTTGGAATTTTACTTTTGGGGAATTTTTGCGTTGAAGTAGAATTTTCTGGAATTGAGGATCGTCGGTTTAATTCTTGATTCCGAAATGAATTTACGTATTCTCTTTTACGACACTCTTCGATTACATGTCCCGGGTTTTTACAATAGCGGCAAATAACAGCAGGTTTAAACACAGCGTTGTTTGGTGATCTACTAGGCGGGTTTCCATTGTGGGGCACATTAGCTCCTGGTTGAGCAAAATTTCTTTGGAATTGGGTTCTATTTAGTCCACTGTTCTGATGTTGAGGTGCAAAATTATTTCCTCGCGGAGTTAACGGTTGCACCTGATTTTTAACCGTGTTAATGAATTTATAACACTGATTGGCGATGTGACCATTTCGCGAACATAGTTGACAGATTGGCACGTTTGCTTGAATGTGATGGATACGATCTCTAGGTTGATATTGTGGTCCTGAAGAATCGAAATTTCTTGTCGGTCGTACGTTTCGTAACGCATCTCTGGCTTTTAATTGTCGTTCTATGTTAATTGCGTTTTTCATTGTTTCCTCGAAAGTCTGATCTCTTTTTATTTTATTTTCTATTTCTGGCTTTAGACCTCGAATAAAACAGTCTACTAGGTCATCGTCTACAGTTTTCCTTGCCTCTGCACTTAGCTCTCCTTCTTGATTAGCTTTGTATTCCTCGAAAATTTTGTTCCCAAGTTCTTTTGCGCGATTCGCATAGGACAAAGCACCTTCATTTTCTCCTTGAAAAATTCGTCCGAGCTCGCCTTGCAATTGGTAAATTGATTTTGCTGGGGCATATAGCGATTTGAGAAATTTGACAAAAGCTGATATTGTTTGAAGCTTCACGCCGTGAACAGCGCGTCTTGCTTCCCCTCTCAATTTATTTCTCAATATTAGCGCAAGATTTTGCTGTGCGTCCACAGGCATCATCTGCTGTGCTTCCTCGCATCCTTCTAGAAAATGAGCCAGCGGGATATTATGTCCGTCGAAAATCGGAACGGCTTCAAGGGCGTATTTGATTGAGACAGGAATATCAGGCATATTTCTGATTCTAGTTTCTTGAGTTTGATTAAGATTTAGATTCAGCTGTCCTAGCGGTTGTTCTGATCTCCTCGGTTCGGAAACAGAGGAATGATGTTCGTTAAAGTTGGGGTGATTAGCACCAAGAGTTGGTAAGTTTGCTATGCCGGAGGGGCCAGCTGCTGATTTTGGGATGTCTTCTAGGGGTTCTCTGTCCTCTTTATGTAATAGATTTATCTCTTCGGATCCCTTTACTGGGGTTCTTTGTGTGGTCATTCCGTTTTTCCCATATCGAGAGCGTTTTGTATCCCACTTCTGACACCAAAATTTTTCTTGTGTTACGTCCCCGTGAACTTATCGAATCTTAGAGAGGACGCAACACGGTGTTGACTTCGCTTTCGGGTCAAGACAATTAAGTCCTTTACCCAGGGACGGAAGTCACGTCTTTGATATGGGAAGAATGACGGTTGGATAATGCGTTGGTCTTGAGGAACATTGAATGAAACGAGAGTTTTTCATAAATGCTTTGCTAACTCTATTTATTTGCGGATAATTCGCCGTTCGTTCCCTTTGTCCCAATGGTCGTCTATTAACCGTGGTTATAATTTCTTCTATCGACGGTATCGTTTTAAGATTCGGATTATTGTTGTTACACAATTTCTTTATGATTATAATGCTCACACAGTGATTACATGGAGATTAAAGGGTTATAATATTAACACGCATGTCGAACGGTTTATAATGTTCGCACAATGATTACACGCGGTTAAATAGTTACAACATTTACACACGATTAAATAGTTGAAATAGTTGCAATGTTCAAGATAAGAGTATAGTTTTTTTCGACGACAATTGATTACAGCGGATCTGGTTTAGATTTAGGCTGTATTTGATAATTAAGATAGATGTTGCAGAGTCTTGAGGTTGAAAGATACGGTGGTGATGCAAGGGTTTAGATTTGGTAATTTGAACTCTTCGTGATGGCTGAGACTTCTTTTGAGGAGAGTCTTTGACCGATATTGGAAGTCGAATTGCGACTGGACAATACGTACAGTGAACCTTGCTGGATTTCAACTGGTAGATCTCGGTGTCGGTACGTTTAGCGATAAGGTTGAGACTGAGACTCCAACTGCTGGACTGGTACCACTTCGATGACTGCTGCGACTGGCTGCTTGTTCACAACGACTTAGTCTTCGGACTTGATGTTGAGATTGAGACTGACTGGCGTACTTTTAGCCGCGTGATTAAAATCGATACTGCACACGTTGATACTCTGACTGAGACTGCTTGATTGAGATTGAGACTGAGATACTGTCTGCTAGATCGAGACTACTGGGTAGAGACTGATGCTGCGCAGCTTCCGCCGCGCGGGGTTTTGAAGCGAGACTGCCGCGTTGAATTTTTACCAGAGACTGCTCGATTGAGATTGAGACTGAAGTAGCTTTGACCGCGAGGTTGAGATTGAGACTGACGGATTGAGACTGGATATTGACCGCGAGGTTGAGATTGAGACTGACGGATTGAGACTGGATATTGACCGCGACCGGCTGCGGCGTAACGCCGGCCACGGGGTTGAAGTCGAGACTGAACTGCACACTGCTGTGTTCCCGGTCCTTCCTTTTATACCCCTTTCTCGGGGGTGGTCTTCTCTCGAAAGATCTTCCACGTGCCGGCAATCTTGGGTGACCTTCCTTCTGCTTCCCCTTTTTAAGGGTGGTCTTCTCTCGAAAGACCCTCCACGTGTCGGCGATCTTGGGAGGCGTTCGTATCCCTGGTACGTATGACTCAGGGGTGACTTTCCCGTTGTAGTACGCGTGGCGGGTATTGCTCGAATTCCCGGTTTTACGATTCTTGGATAGTAAAAAGAAGTGGCCCAGGGGTATCCCTTCTTCAGTTCGGTTGGATTTTGCGCTGTGGGTGGTTTCTGCGTTGGTTGGTTCGCGCTTCCCCTGTTAAGCCGTCCAAGGGGTGGTCTGACTCAGAGGTGACTCTCTCGTTGGGGTACGCGTGGCAGATATTGTTCGATTTCCCGGTTTTACGATCCTTAGATATTGATCCGAGTCGGTGGTGGCTGTGGTTTTTAATGACAAAACTCGCCTTTTCGGCGCCGACAGCTTATATATACAGTATTTCAATGCCTCTTATAAGCTGGGGCTCGCTGCTGAGAGCGACAGTAGTTCGCGAGGTGGTTCGGTCGAACGATGGGGTGAACGAAGTTGATTTTCTAATGGCGTGGTGGTCCAGGTTTAATGGAACTATAGAATGAGTGTGATGAAGCGGGAACTTAATATTAAACGCGGAATTACACAGGAGGCGAAAACCATGCTACTAGGCTACGGGGGTCACACGGCATGCAACGGGTTGCTCAGCATGCGCGACCGGAAGGGTCCAAATTCCATGGGCCACGTGCCCGAAACGTTCGCTCGCTCGACTCTCTCTCTTTCTCACTCCCGTACTCTCTCTCACGCGTACGTTCTCGCGCCGAACTCGCTCGCTCGCCTTCACGCGCGCTTACTCCGACTTCTCGACTCCACGGCACAGACGTTTTACGACTTTACAGTACCGACGCTACCTTACTCGATTATACAGACTTGACGTTAATTGACTCGACGATTTTACTCTTACTTGACTCGACTATTTTAACTTGTACTTGACTCGACTATTTTAACTTGTACTTGACTCGACGATTTATCTTCTACTCGACTAGACTGCTCCGACGTTACGCTCCGACTACTCCGATTTCTGCCAGACTGCTTGGCGCCGACCCGGCTTGCCGCGCGGTTGCTAACGGCGGACTTCGACCTACCGCCGCTAACGCCAACGGCACTGCCTCTCTGGCGCGGGCATTTCGATGGTGACTGTGACATGTGCTTACACAAAAGACTCTTTCCTTCTCGCTTTTGAAAGAGATTTTCTTGAAATCTTCATGTGGAAATTATAGAGCCTATACCGGCAGAAATTTTGACTGAGAATTTTGAGGTTAGAAACTCGTTCGATATCTCGTCGACCAATATATTACTATACATAGGGCTCCGCGGCACCGCAGCACCGTCACGTTTTCGGGTACGTTTATTCCAGTGTCTTTGGATTGGAGTTTACAACCGTACTCGGTTGTAAACTCCGAATTGTATGTATCTTGAGGAATAAGGATTCCTTTTTCTTTGTTCAGAACAAAGAACAAGGAATCCTTATTACTTAAGGAACGTCTTTGAATACGGTATCTCAGCTCCTTGAAAAAAGGCATAGGAGGCAGGCCACATAATGCTAACCGAATTAGACGGAAGATCGGTAGTAAAAAATATCCCCTCAATACGGTCGCACCCTGCCCAGCCCTCTGGCACTGTTGGGCACGGTGGGCACAGTCTTACACAGGCCCCTGATACGGAGCAGTTTCAGTGACCACGAAATGTCGCTTGCCGGTAGAGGCGCTGGGAGTCGAGTATCCGGCTCGCTCGCCCGCCCTCAGCTTACTTCGCTTACTTGGCTTCAGAGTTGCAAAAATGATAACTGGAAAATGAAGCATTATTCATTACTTAAATAATGCGTTATGGAATTTCATTCTGCATTTTCATTGAAAAGTAATAAGTAACGGAATTTATGTTGCATTACCCATTAAAAAGAAATGGACAATGGAATTCATTTTGCATTACTCATTGAAAAGAAATGGGTAATGGAATCGGCAATGCATTATCATAAATAAGTAATGCATTATTTGCAACTCTGCTAGGCTTGCTCTAGCATCTCTAGCTCTAGTAGTACAATGAGCACAATTGAATAACGAAATGAATGCCATGGGGCTGGCCCTGGCGCTCGATTCATTTTATGACGTTGCAGAGTTTCCCTTTTTACGAGCCCCAATCCGCCTCAACTTCGTTTTTGCCACCCATTCCACATCCCACCTCCTCTAACATCCATTCCACAACTCCCCCCAACCTCCCATTCAACCCCCCCCCCCCTTGCGGCCGCAGCCGACTTCCCCCTCTGTATCGTATTCACCATGACATATCTGCCATGGGCATAGGGAAACTGCGGAAAAGCTATACCGATACAGCCGGTCACAAGTTCGCTTCCCAGTCACGGAACTAGTCGTCTTTTGCCGATAAATGTCGAAGAAAAACATTTCACGACGAAATTACGCGACTGGGATTCGAACCCGTGACCTCCCGATCCGCGGGCCAGCACGCTAACCACTAGGCCAACGCTCCGGGTACAATCGATAATAATAATACACGTATTTACAGAAGTGACGGATTCACTGCTGGCATCCCAGCTATTTTCATTCTTCATCGCTGGTTTCGAGACTACGTCTACAGCGATGAGTAACACCATCTACGAGCTCGCTCAGAACCATTCCATACAGGACAAACTGAGAAACGAAATACATGACGCGTTGGCGAAAAACAACGGACAACTTTCTTACGAAATTGTCAAATCCATGAAGTATCTCGACATGGTGTTCAACGGTATACAAGCTTCGGCTGTCCTCTGGTCGACGCCTAGCGTAATCTCGCGGCGACCCCTCTCGCTCTCGTATTGCCATGATAAATAAGGCATCATTGACGTACATTTATTTCAGAGACCCTCAGAAAATATCCACCGGTATGTACGCTCACGAGAAGAGCAGCGAGTGATTATACATTCGCCGGGACGAACATAACGTTACCCAAAGGATTCCGGGTACTTGTGCCAGTATTCTCGATCCATCGGGATCCGAAAATCTACCCTAATCCGGAAGTATTCGATCCCGAGAGATTTACGAAAGAAGCGATCGCCGCCAGACATCCCATGAGCTACATACCCTTCGGAGGTGGACCGAAAACTTGCCTCGGTATAACATGACATTTTCTACTCAGCGGCGATAATTGAGGGCTCCGTTCAATATTTAACCTGAATTAAACGCATCAAAGGAAACACAACCGACTTTAGGGCAAGTCATCGTTGTACATCTATATGTGTATGTATACATTTCAGGTATCAATTTCGGCACTTATCAATCCAAGGTTGGGATAATCAAGATCCTTCAGAATCACAAAGTCGATGTCTGTGAGAAAACGCAAATACCTTACGTCATAAGTCCTCGAAACATCTTCTTAACATCTACCAAGGCCATCAATGTCAAAATTAGTAAGGTGAATTAGAACGAGTTCAACGCATCCTCCGAAGATCTTACCATACGATGAACTTATATGTAATATTCTGTACTGTAACTTCGCTTCAAATAAAGAAAGTTTGAAAAAAGTGTACGATAAGCGTAATTCCATCTGTGTGATTCTGGACATCGGAATACAGGAATCCGAACTCTAGCTCTACAACATCATATATGACCTGATGCTTTGTTTTTTCTAGACAAAAACAACCATCTATGAGAAAACTAGGTCGCCAAAATTGTGAGGTTATGTTGACCTCGTAAGACATGTCCTTAAGGCCCTGATAGACAAACGTCTTTTGCTTCCGCATTAACCTGCAAATTTGCGCCACAGTGCGTGGTTTGGCGAAATAAATGTGTGACGCCAAGACGGCAAGTTTGCAGCATATATACGCAACAATTACCTGCTGCAACAACGGTACTGATGCGGCAAGCTCCAGATTTTGAGTGATGTCATCTTTATATCGTGTTTCAATCATAAATGCCCCACGCTGTGAGGCTCCGTTGTCGGTAAAAACGAGGCAAGTTATCGCGGAATTGAGACGGAAAATTTGGAATACGTTATTCGGGCAAGGTTAGGGCACATTGGCGGCACGCTTTGACGTTCCATTGCCGGCAAAAACAAGGTATATGATTATAACCATAGGCAGATTCGCTACGACAAATATCATGATCCTCAAATTAGTTATATAAGTTAACCCAGTTGGATGGTCGAGTGGTTAGCGTGCTTGCCTTCTGAACCAGCCCATCGTGAAGTTGCGGGTTCGAATCCCAGCCTCGTACTTTTGAAAAAAAAATAATTACGGGCATGACGCGTAATGCTCAGTCATAGTCGGGCGTCGCACACACGAACCGGTACATTCGTGTGTGCGACGCCTATTATTCCTATTTATTCCCACCTGTCCAGCTACCGGTAATGCAGAACCCCATTTAGCGGGTCACAACACCGTAATAGCGGGCCTCATTTATGACGACGAAGGAGGGTTACGGTGTGTTCTACATATTCCGGCAGCGGCCTGCTCTACCGGCAGGAACGTCACAGCATGCCGCCAATGTCACCTTGCCGAATAGCGTATTTCAAATTTTCCGTGTCAATGCCGCGATAACGTGCCTCGCTTCTGCCGACAATGTGGCGTCACAGCGTTTCTCCAGTGTACCCTCAGCTTGCCGAAATAACGCATTCCAATTTTTCTGTCGCAATGCTGCAATAACCCAGCAATGAACGTGCTCCAAATGTACCGCCAATATTCTGTATTTTCGTACTGCAATATTAACACCAGCATTCACACGAGGATGCGCAATGCTGTGCTGCTAGAACACAGCTTAATGCCGCGGCAAAGGATGTCACTTTTCCGTCACAAGTTGCTCTCGCTTGGCGTGGTGTTGCCAATGTGTTGTTGCCAAATTTCTTAGCGGGGGCGGGGGGGGGGGGGGGGGGGGTTAGGCCACAGTAACGGGTATAAAATCATGTTCGAATTTAACCATTTTTTTCGTATGAAAATATCAAGCTGTTGGAAAATATATATATATTTTTTTCGATGTACAAAATGGCCGACTTCTAATATTTTCTTTTGTTATCTTTTTTTTAGACGCTCCGCGGCGTGACATTTAGCATCCATATTTTTTTACTTAGAACAAAAAACAAAAATTCTCGTCAATCTACATTAGAATACCTAGAGAAGTACGTACGGAATTTAAAAAATATTGTTTTATTCAAACGTTCTAGGTATTTGAATTGAGTTGTAGGTATGTGAATGAATTTTCAGTGAAAAATTTCGCATAAAACTGCTCATAAAATGAAAAGTTTTCGATTAATCAGAAATTCTTTAATAAAAAATTGTTGAACTTATTTGGCATGACAATTGGAAAAAAGCTGTTTCGAGAAAAGCGCGTTTAAAGTTTTAGGTTCTCTATGGCCGTGCCAGAGGTGGGCTTGCGTTATACGCTCAAAGTCAGTGAAAAAAAACGTCTTGCTATAAATCGAAGGGTAACTTATTCTTATGATGATAAAGCACCGTTTTAACGAAAAAAAAATCGATTTTTTGAAAATTCTACTGTGGCCTTACCACTTAAGGCGTTAAATCTTTGTGGCTCGCAGAAAAATGAGATCTTTTAGGGAATTTTTTTAAACCATAAAAGAAGCAAACGAAATGCGGGTGGGGTGTTGATTCTAAATGTGTTGAAGTAAAAGAAAAAAAAACGTACCCGCTACTATTCCATCTTCCATATGTATGGATATTTGCATGCCAATCGCGTAAAAATTCTCGAAGATGCGTGTGTAAAAATTTCATTTTTGCAATAAACAATATGAAATTTGTTGTAATCTTCATTGTTATCATCTCCAAAATATAGTCCTCGCAAAAATAAATCTTGTTGCAATTTAATTTTTTTTCATATCTCGTACCGTTAAAACATTATCGACGAAAAACGAAAAACACCTATTTTCAAGGGTGCGTTCCACCAGTTGAAAATCGGGTTCCAGATTAAAATAGAAATAAAAACGTGTCACCTATTTTCACCCATTCTACAAACATGCGAAATTCCATCGAAATCGGAGAGTTACACACCTCGCAACCTTTTCTTTAAGAGCTTTTGGCAGTCCGTGGGAGGACGCAGAACCTAGGAGAAGAAAAAATAACCATTACAGCACAGGGATCCAAAACCCTAGCTCTACAACGTTATAATATATGACTGCGAGCCGGATAGGCGGCATATTTCAACAGAGATAAATAATATTTAGGATGAAAGAAATCGTTAAACGCTGCATCGGGGAATTCTCTAGGACCGGATGCTTCGTTTTTTCTGAAAAAAAAAACACAACCATCTTTGAGAAAACTGCATTTGCAAGTTTATTAGGTTATGATGACTTTGTACATGTCCTTAAGGCGTTACATCTTTGTTGCTCACTGAAATACGACTTTTTCGGATTTTTCAAAAGATACTATTGGGTGTACAACTTAATTCGGTCAGTTTTTTGCTTAAAATACGCACTTGTTTGAATGACAAAAAGGAATTAATACATTAATCAAAATATTGTCCATCGCTAGCCACTACTTTTCCCCATCTTTCTGGTAATTTATGAATTCCGTCGCGATAGAAGCGTTCAACTTTTGAAGCCAAGAACGAATCGAGCCAATTTTTGATACCCAGTTGTGACGTGAAGCGTATTCCAGTCAAAGCGTTCTGCATCGATCGAAACAAATTGTAGTCGGAAGGGGCGAGGTCTGGGCTATAAGGCGGGTGAGCCAGAATTTCCCACCCGCTATTTTCCAAATAGTTTTTAACCACAATAGCAACGTGAGGCCGAGCGTTGTCATGTTAAAAGATTATGGACTCGTGTCTAGTCGCATATTCTGGACATTTTTCAGCTGTAGCTCGCTTTAAACGGATCAATTGATGCCAGTAACTGTACACCATAAACTTCCACAAACATATGGTGGGCTTCAGCTTATTTGGGACGAATAACGATATTTGGTTAAGAGATGTTGATACTTCACGATAAAGCAAAAATCAGCTGTTGCCGTCAACCATTTATAGCACCTAGAGCCATCTTTTGAAAACGGACCGAACTAAGTTGTACACCTAATGGATAAAAACTCAAATACTTCTCGAAAATACTTTTAAAAAACTAGTTCTAAATACTAAAAATACTAACCAAAAACGTATTCTACATGCGTTGACGTATACAAAAAAAAATTGTTAATGAAAAAAATACAAAATGGCTGCTCAGTCGGTAGCTACCACGGTGTTATATACAGGTCTGAAAACTCGATAAAATTTCGGTGGTGGGGGTGACTCGACTATTGAAGCCAAATTTGTGGTGTCGCTAGTATCGAGGGGTGTTGTTTTAATCACGGGTTAGATTATAACGTGAATGCATGAGTATTGTTGTCTCTGTCGCACACAACACCCTTCCATTCCAGCGCCTCTGGGCGTCGAGCTTCGGCAAAGGAACCATGTGAACTAACGAAGTTTCCAGACCTTTATGCAAGACCGTGGTGGCTACAGTGAGAGCGTTTTTTAGGCGCTCTGCGGGAGAACGCTGAACTTTTATGAACTAGCGCCTAGAAAAAAAATCGTCATTTACATTGCTAGGGAAGTACACACGATTTGTTTCGCTAGAGAAGTACACACGATGATTCAAAAATATGATTTTTTCGCAAAATGGCATTATCATGAATACATTTTTTTTCTACAAAACGTAAAAATCGTGTGTAGGGGAGGCTGGGTTCAATTGGAAGGTTTTTAAGAAAATCGGTGAGTGTGACTTCATTTTATACCTTATCTGTTTGGTAATGGGCTTAAATTGTAGCTAGATTATCTTGCTATATGATAGCATTATTGATTTTGCTTCTATTATGCCCTGAACTTAAGTAGAAGCTATTTAAAAACTCTTGGAAAACGTTTCATTTGACCCTGTGTCGGGGTCAATCGAAACGGTGCCTGAAGTTAGCTGAAACAGGTGTTTTCAGCTGATTGAACTGATGTTTCTACTAAACCCAGGTACTGTTAACGATGTGTATGAAGTGATAAAGTATGTTTGTTGTGAATAAAATACACTTTTAATTAAAATAATCGGTTTTATTGCTTTTCATTCCAGTTTTGGTATCACCGCAGGCATATTGAGGTTCTTCAATATTATTTTGCTTATCTAGTTTTAATTTACTAAAGATAATCAGTCAGAGAATAGTTTTTGTTACTAACGAGGTACTCAATGAGACCGACTTATTTAGTCTTCGAGGTTCATTTTTACTCTCTCAGGCTGTTTTTTGCGGCCTTTCTCTTCAGTCTCTTTCCTTGTCTCTTCTTTTTCTGGGGTATCGGTGTAGATTGTTGACTTTCTCTTTTTCCTACCCCGTTCGTTCGATGACCCAAAGAATCCCAAACAAGGATTAGGTCTCTGCGGCTCGTCACTTCCGTTATCAAACAAACGCAAGTGTAAGTCTGCGTGTAAGTTTATTTAGGTTTGTTTCATAATTTGCAGAAACCTGATCCTTGTTCGGGTTTGTTTGGATTATCGAACAAACCCAAACAAACTCACACACACATACATACTTACACTAGGGATTTTTTAAACTTTTCCTCCACGTGATACATTCTGGATAGCCCTAAAATAGTCGAAAATGATGTTCTGAGCGAAAAATTATAAACGTTTTGTAAAAAAAATCTTTGAAAAGTGGTTAGTTTTGGCCTGAATATTTTTGGTGAAAAAAAAGTCATGTTTCCATTTAAGAAGAACATATCAGCCATCTGAACGTCACTATTTTGAATTTTGGACCAACAAAGGGGTAAGATTCCGAAAAGCACCCCCTCTGTTCAGGCTGAAATTTTGCACAGACCTTCTTTTTAATATTAATGTATATCATATTTGTCGTGTTCATTAGTGTGACACAATTTTGAGCTGTATTTTTTTCCTTTTTCCCAACATCAAATTATCTTCTTAAAAAAAAATTGTCGCGGAAGGTGCGAGCGGTCAACACATATTTAGAGGTCGTTCAAGCCTCCCACAAATTCCAATTTTCATGAAGAAATCGATATTTTTTTGGCCTCTTCCCACCCATGAATTTTACGCTTTATATTTTTTAAATTAACCTCGCGAAAGCTCTAGCCGACCAATGAATATTTGGTGGTCGCCCAAGAGCTTCGAAATTTCCAATTTTCGCCTTTTTTTTACTCTTCTCACTCATAAATTTGACGCTTTGTAAAATGTTCAAAACAATTAATCCTCACACCTCTAACTCAAGAATTATAATCTTTGTTCTCATAAAATAATTATTCAAAGCTTTTTTCCGTAAACATAATTATAGGCCGTATCATTCGTAAAACTGGAATGGCAGCTGTTTCCCGCGCATCGTAATGCGTCCCAAAGTTGGTCTCGTTAGTCAAACTACGGACCAATCGTAGCTGTACTCTGTGACGAGCGACGCCATAATTCACCAATACATAATAATATATAATAACATATACCGTCTAATCGGTGCTGGTTGCAAATAATTATAATAAATTATCCAGAAAATGTAGCGCTCCGCCGTTTACTTTGTTTTGATGCTACAAGAAATTATAGTGCATGCGAAATTTATTTTTTGGCGCAAATTCTGAATTTCGAAAACCTTGAGCAACCACTAAATATTCTTTGGCCGGCTAAAAGCTTACGCGAGGTTCATTTAAAAATTATAAAGCCTAAAATTCATGGGTGAGAAGAGGCCGGACAAAAACGACTTTTTAATGAAAATTTGAATTTCTGCCAGGCTTGAGCGACCTCTAAATATTTCTTGGTCAGTTTTTTTTCTTTAAATAAGATAATTGGATGGTGAGAAAACGGAAAAAAATAGAGTTCAAAATTGTGCCATCCTAGTGTTCATACACCATTTAGATAATTAGAAAACCATCGAATTTTTTTTCTACGGAGATTCAACGCCGCCGAAGCGTCCGTAAAATTTTCAAAAATAAGCGCACCACTCTGACGGTGATCGTGTAGATCGCGTCCGATATGCGTAGGCGTATGTTATTCCGACAGGAACATAATCTCAATTTGTTTTGTACAAAGAGAGTATAAAAAAAATAATGTATACATTTTTGTCGCTTCTTTTCAAATTTACTTTTTTTGGGATTAATCGGACTGTCGTGGTCTTTCCCGTTGGTTGCGTCCACCCCGGCGAGTGCGGGGTTTGGGGTTCGCTGTCTTAGTTCCACCCGTGGTCTTACCATAGAAAGTACTGTTCACTGGTCTTACATATAGGTAAGTCCGCGGATGGGTCTGCGACTTACCAGAGTTGGTAGTTCACTAGTCGCCACTAGGTTCGTTGCGATCAGAATACCCGCTGCGGCGCGGCAGGGGGGGGGGTCAGACAAACACAGCACTAGTCGGCCAGGCTTCTATCTCTCTATCTTTGTCCCACCTTCATGTTCGTTACGCGGATATTTATTATGAGTTCGAAACACTTTTAAAAGGGCGAAGAAAAGGCGTTAGTCCTGTCAGTTTCAATGTATCCAATTTTTAAAAAATGATCCTAATTGTAATCAAACAGACAAACTTTCTAAATCCAAGCGAGCGTGATGAGCATATACATACGATTTTGAAGCTATCACATTGCATGTGAACTTTGACGGAGTGGTTCCGTATTCCCCTCATGCTCGCGTTGTTGTATGTCCAAAGCCACTTGTCTCAATTTTTTCTTCCGTCCCTCATTCCCGTGTTTTTTATGCAATGTAATAAAAATACAAATGCAAAAAATTCTCTGATATTTTTTATTGTTGTACGTGCAATTTTTTCATATCGTGTTATATTTTTTTCATTTCATACATTTATATACATTTTTTTCGTTTCATATTATATTGCCCCTTCATGTTTTATTTTTGAAAGTATTTCGGTTAACGGTACTGTATCCAAAACGCAGAAAAAAATACAGTTATCAGCGACTCAGCGACACACGTTTTCAACCGCCCACTCCGTTGCTCGTCGTATTGAGGTTTTGTATGTCCGGGTGTCGGAACCGCAGCGACAACTAGTGCCGGCGCTAGTTTCCATACCTGTATAAACGAATTTAGACGTACATAGAAGAGCAGTTCTTAGGCTGGGAATAGACGTCCGATTTTTTCTTTCCGACAATCCGATCCGACAGTCGGATTCGACTATCAGAAGGCACTCGTGCCATACATTTGTTTGAGCATGCAATACACATCCGATCCGATAGTCGGATCGGATGTGTATTGCGAATAGATCCGATAGAAAAAATCTGACGTCTATTCCCAGCCTTACGGATATTATGTGCCGATTTTATTGGGGGGAATTCCCCCAAGGTTTTTTATCGATTAGCGGTGCTGACGACAGTTTTCATTCTCGCTCTCGCTTCCTCTTGTAGGCTTGACCGCCAAGGACATACCGGCGTTCTGCTTACTCTTATAGATGTTATGCGCTGGGGGAATCATTGTGTCCTGCTTTCTCTTATAGGTACTGTGCGCTGGAAACACGTGCGATCGTTCTCGCTGGGGACACGCTCCTCTCTCTTGCACCTTTTCGTTTCGCTAGCACTCTCTTGTTGTCCCATTGTAAAATAGTTTTTATTTGTCGTTAAAAAGCACAAGATTTATTTTGATTTTATTTTATTTGTTTATTTTGTTCATTTTATTTATTTTGTTTAATGTATGTATTTTATTTATTTTCATTTTTCATGAAAATCAAAGTTTTATTGTAAAATAGTTTTTATCGATACGCTTCGGTTAGGCATCAGAAAAATCCTGTTTGAAGGGGTGATCAAACTACAACAGTCGTGACACAAGGCTCATTGTTACCAAAAGGAAGATTTTTTTCGGTTCAACAGGTGGAAAACCCCTTAATTTTTTCCTTTATCACACCCTCCCACTCCAATACATCCTCCCCCTCTTGGAGGAAGAAACCCACCACCTTCCCGTGGTTTCTATTGAATAATTATAGCTCACGCATGTTTTTTTCCATTTTTATCTGGAAATTGCCAATCTCTAATACTCATTTTTCCCCGAGTACAATAATTCTATTATATAATAAGCACACACGTGAAGTAAAATTAACTAAGAGTGGGTTGATTTCATATTTGTATGCTTGCATTAATTTAATTCATTGTTTCATGACAAGTTAAATTCATTTCAGCGGACGAAAATATAAAAAGAATTAGATTCCATGAAAGAAGAACAAAGGAGAAAAAAATGAAATATTTACTGTTTGAACATCCGACTCCCCGTCCAGTTCATACCCCTCGTGCTACGAAAAGAAAGTGGTCTGTACTTTCGAAATGTTTTTTTTTTCTAAATAAATTGTCTTAATAAACTTAGTTTACACCAAAATGCTTTAAGCTATTCATATAAATGATTGTTCTGAAAAAAAAATCCCGTACGTCGGTTTCGACCCAAGACTCTTAGCTCACAATCAAGCGTGTTTTCCCTCCGGAATGTGTAAGAGAGAGATAGGTGTCTCATTCCGAGCTCCATAAACTTAGCCGCCGACTATGGGAATATCGAATTTTTTTCGACGCCAATCGATTGTTAGTCGTTTGTTAGTGTTTGTTAGACAAAACCCAGCGTTTGTTAGACTTTATTTATTGAGTAAAACGAAAAAAAAAATTTATGCCAAAGTTAGCCCCAGAAAATAGTTTTCTGGTGAATTCGAACTTTTCTTCGTAACCAATCGATTGTTAGTCGTTTGTTAGTGATTGTTAGTAACTTTATATCGTTTGTTAGAGCTCAATTATTAGTAAAATTAATGAAAAACTTTTCGGCCCTAGAGCGCGCTGCAAGCCAAGTGAAGATGGCGGCATCGTCGCGACAGCTGCTTCCGGCTTTCCACATGTGACTCGTCAATTTCAGCAAAACGATGATTCTTGTCATTCTATTAGATTGTTAGACGATCGCTAGTGATTGTTAGTTAACTTTCATCGTTTGTTAGAGCTCCATTTATATTTAATCGCTGAAAAACTTTTCGGCGCTAGAGCGCGCTGCTTGTCGCGAAGGTTGGCGGCATCGTCGGGACAGCTGCTTCCGGCTTTCCACATGTGACTCGTAAATTTCAGCAAAACGTTGATTCTTGTCATTCTATTAGATTGTTAGACGATCGCTAGTGATTGTTAGTCAATTTTCATCGTTTGTTAGATGTCCATTTTTATTTAATCGCCGAAAAACTTTTCGGCGCGAGAGCGCGCTGCATGTCGCGAAGGTTGGCAGCATCGCTGCGGCAGCTGTTACGACTTTGCACATGTATCTCGTCAATTTCAGCAAAACGTTGATTCTTGTCATTCTATTAGATTGTTAGACGATCGCTAGTGATTGTTAGTTAACTTTCATCGTTTGTTAGAGCTCCATTTTTATTTAATCGCTGAAAAACTTTTCGGCGCTAGAGCGCGCTGCTTGTCGCGAAGGTTGGCAGCATCGTCGCGACAGCTGCTTCCGGCTTTTCACATGTGACTCGTAAATTTCAGCAAAACGTTGATTCTTGTCATTCTATTAGATGGTTAGACGATCGCTAGTGATTGTTAGTTAACTTTCATCGTTTGTTAGAGCTCCATTTATATTTAATCGCTGAAAAACTTTTCGGCGCTAGAGCGCGCTGCTTGTCGCGAAGGTTGGCAGCATCGTCGCGACAGCTGCTTCCGGCTTTTCACATGTGACTCGTAAATTTCAGCAAAACGTTGATTCTTGTCATTCTATTAGATGGTTAGACGATCGCTAGTGATTGTTAGTTAACTTTCATCGTTTGTTAGAGCTCCATTTATATTTAATCGCTGAAAAACTTTTCGGCGCTAGAGCGCGCTGCTTGTCGCGAAGGTTGGCGGCATCGTCGGGACAGCTGCTTCCGGCTTTCCACATGTGACTCGTAAATTTCAGCAAAACGTTGATTCTTGTCATTCTATTAGATGGTTAGACGATCGCTAGTGATTGTTAGTTAACTTTCATCGTTTGTTAGAGCTCCATTTATATTAAATCGCTGAAAAACTTTTCGGCGCTAGAGCGCGCTGCTTGTCGCGAAGGTTGGCAGCATCGTCACGACAGCTGCTTCCGGCTTTCCACATGTGACTCGTAAATTTCAGCAAAACGTTGATTCTTGTCATTCTAGTAGATTGTTAGACGATCGCTAGTGATTGTTAGTTAACTTTCATCGTTTGTTAGAGCTCCATTTATATTTAATCGCTGAAAAACTTTTCGGCGCTAGAGCGCGCTGCTTGTCGCGAAGGTTGGCGGCATCGTCGGGACAGCTGCTTCCGGCTTTCCACATGTGACTCGTAAATTTCAGCAAAACGTTGATTCTTGTCATTCTATTAGATGGTTAGACGATCGCTAGTGATTGTTAGTTAACTTTCATCGTTTGTTAGAGCTCCATTTATATTAAATCGCTGAAAAACTTTTCGGCGCTAGAGCGCGCTGCTTGTCGCGAAGGTTGGCAGCATCGTCACGACAGCTGCTTCCGGCTTTCCACATGTGACTCGTCAATTTCAGCAAAACGTTGATTCTTGTCATTCTATTAGATGGTTAGACGATCGCTAGTGATTGTTAGTTAACTTTCATCGTTTGTTAGAGCTCCATTAATATTTAATCGCTGAAAAACTTTTCGGCGCTAGAGCGCGCTGCTTGTCGCGAAGGTTGGCGGCATCGTCGGGACAGCTGCTTCCGGCTTTCCACATGTGACTCATAAATTTCAGCAAAACGTTGATTCTTGTCATTCTATTAGATTGTTAGACGATCGCTAGTGATTGTAAGTCAATTTTCATCGTTTGTTAGATCTCCATTTTTATTTAATCGCCGAAAAACTTTTCGGCGCTAGAGCGCGCTGCTTGTCGCGAAGGTTGGCGGCATCGTCGCGACAGCTGCTTCCGGCTTTCCACATGTGACTCGTAAATTTCAGCAAAACGTTGATTCTTGTCATTCTATTAGATTGTTAGACGATCGCTAGTGATTGTTAGTCAATTTTCATCGTTTGTTAGATCTCCATTTTTATTTAATCGCCGAAAAACCTTTCGGCGCGAGAGCGCGCTGCATGTCGCGAAGGTTGGCAGCATCGCTGCGGCAGCTGTTACGACTTTGCACATGTATCTCGTCAATTTCAGCAAAACGTTGATTCTTGTCATTCTATTAGATTGTTAGACGATCGCTAGTGATTGTAAGTCAATTTTCATCGTTTGTTAGATCTCCATTTTTATTTAATCGCCGAAAAACTTTTCGGCGCTAGAGCGCGCTGCTTGTCGCGAAGGTTGGCAGCATCGTCGCGACAGCTGCTTCCGGCTATCCACATGTGACTCGTCAATTTCAGCAAAACGATGATTCTTGTCATTCTAATAGAATGTTAGACGATCGCTAGTGATTGTTAGTTAACTTTCATCGTTTGTTAGAGCTCCATTTATATTTAATCGCTGAACAACTTTTCGGCGCTAGAGCGCGCTGCTTGTCGCGAAGGTTGGCAGCATCGTCGCGACAGCTGCTTCCGGCTTTCCACATGTGACTCGTCAATTTCAGCACAACGTTGATTCTTGTCATTCTAATAGATTGTTAGACGATCGCTAGTGATTGTTAGTTAACTTTCATCGTTTGTTAGAGCTCCATTTATATTTAATCGCTGAAAAACTTTTCGGCGCTAGAGCGCGCTGCTTGTGGCGGAGGTTGGCGGCATCGTCGCGATAGCTGCTTCCGGCTTTCCACATGTGACTCGTCAATTTCAGCAAAACGTTGATTCTTGTCATTCTAATAGATTGTTAGACGATCGCTAGTGATTGTTAGTTAACTTTCATCGTTTGTTAGAGCTCCATTTATATTAAATCGCTGAAAAACTTTTCGGCGCTAGAGCGCGCTGCTTGTCGCGAAGGTTGGCAGCAATCGTCGCGACAGCTGCTTGCGGCTATCCACATGTGACTCGTCAATTTCAGCAAAACGATGATTCTTGTCATTCTAATAGATTGTTAGACGATCGCTAGTGATTGTTAGTTAACTTTCATCGTTTGTTAGAGCTCCATTTATATTAAATCGCTGAAAAACTTTTCGGCGCTAGAGCGCGCTGCTTGTCGCGAAGGTTGGCAGCAATCGTCGCGACAGCTGCTTGCGGCTATCCACATGTGACTCGTCAATTTCAGCAAAACGATGATTCTTGTCATTCTATTAGATGGTTAGACGATCGCTAGTGATTGTTAGTTAACTTTCATCGTTTGTTAGAGCTCCATTTATATAAAATCGCTGAAAAACTTTTCGGCGCTAGAGCGCGCTGCTTGTCGCGAAGGTTGGCAGCATCGTCACGACAGCTGCTTCCGGCTTTCCACATGTGACTCGTCAATTTCAGCAAAACGTTGATTCTTGTCATTGTATTAGATGGTTAGACGATCGCTAGTGATTGTTAGTTAACTTTCATCGTTTGTTAGAGCTCCATTAATATTTAATCGCTGAAAAACTTTTCGGCGCTAGAGCGCGCTGCTTGTCGCGAAGGTTGGCGGCATCGTCGGGACAGCTGCTTCCGGCTTTCCACATGTGACTCATAAATTTCAGCAAAACGTTGATTCTTGTCATTCTATTAGATTGTTAGACGATCGCTAGTGATTGTAAGTCAATTTTCATCGTTTGTTAGATCTCCATTTTTATTTAATCGTCGAAAAACTTTTCGGCGCTAGAGCGCGCTGCTTGTCGCGAAGGTTGGCGGCATCGTCGCGACAGCTGCTTCCGGCTTTCCACATGTGACTCGTAAATTTCAGCAAAACGTTGATTCTTGTCATTCTATTAGATTGTTAGACGATCGCTAGTGATTGTTAGTCAATTTTCATCGTTTGTTAGATCTCCATTTTTATTTAATCGCCGAAAAACTTTTCGGCGCGAGAGCGCGCTGCATGTCGCGAAGGTTGGCAGCATCGCTGCGGCAGCTGTTACGACTTTGCACATGTATCTCGTCAATTTCAGCAAAACGTTGATTCTTGTCATTCTATTAGATTGTTAGACGATCGCTAGTGATTGTAAGTCAATTTTCATCGTTTGTTAGATCTCCATTTTTATTTAATCGCCGAAAAACTTTTCGGCGCTAGAGCGCGCTGCTTGTCGCGAAGGTTGGCAGCATCGTCGCGACAGCTGCTTCCGGCTATCCACATGTGACTCGTCAATTTAAGCAAAACGATGATTCTTGTCATTCTAATAGATTGTTAGACGATCGCTAGTGATTGTTAGTTAACTTTCCTCGTTTGTTAGAGCTCCATTTATATTAAATCGCTGAAAAACTTTTCGGCGCTAGAGCGCGCTGCATGTCGCGAAGGTTGGCAGCATCGCCGCGACAGCTGCTTCCGGCTTTGCACATGTAACTCGTCAATTTCAGCAAAACGTTGATTCTTGTCATTCTATTCGATTGTTAGACGATTGCTAGTGATTGTTAGTTAGTTTTCATCGTTTGTTAGAGCTCCATTTTTATTTAATCGCTGAAAAACTTTTCGGCGCGAGAGCGCGCTGCATGTCGCGAAGCGTTGGCAGCATCGCTGCGACAGCTGCTTCCGGCTTTGCACATGTAACTCGTCAATTTCAGCAAAACGTTGATTCTTGTCATTCTATTCGATTGTTAGACGAATGCTAGTGTTTGTTAGTTAACTTTCATCGTTTGTTAGAGCTCCATTTATATTTAATCGCTGAAAAACTTTTCGGCGCGAGAGCGCGCTGCATGTCGCGAAGCGTTGGCAGCATCGCTGCGACAGCTGCTTCCGGCTTTGCACATGTAACTCGTCAATTTCAGCAAAACGTTGATTCTTGTCATTCTATTCGATTGTTAGACGAATGCTAGTGTTTGTTAGTTAACTTTCATCGTTTGTTAGATCTCCATTTTTATATAATCGCCGAAAAACCTTTCGGCGCGAGAGCGCGCTGCTTGTCGCGAAGGTTGGCAGCATCGTCGCGACAGCTGCTTCCAGCTTTGCACATGTAACTCGTCAATTTCAGCAAAACGTTGATTCTTGTCATTCTATTAGATTGTTAGACGATCGCTAGTGATTATTAGTCAATTTTCATCGTTTGTTAGATGTCCATTTTTACTTAATCGCCAAAAACTTTTCGGCGCGAGAGCGCGCTGCATGTCACGAAGGTTGGCAGCATCGCCGCGACATCTACTTCTGGCTTTGCACATGTAACTCGTCCATTTCAGCAAAACGTTGATTCTTGACATTCTATTAGACAATCACTAGCGATCGTCTAACAATCGAATAGAATGACAAGAATCAACGTTTTGCTGAAATTGACGAGATACATGTGCAAAGCCGGAAGCAGCTGTCGCGACGATACTGCCAACCTTCGCGACATGCAGCGCGCTCTCGCGCCGAAAATTTTTTCGGCGATTGAATAAAAATGGAGATCTAACAAACGATGAAAATTAACTAACAATCACTAGCATTCGTCTAACAATCTAATAGAATGACAAGAATCAACGTTTTGCTGAAATTGACGAGATACATGTGCAAAGCCCGAAGCAGCTGTCGCAACGATGCTGCCAACCATCGCGACATGCAGCCCGCTCTCGCGCCGAAAGGATTTTCGGCGATTAAATAAAAATGGACATCTAACAAACGATGAAAATTAACTAACAATCACTAGCATTCGTCTAACAATCTAATAGAATGTCAAGAATCAACGTTTTGCTGATATTGACGAGTCACATGTGCAAAGTCGTAAGCAGCTGTCGCGGCGATGCTGCCAACCTTCGCGACATGCAGCGCGCTCTCGCGCCGAAAAGTTTTTTAGCGATTAAATATAAATGGAGCTCTAACAAACAATGAAAATGAACTAACAATCACTAGCAATCGTCTACCAATCTAATAGAATGACAAGAATCAACATTTCGCTGAAATTGACGAGTTACATGTGCAAAGCCGGAAGTAGCTGTCGCGACGATGCTGCCAACGTTCGCGACAAGCAGCGCGCTCTCGCGCCGAAAGGTTTTTCGGCGATTATATAAAAATGGAGATCTAACAAACGATGAAAGTTAACTAACAAACACTAGCATTCGTCTAACAATCGAATAGAATGACAAGAATCAACGTTTTGCTGAAATTGATGAGTTACATGTGCAAAGCCGGAAGCAGCTGTCGCGACGATGCTGCCAACCTTCGCGACAAGCAGCGCGCTCTAGCGCCGAAAAGTTTTTCAGCGATTAAATATAAATGGAGCTCTAACAAACGATGAAAGTTAACTAACAATCACTAGCGATCGTCTAACAATCTATTAGAATGACAAGAATCATCGTTTTGCTGAAATTGACGAGTCACATGTGGATAGCCGGAAGCAGCTGTCGCGACGATGCTGCCAACCTTCGCGACAAGCAGCGCGCTCTAGCGCCGAAAAGTTTTTCGGCGATTAAATAAAAATGGAGATCTAACAAACGATGAAAATTGACTTACAATCACTAGCGATCGTCTAACAATCTAATAGAATGACAAGAATCAACGTTTTGCTGAAATTGACGAGTCACATGTGGAAAGCCGGAAGCAGCTGTCGCGACGATGCCGCCAACCTTCGCGACAAGCAGCGCGCTCTAGCGCCGAAAAGTTTTTCGGCGATTAAATAAAAATGGAGATCTAACAAACGATGAAAGTTAACTAACCATCACTAGCGATCGTCTAACAATCTAATAGAATGACAAGAATCAACGTTTTGCTGAAATTTACGAGTCACATGTGGAAAGCCGGAAGCAGCTGTCCCGACGATGCCGCCAACCTACGCGACAAGCAGCGCGCTCTAGCGCCGAAAAGTTTTTCAGCGATTAAATATAAATGGAGCTCTAACAAACGATGAAAGTTAACTAACAATCATTAGCGATCGTCTAACCATCTAATAGAATGACAAGAATCAACGTTTTGCTGAAATTTACGAGTCACATGTGAAAAGCCGGAAGCAGCTGTCGCGACGACGCTGCCAACCTTCGCGACAAGCAGCGCGCTCTAGCGCCGAAAAGTTTTTCAGCGATTAAATATAAATGGAGCTCTAACAAACGATGAAAGTTAACTAACAATCACTAGCGATCGCCTAACAATCTATTAGAATGACAAGAATCATCGTTTTGCTGAAATTGACGAGTCACATGTGGATAGCCGGAAGCAGCTGTCGCGACGATGCTGCCAACCTTCGCGACAAGCAGCGCGCTCTAGCGCCGAAAAGTTTTTCGGCGATTAAATAAAAATGGAGATCTAACAAACGATGAAAATTGACTTACAATCACTAGCGATCGTCTAACAATCTAATAGAATGACAAGAATCAACGTTTTGCTGAACTTTACGAGTCACATGTGGAAAGCCGGAAGCAGCTGTCGCGACGATGCCGCCAACCTTCGCGACAAGCAGCGCGCTCTAGCGCCGAAAAGTTTTTCGGCGATTAAATAAAAATGGAGATCTAACAAACGATGAAAATTGACTTACAATCACTAGCGATCGTCTAACAATCTAATAGAATGACAAGAATCAACGTTTTGCTGAAATTTATGAGTCACATGTGGAAAGCCGGAAGCAGCTGTCCCGACGATGCCGCCAACCTTCGCGACAAGCAGCGCGCTCTAGCGCCGAAAAGTTTTTCAGCGATTAAATATAAATGGAGCTCTAACAAACGATGAAAGTTAACTAACAATCACTAGCGATCGTCTAACCATCTAATAGAATGACAAGAATCAACGTTTTGCTGAAATTTACGAGTCACATGTGAAAAGCCGGAAGCAGCTGTCGCGACGATGCTGCCAACCTTCGCGACAAGCAGCGCGCTCTAGCGCCGAAAAGTTTTTCAGCGATTAAATATAAATGGAGCTCTAACAAACGATGAAAGTTAACTAACAATCACTAGCGATTGTCTAACCAACTAATAGAATGACAAGAATCAACGTTTTGCTGAAATTTACGAGTCACATGTGAAAAGCCGAAGCAGCTGTCGCGACGATGCTGCCAACCTTCGCGACAAGCAGCGCGCTCTAGCGCCGAAAAGTTTTTCAGCGATTAAATATAAATGGAGCTCTAACAAACGATGAAAGTTAACTAACAATCACTAGCGATCGTCTAACAATCTATTAGAATGACAAGAATCATCGTTTTGCTGAAATTGACGAGTCACATGTGGATAGCCGGAAGCAGCTGTCGCGACGATGCTGCCAACCTTCGCGACAAGCAGCGCGCTCTAGCGCCGAAAAGTTTTTCGGCGATTAAATAAAAATGGAGATCTAACAAACGATGAAAATTGACTTACAATCACTAGCGATCGTCTAACAATCTAATAGAATGACAAGAATCAACGTTTTGCTGAAATTGACGAGTCACATGTGGAAAGCCGGAAGCAGCTGTCGCGACGATGCCGCCAACCTTCGCGACAAGCAGCGCGCTCTAGCGCCGAAAAGTTTTTCGGCGATTAAATAAAAATGGAGATCTAACAAACGATGAAAATTGACTTACAATCACTAGCGATCGTCTAACAATCTAATAGAATGACAAGAATCAACGTTTTGCTGAAATTGACGAGTCACATGTGGAAAGCCGGAAGCAGCTGTCGCGACGATGCCGCCAACCTTCGCGACAAGCAGCGCGCTCTAGCGCCGAAAAGTTTTTCGGCGATTAAATAAAAATGGAGATCTAACAAACGATGAAAGTTAACTAACCATCACTAGCGATCGTCTAACAATCTAATAGAATGACAAGAATCAACGTTTTGCTGAAATTTACGAGTCACATGTGGAAAGCCGGAAGCAGCTGTCCCGACGATGCCGCCAACCTACGCGACAAGCAGCGCGCTCTAGCGCCGAAAAGTTTTTCAGCGATTAAATATAAATGGAGCTCTAACAAACGATGAAAGTTAACTAACAATCACTAGCGATCGTCTAACAATCTATTAGAATGACAAGAATCATCGTTTTGCTGAAATTGACGAGTCACATGTGGAAAGCCGGAAGCAGCTGTCGCGACGATGCTGCCAACCTTCGCGACAAGCAGCGCGCTCTAGCGCCGAAAAGTTTTTCACCGATTAAATATAAATGGAGCTCTAACAAACGATGAAAGTTAACTAACCATCACTAGCGATCGTCTAACAATCTAATAGAATGACAAGAATCAACGTTTTGCTGAAATTTACGAGTCACATGTGGAAAGCCGGAAGCAGCTGTCCCGACGATGCCGCCAACCTACGCGACAAGCAGCGCGCTCTAGCGCCGAAAAGTTTTTCAGCGATTAAATATAAATGGAGCTCTAACAAACGATGAAAGTTAACTAACAATCACTAGCGATCGTCTAACAATCTATTAGAATGACAAGAATCATCGTTTTGCTGAAATTGACGAGTCACATGTGGAAAGCCGGAAGCAGCTGTCGCGACGATGCTGCCAACCTTCGCGACAAGCAGCGCGCTCTAGCGCCGAAAAGTTTTTCACCGATTAAATATAAATGGAGCTCTAACAAACGATGAAAGTTAACTAACAATCACTAGCGATTGTCTAACCATCTAATAGAATGACAAGAATCAACGTTTTGCTGAAATTTACGAGTCACATGTGGAAAGCCGGAAGCAGCTGTCCCGACGATGCCGCCAACCTACGCGACAAGCAGCGCGCTCTAGCGCCGAAAAGTTTTTCAGCGATTAAATATAAATGGAGCTCTAACAAACGATGAAAGTTAACTAACAATCATTAGCGATCGTCTAACCATCTAATAGAATGACAAGAATCAACGTTTTGCTGAAATTTACGAGTCACATGTGAAAAGCCGGAAGCAGCTGTCGCGACGACGCTGCCAACCTTCGCGACAAGCAGCGCGCTCTAGCGCCGAAAAGTTTTTCAGCGATTAAATATAAATGGAGCTCTAACAAACGATGAAAGTTAACTAACAATCACTAGCGATCGCCTAACAATCTATTAGAATGACAAGAATCATCGTTTTGCTGAAATTGACGAGTCACATGTGGATAGCCGGAAGCAGCTGTCGCGACGATGCTGCCAACCTTCGCGACAAGCAGCGCGCTCTAGCGCCGAAAAGTTTTTCGGCGATTAAATAAAAATGGAGATCTAACAAACGATGAAAATTGACTTACAATCACTAGCGATCGTCTAACAATCTAATAGAATGACAAGAATCAACGTTTTGCTGAACTTTACGAGTCACATGTGGAAAGCCGGAAGCAGCTGTCGCGACGATGCCGCCAACCTTCGCGACAAGCAGCGCGCTCTAGCGCCGAAAAGTTTTTCGGCGATTAAATAAAAATGGAGATCTAACAAACGATGAAAATTGACTTACAATCACTAGCGATCGTCTAACAATCTAATAGAATGACAAGAATCAACGTTTTGCTGAAATTTATGAGTCACATGTGGAAAGCCGGAAGCAGCTGTCCCGACGATGCCGCCAACCTTCGCGACAAGCAGCGCGCTCTAGCGCCGAAAAGTTTTTCAGCGATTAAATATAAATGGAGCTCTAACAAACGATGAAAGTTAACTAACAATCACTAGCGATCGTCTAACCATCTAATAGAATGACAAGAATCAACGTTTTGCTGAAATTTACGAGTCACATGTGAAAAGCCGGAAGCAGCTGTCGCGACGATGCTGCCAACCTTCGCGACAAGCAGCGCGCTCTAGCGCCGAAAAGTTTTTCAGCGATTAAATATAAATGGAGCTCTAACAAACGATGAAAGTTAACTAACAATCACTAGCGATTGTCTAACCAACTAATAGAATGACAAGAATCAACGTTTTGCTGAAATTTACGAGTCACATGTGAAAAGCCGGAAGCAGCTGTCGCGACGATGCTGCCAACCTTCGCGACAAGCAGCGCGCTCTAGCGCCGAAAAGTTTTTCAGCGATTAAATATAAATGGAGCTCTAACAAACGATGAAAGTTAACTAACAATCACTAGCGATCGTCTAACAATCTATTAGAATGACAAGAATCATCGTTTTGCTGAAATTGACGAGTCACATGTGGATAGCCGGAAGCAGCTGTCGCGACGATGCTGCCAACCTTCGCGACAAGCAGCGCGCTCTAGCGCCGAAAAGTTTTTCGGCGATTAAATAAAAATGGAGATCTAACAAACGATGAAAATTGACTTACAATCACTAGCGATCGTCTAACAATCTAATAGAATGACAAGAATCAACGTTTTGCTGAAATTGACGAGTCACATGTGGAAAGCCGGAAGCAGCTGTCGCGACGATGCCGCCAACCTTCGCGACAAGCAGCGCGCTCTAGCGCCGAAAAGTTTTTCGGCGATTAAATAAAAATGGAGATCTAACAAACGATGAAAATTGACTTACAATCACTAGCGATCGTCTAACAATCTAATAGAATGACAAGAATCAACGTTTTGCTGAAATTGACGAGTCACATGTGGAAAGCCGGAAGCAGCTGTCGCGACGATGCCGCCAACCTTCGCGACAAGCAGCGCGCTCTAGCGCCGAAAAGTTTTTCGGCGATTAAATAAAAATGGAGATCTAACAAACGATGAAAGTTAACTAACCATCACTAGCGATCGTCTAACAATCTAATAGAATGACAAGAATCAACGTTTTGCTGAAATTTACGAGTCACATGTGGAAAGCCGGAAGCAGCTGTCCCGACGATGCCGCCAACCTACGCGACAAGCAGCGCGCTCTAGCGCCGAAAAGTTTTTCGGCGATTAAATAAAAATGGAGATCTAACAAACGATGAAAGTTAACTAACCATCACTAGCGATCGTCTAACAATCTAATAGAATGACAAGAATCAACGTTTTGCTGAAATTTACGAGTCACATGTGGAAAGCCGGAAGCAGCTGTCCCGACGATGCCGCCAACCTACGCGACAAGCAGCGCGCTCTAGCGCCGAAAAGTTTTTCAGCGATTAAATATAAATGGAGCTCTAACAAACGATGAAAGTTAACTAACAATCACTAGCGATCGTCTAACAATCTATTAGAATGACAAGAATCATCGTTTTGCTGAAATTGACGAGTCACATGTGGAAAGCCGGAAGCAGCTGTCGCGACGATGCTGCCAACCTTCGCGACAAGCAGCGCGCTCTAGCGCCGAAAAGTTTTTCACCGATTAAATATAAATGGAGCTCTAACAAACGATGAAAGTTAACTAACAATCACTAGCGATTGTCTAACCATCTAATAGAATGACAAGAATCAACGTTTTGCTGAAATTTACGAGTCACATGTGGAAAGCCGGAAGCAGCTGTCCCGACGATGCCGCCAACCTACGCGACAAGCAGCGCGCTCTAGCGCCGAAAAGTTTTTCAGCGATTAAATATAAATGGAGCTCTAACAAACGATGAAAGTTAACTAACAATCATTAGCGATCGTCTAACCATCTAATAGAATGACAAGAATCAACGTTTTGCTGAAATTTACGAGTCACATGTGAAAAGCCGGAAGCAGCTGTCGCGACGACGCTGCCAACCTTCGCGACAAGCAGCGCGCTCTAGCGCCGAAAAGTTTTTCAGCGATTAAATATAAATGGAGCTCTAACAAACGATGAAAGTTAACTAACAATCACTAGCGATCGCCTAACAATCTATTAGAATGACAAGAATCATCGTTTTGCTGAAATTGACGAGTCACATGTGGATAGCCGGAAGCAGCTGTCGCGACGATGCTGCCAACCTTCGCGACAAGCAGCGCGCTCTAGCGCCGAAAAGTTTTTCGGCGATTAAATAAAAATGGAGATCTAACAAACGATGAAAATTGACTTACAATCACTAGCGATCGTCTAACAATCTAATAGAATGACAAGAATCAACGTTTTGCTGAACTTTACGAGTCACATGTGGAAAGCCGGAAGCAGCTGTCGCGACGATGCCGCCAACCTTCGCGACAAGCAGCGCGCTCTAGCGCCGAAAAGTTTTTCGGCGATTAAATAAAAATGGAGATCTAACAAACGATGAAAGTTAACTAACCATCACTAGCGATCGTCTAACAATCTAATAGAATGACAAGAATCAACGTTTTGCTGAAATTTACGAGTCACATGTGGAAAGCCGGAAGCAGCTGTCCCGACGATGCCGCCAACCTACGCGACAAGCAGCGCGCTCTAGCGCCGAAAAGTTTTTCAGCGATTAAATATAAATGGAGCTCTAACAAACGATGAAAGTTAACTAACAATCATTAGCGATCGTCTAACCATCTAATAGAATGACAAGAATCAACGTTTTGCTGAAATTTACGAGTCACATGTGAAAAGCCGGAAGCAGCTGTCGCGACGACGCTGCCAACCTTCGCGACAAGCAGCGCGCTCTAGCGCCGAAAAGTTTTTCAGCGATTAAATATAAATGGAGCTCTAACAAACGATGAAAGTTAACTAACAATCACTAGCGATCGCCTAACAATCTATTAGAATGACAAGAATCATCGTTTTGCTGAAATTGACGAGTCACATGTGGATAGCCGGAAGCAGCTGTCGCGACGATGCTGCCAACCTTCGCGACAAGCAGCGCGCTCTAGCGCCGAAAAGTTTTTCGGCGATTAAATAAAAATGGAGATCTAACAAACGATGAAAATTGACTTACAATCACTAGCGATCGTCTAACAATCTAATAGAATGACAAGAATCAACGTTTTGCTGAACTTTACGAGTCACATGTGGAAAGCCGGAAGCAGCTGTCGCGACGATGCCGCCAACCTTCGCGACAAGCAGCGCGCTCTAGCGCCGAAAAGTTTTTCGGCGATTAAATAAAAATGGAGATCTAACAAACGATGAAAATTGACTTACAATCACTAGCGATCGTCTAACAATCTAATAGAATGACAAGAATCAACGTTTTGCTGAAATTTATGAGTCACATGTGGAAAGCCGGAAGCAGCTGTCCCGACGATGCCGCCAACCTTCGCGACAAGCAGCGCGCTCTAGCGCCGAAAAGTTTTTCAGCGATTAAATATAAATGGAGCTCTAACAAACGATGAAAGTTAACTAACAATCACTAGCGATCGTCTAACCATCTAATAGAATGACAAGAATCAACGTTTTGCTGAAATTTACGAGTCACATGTGAAAAGCCGGAAGCAGCTGTCGCGACGATGCTGCCAACCTTCGCGACAAGCAGCGCGCTCTAGCGCCGAAAAGTTTTTCAGCGATTAAATATAAATGGAGCTCTAACAAACGATGAAAGTTAACTAACAATCACTAGCGATTGTCTAACCATCTAATAGAATGACAAGAATCAACGTTTTGCTGAAATTTACGAGTCACATGTGAAAAGCCGGAAGCAGCTGTCGCGACGATGCTGCCAACCTTCGCGACAAGCAGCGCGCTCTAGCGCCGAAAAGTTTTTCCGCGATTAAATATAAATGGAGCTCTAACAAACGATGAAAGTTAACTAACAATCACTAGCGATCGTCTAACAATCTATTAGAATGACAAGAATCATCGTTTTGCTGAAATTGACGAGTCACATGTGGATAGCCGGAAGCAGCTGTCGCGACGATGCTGCCAACCTTCGCGACAAGCAGCGCGCTCTAGCGCCGAAAAGTTTTTCGGCGATTAAATAAAAATGGAGATCTAACAAACGATGAAAATTGACTTACAATCACTAGCGATCGTCTAACAATCTAATAGAATGACAAGAATCAACGTTTTGCTGAAATTGACGAGTCACATGTGGAAAGCCGGAAGCAGCTGTCGCGACGATGCCGCCAACCTTCGCGACAAGCAGCGCGCTCTAGCGCCGAAAAGTTTTTCGGCGATTAAATAAAAATGGAGCTCTAACAAACGATGAAAGTTAACTAACCATCACTAGCGATCGTCTAACAATCTAATAGAATGACAAGAATCAACGTTTTGCTGAAGTTTACGAGTCACATGTGGAAAGCCGGAAGCAGCTGTCGCGACGATGCTGCCAACCTTCGCGACAAGCAGCGCGCTCTAGCGCCGAAAAGTTTTTCAGCGATTAAATATAAATGGAGCTCTAACAAACGATGAAAGTTAACTAACAATCACTAGCGATCGTCTAACAATCTATTAGAATGACAAGAATCATCGTTTTGCTGAAATTGACGAGTCACATGTGGATAGCCGGAAGCAGCTGTCGCGACGATGCTGCCAACCTTCGCGACAAGCAGCGCGCTCTAGCGCCGAAAAGTTTTTCGGCGATTAAATAAAAATGGAGATCTAACAAACGATGAAAATTGACTTACAATCACTAGCGATCGTCTAACAATCTAATAGAATGACAAGAATCAACGTTTTGCTGAAATTGACGAGTCACATGTGGAAAGCCGGAAGCAGCTGTCGCGACGATGCCGCCAACCTTCGCGACAAGCAGCGCGCTCTAGCGCCGAAAAGTTTTTCGGCGATTAAATAAAAATGGAGATCTAACAAACGATGAAAGTTAACTAACCATCACTAGCGATCGTCTAACAATCTAATAGAATGACAAGAATCAACGTTTTGCTGAAGTTTACGAGTCACATGTGGAAAGCCGGAAGCAGCTGTCCCGACGATGCCGCCAACCTACGCGACAAGCAGCGCGCTCTAGCGCCGAAAAGTTTTTCAGCGATTAAATATAAATGGAGCTCTAACAAACGATGAAAGTTAACTAACAATCATTAGCGATCGTCTAACCATCTAATAGAATGACAAGAATCAACGTTTTGCTGAAATTTACGAGTCACATGTGAAAAGCCGGAAGCAGCTGTCGCGACGACGTTGCCAACCTTCGCGACAAGCAGCGCGCTCTAGCGCCGAAAAGTTTTTCAGCGATTAAATATAAATGGAGCTCTAACAAACGATGAAAGTTAACTAACAATCACTAGCGATCGCCTAACAATCTATTAGAATGACAAGAATCATCGTTTTGCTGAAATTGACGAGTCACATGTGGATAGCCGGAAGCAGCTGTCGCGACGATGCTGCCAACCTTCGCGACAAGCAGCGCGCTCTAGCGCCGAAAAGTTTTTCAGCGATTAAATATAAATGGAGCTCTAACAAACGATGAAAGTTAACTAACAATCACTAGCGATCGTCTAACAATCTAATAGAATGACAAGAATCAACGTTTTGCTGAAATTGAAGAGTCACATGTGGAAAGCCGGAAGCAGCTGTCCCGACGATGCCGCCAACCTACGCGACAAGCAGCGCGCTCTAGCGCCGAAAAGTTTTTCAGCGATTAAATATAAATGGAGCTCTAACAAACGATGAAAGTTAACTAACAATCATTAGCGATCGTCTAACCATCTAATAGAATGACAAGAATCAACGTTTTGCTGAAATTTACGAGTCACATGTGAAAAGCCGGAAGCAGCTGTCGCGACGATGCTGCCAACCTTCGCGACAAGCAGCGCGCTCTAGCGCCGAAAAGTTTTTCAGCGATTAAATATAAATGGAGCTCTAACAAACGATGAAAGTTAACTAACAATCACTAGCGATCGTCTAACAATCTATTAGAATGACAAGAATCATCGTTTTGCTGAAATTGACGAGTCACATGTGGATAGCCGGAAGCAGCTGTCGCGACGATTGCTGCCAACCTTCGCGACAAGCAGCGCGCTCTAGCGCCGAAAAGTTTTTCAGCGATTAAATATAAATGGAGCTCTAACAAACGATGAAAGTTAACTAACAATCACTAGCGATCGTCTAACAATCTAATAGAATGATAAGAATCAACGTTTTGCTGAAATTGACGAGATGCATGTGCAAAGTCGTAACAGCTGCCGCAGCGATGCTGCCAACCTTCGCGACATGCAGCGCGCTCTCGCGCCGAAAAGTTTTTCGGCGATTAAATAAAAATGGAGATCTAACAAACGATGAAAATTGGCTAACAATCACTAGCGATCGTCTAACAATCTAATAGAATAACAAGAATCAACGTTTTGCTGAAATTTACGAGTCACATGTGGAAAGCCGGAAGCAGCTGTCGCGACGATGCCGCCAACCTTCGCGACAAGCAGCGCGCTCTAGCGCCGAAAAGTTTTTCGGCGATTAAATAAAAATGGAGATCTAACCAACGATGAAAATTGACTTACAATCACTAGCGATCGTCTAACAATCTAATAGAATGACAAGAATCAACGTTTTGCTGAAATTTACGAGTCACATGTGGAAAGCCGGAAGCAGCTGTCCCGACGATGCCGCCAACCTTCGCGACAAGCAGCGCGCTCTAGCGCCGAAAAGTTTTTCAGCGATTAAATATAAATGGAGCTCTAACAAACGATGAAAGTTAACTAACAATCACTAGCGATCGTCTAACAATCTAATAGAATGACAAGAATCATCGTTTTGCTGAAATTGACGAGTCACATGTGGAAAGCCGGAAGCAGCTGTCGCGACGATGCCGCCATCTTCACTTGGCTTGCAGCGCGCTCTAGGGCCGAAAAGTTTTTCATTAATTTTACTAATAATTGAGCTCTAACAAACGATATAAAGTTACTAACAATCACTAACAAACGACTAACAATCGATTGGTTACGAAGAAAAGTTCGAATTCACCAGAAAACTATTTTCTGGGGCTAACTTTGGCATAAATTTTTTTTTTCGTTTTATTCAATAAATAAAGTCTAACAAACGCTGGGTTTTGTCTAACAAACACTAACAAACGACTAACAATCGATTGGCGTCGAAAAAAATTCGATATTCCCATAGTCGGCGGCTAAGTTTATGGAGCTCTCATTCCGCCAGCCCTGCCGTGATAGCTGTTCATTCGACACGCCGCCACGCGGCAGTTTGAGTTGCAGAATACTTGTCTTCAGGCCGCCCATAAGAACTGTTCTTCTATGTACGTCTGAATTCGTCGCCTGTATCATGGAGACTACATAAAGGAGCCCGCAACACGGTCTTACATACAGGTCTTGAAACTCGCTCAAAATTTCAGTGGTGGGGGATGGCCTCTTATTGAAGCACCGACTGTTTCAACTCGTGACCACGAGGATCGCTGCTATAGAGTGATGCAGGCTGTGTGAGACGGAAATAGATTTCAAAAGTAAACATAACCCAAACATAATCGCTGATTCACGCGACCACACGCGACGTGCTCTACTTGTAAACTTGTAAAAACGGTGATATTGAAAAAAATCTATTTTTTTAAAGACAATCAAACCTACAAATTATGGAATGATTGAAATTATTTTTTTCGCGTTGGAGCCGGGAACCTGAAAAAAATGAAAAATTATTGGGATCATTACAATAAATACTTTCCAGACTGGAAAACATAAAACAAAGTTAGTGAATTATTTTCATTTATGCTTACTCGAGAGTCCTTCGCTTAAAGGTCGGAAAAGAGGTGTTTTTTTAAATTTACCAACGCAATCTGTTTCGGAAACTGCAAAGTAGAGATTATTGAAAATGTTTCTTGGGACATGCATTCAAATTTTTCGAAGAGGAAATAAAGAATTGCAAAAGAAGCACTGTTTCTCAAGTATTTGTTTCATTTTCAAGAAATACATCCTGCAAGTGTTTCGGTCTGGAATAGTTGCCACTTATTTTCCGGTCAATTGAAACAACGCGTAAAGCCTATTTTTTTTATGAAAGCTAAAACCTGTTTTTTAAAAACCGAGCGCACAGGGATCGAACCCCTGAAAGCAGCATTACGAAGCTTGCACCGAACCCCTCGACCAACACGAGCTCACATTGACACCTATATGAAAAACATTCATATTCATTGTACCCACTTGGATAACTAGTCTTTTGTTTTTTTTTCAGGTTTACGATAAAGTTACTTTTAATTGTATTTTTATCCATCATGCATTTTTGACATTGAATATTATAATTTGCCTACACCAGCCAATTGTACAGCTAGGTTAGGTTCGTATGAGTTAACAATCGATTTCCATCTCTCTCGCACAGCCTGCATCACTCTATCGCAGCGACACTCGTGGTCACTAGGCAAAACGGCCGGTGCTTCAATCCGAGGACATACCCCCACCACCAGAGTTTCAAGACCTGTATGTAAGACCGTGGCCCGCACTATGTACTAGGAAAGTGGTCACAAAATCGAGGAACCGAAGAGTGCCCAAAACGGCTACTTCGTGGCGCTGCTTGTTAGAAGTGATGCCTTGAAATTAGCTATGCGTGAGAGAGATCGAATGATGACCTAACCACTCTGTTCTCGTTGACTTGGAACTTCATTTTCTGTATTCATATTTATAACGATATTTTGTTTTTCTGAAAGATAGACTATCAATATCCAACAGATACATTACTTAAAAATAAACTATGCACCATTAGTAATAATAAATAGAGTTAACAATCCAAACTGTTGTGAACCCCAAGTGGTGCCACAGTTGAAATATAATATTTCTGTCTTATTCTGACGGCAGACGAAATAGCTTCGTGGATAGAGCGACGACTACCAACGGGTGGGTCGGAGTTCAAACTCACCTCAGCATACTATGATTTTTTTTTAAATCAGTATAAATGAAAGATGCAACGCATATTTATTTTCAATAATGATAATATGGAAAAGATTTGACATTAAAAATTCTATAACCTATTCGAAGAAATATTCGGAAAACTTCTTTTCTGTCGATGTCAACATAAATCCGTCTTTTTCGAATTAATTGAATTTCTTTAATTTCTTTTTGCGACTTTTTAATCGATTCGTGTAGTAAGTGAGATTAAGGGTAAGTTGAGTAACACCACTGTAAATGAGTAAAAATAAGCGTTTTTTAGGATGTGTTTGGGGTGGACGAAATGGTAATAGAATAATAATATTCGGGGAAATGATTAAAGATATATTTGAGTATTAAGCAAAAAATAATTATTCATTAATATTTTTAAAATAGCGGCACCAAAACCTTCTTCTTTTGACTTTGAGGTGCTCTGCGGCACACAGCGTTGCTGGTGCAATTTTGAATCTAGAAAAAAAATTCACTGAATTTACATACTTATTATAGCTGGTGAAATACGTACGGGATTTTCGATAAGATAATTTAAACATTGTTTATTAACAAATGATTACCCCTTTTTTAATCGAAAATTGAACGCCTTCATTCAAATACTCGCCAATCACACAAAAATCAATATTTTTATAATCCACTACGTATTTCATTAGCTTTAAGCGTGCAGATCGAGTGAATTTTTTTGTTTTTTCCAGATTGAAAATTGCACTAGCATGCCGCAGAGCGCCTCAAAATCAAGAAGCCTTACAAGAATGGCTCTGATGCCGGCCTTTTTTTAACATTTATGTTTGATATTTTTTTGTTTAATACTTAAATATGTGTTTAATCACTTCTTAGAATATTATTATTCTATTATCTTTTCTTCCGTTCGAAAAAAAATCCTAAAAAACGCTTATTTATAGTCATCTACAGTACCAGAGCTGTAGAGTGAAATAATGTTTAAACTTTGCTTACAAATCTAATCTCATAATAGCAGCAATCTACTTTTAGTACAACTTAACACTTACCTCATTTTATGAATAAACTATGGCATAGTTTATTACCACGGGCAACAAATAATATGTGAAGTAGAGTATTAAAAATTATATGATGAAAGTAGTGGTATATAAAAAACTGACTCGGCAGGAAGGGATTATATATATACATGTGTATATATTTATATATACACATACATAGATAAAAAGGATGTTACATGGGAACTTTAAGCGTGAATTATTCGAGCCATTGATAAATTTCATTTATTTATATTTTCTCTTTTTTTGCTTTTACAGCGTCATACGATTCACCATACAAATGTAATGTGAATTTTTTTTATCAAGATATAACAAAACGGAAGTACATACGGAAATTGACAAAAAAATGTACATGTATATATTAGGTCGGCCGTTATTTCCTAAGTTGGCTTTTTCATTTGGGTATGGTCTACATAATTAATTTATATTCTACAAACGATGTTGAAAAGAAATATATTTCAAATGCCATTAAACCGACCAAAATGATAATACTTTTCCCATATGATCAACATGGGATTCTTGCAATGGCTTCTGATTTTTTCTCGCTTATTATATTTATCAGCTTATCAAATATTATAAATAACGGACAGCCTAATATATTTGTAGTCTCCATGTGTCCAGCATTCAGTGACGAGTCAGCCATGTTAACGAGCTCTTGTCCAAAAATGATCGTATCACGAGTACGCATTTCCAAGTCTATCCAGCTTCTGTCATTGAACCGCACCCTTTTTCAGTCAAATCCACAGGGCCAACCTGAAAAGAGATAATTGAAATATTCTTTTATTTTTTAACGTGCTCTATGGTGCAAAAAAGGTACAAAGAACAAAACAAAGGGTGTTGACTCTTAACGATGATCTGGAGGTACAAGTATAACAAAACCGACATAGAATGCCTATGTGCGCATACTTGGCGATGGTATAACAATTGGAAAATAATAAGTCACTCGGAAGGTACCAAGCGCATGCATTTCAGATAACACTAATATAAAAAAAGTATTAACGAATTGTTTTTTTTTTTAACTTGGGAAATATTTAGAAAACTTCTTTTCTTTCCGAATGAAATCAATTCATTTATTTTTCCGAATTTTTTTCAGAATTTTTTCTCCGTCAGGAAATTATGTTTATTTGAACTTTTTAAAGATTTTGTAAAGGACGGTGTTATTATTCAAAAAATCAGAAACTTCTGAGTAGTATAAACGACCATTGTATACGAGCATTATCAATAATCTACAATTTATACATATTTTACTAAATGTTTCAAGATTTACAAAAAAAATCAAAATGATGGAACAATTCACGTGTATTTCGAAAAATGATATAATTTATTTCATGTAAAAAAACAATATCTATTCTTTAAAAAAAATTTACAATTTGTTAATAACGTTTTGCCAATTTCATTATCTGGAATATATATGCTTGATACTTTCTATTACTGATTTTTTATTTTTATTTTTATACCTTCGCTAAGCACGCGAAACTCGCATTCTATTTCGATTTTGTTAGCATTGCACCTCCAGATCAGCCTCAAGGGGGTATATTGGGGTGGGTCGAAATAATCGTCTATTTTTGTTTCTTCTTGATATACTGAAAAATTAATTGCTTGGCACCTTAAGAAACACCAATTCAAATATGAGCCCTTTATATTAGCAGTAAGAGGTCCCTCATCGCAATTTTTCATTTCCCATTTAAATAACATGGGGAAATTTGTTTTTGAACCTTGCAATTTTATAAGTTGCTGACCATTGAGCTTAGGAAAAATTCTGTAACACATTTTTATAGGAAATTTGATGCTCTACAAGAAACATCTCCCGTGTCTATTCGACAAAAGTAACCGTTCACGAGATAATCGGTGCTAAAGCTTAAATTAAATACTTTATAAATTATTACGATAAAGAATTTAAATACTTTATAAATTATTACGATAAAGAATTTAAATACTTTATAAATTATTACGATAAAAAATTGAATTGCATTTTTAAACGGTTCAATTACTTCACCTGCGCTCTGCAACACTCAGTCTTTCAAAATTTTATCTAACCATTATTTACTCTATTGGAGCACTAATTTTTTTTTATATTGCTAATTAATCCAGAGCTAATTTTTATCAACGAATACAGTGATTTCATAGAAACAATCTAACAGTTTCAAAATGCAATTAAATTTTTTAGCGTATTAATTTAAAAAATATTGGAATCGATATAAATGACGCTTTAGCACTGATTATCTGTTGAACGGTCACGTTTATCGATTACATATAAGAAATCTTTTTTGTAGAGCATCGAATTTCCTATAAAAATGTGTTATAGAATTTTTTCTAAACTCAACAGTTAGCGACTTATAAAATTCCAAAGTTAAAAAAACAATTCTCCCATGTTATTTAAATAGGAAATGATAAATTGCGATGAGGGACCTCTTATTGTTAATATAAAGGGCTCATATTTGAATTGGTGTTTCTTGAGCTGCCAAATAAACAATTGTACAGTATATTAAGACAAAAAAAATATCCTTTTTTTACCCACCCTAGAGTATATACATTTCAAGTGGTAAAAAAATCGATTTCATTTAAATTTCCTGGAAGAATAACATCTTGAGAATATCCATTCTAAATTTTCAGTCAAAATTAAACTTCAATTGTGCGATAGTTCTGAAATTGTGACTGCTTCTTCTCACCATAAATATCTCGTGTTAAATCGCAGGTTTTCTTTTACAAAACTGGATTTTTCATGAGCGATAAAAAGGGATTTCTTTCCCGAAAATCATATTTGCTCTATCCGCAACCGCCATCTTGGGAAATTTCGAAACTTGTGTTTTTTCGATCGAATACTGCATTAACTGAAACTAAATTAATTCCTACAAAAAACATTTTTCTGGACCGCTAAAATGTATATGCCCCGTTGTATATTAAGGTATATTAATATATATTAATGTTGTGGAAAAATGAACAAGAATCGGAATATTTACGACAAATGTATCGAGTGATGCTTGGAGTTTCAATAATTATTAATGTTAACAGGTTCAGGCAATATTTACGAAATTCAGATTTACCGCGCAATTTTTTGCCAAAGCACCGCTAATTCTGTCTCGAAGTGTACCACAGTCTCGTTCGGAAGACTGGAAGAGCCGACTCCAGAAGACATCTGATAACTTCTCCATCTCTATAAAAATAAGCATAGTACCGAGTTATATTTCCATACGTATCTTTAATACCAACGTCTATTCCATTTATCCAATAGCTACAAATGCATCGTACTCCGGTTATCGCCACAAAATATTTTGTGTTCAATCTAAATGAACAAACGCGTCTAAAGTTTGTTGAAGAAACTATTTTTTGCTTTTGTGAATATATGAACATATATATATATATATATATATATATATATAAATTGTGAATTTGTGAATATATTTCACCGTTATTTTTATCCTGCTATGACCAGCGTATACGTATGCGTGTACTGGACTTGTAAATGTGCTGCATCTCTTGACACACGTAGAAGCTCCCCTCGGCGTTTCGTACCGCCAAAAATTCGTTCCTCAAAATAAAAAACATTGTTCGTTCATCAATATTTATATTTACGTTACGTTACAGCACAAATCTTCACAAGCCTGTTTTGAAAAACACAAAAAAATGAATATTTTTCAACAACAATGATATATAATAAGTTTTTCATTCTTTTTATATGATAATAACAATTATTATATAAAAAGAATGAAAAACAAAGAATATGAAACACACAAGAAGAATGTGTTCCACGTCGCTGTAGAAAAAATGAATTATTCTATTATTTCTTTTATCAAAGAAACAATGGAAATAAAAATTTACTTACCTCAACAATGCTTTTGCTCTCTGTTGCAATAATTGATTCGCAACTAGGAAAAAAACGTTTTCTCAACTTATTTAGGCACAAATCCTCAATACTAAAAACACTCGCTCGTAGCTCTCTCGACAACAATTCAACAATTCAATATGGCCGATAGATTGATGACGCGTTATCATTCGATCTTTCTCACGCATAGCTCATCTCAAGGCATCACTTCAAACAATCAGCGCCACGAAGTGGCGGTTTAGGAACCCTTCCGTTCCACGATTTTATGGTCACTTTTGCCATTTCGCTTCCATTGGAGTTCGGACTCCTTTATGTAGTCTCCATAGCCTGTATGTAAGACCGTGACACAGGACTCCCAGCCGCCGTCGCTCGCCTAAGCGGGTAACCCTACAACGGTGACTCCAGTAACCACTATATATTTAGAAATGCCTACAAAGGTAATAAAAACGCTGGAACGTTTGGCGAGCTGCGAAGCGGCGAGATGTGAAACTGCCACATATGTTCGGTCACTAGCAGCCTCCCGACACTGACCGCCGTATAGTTAGCAGACAAAAATCATGAATCTTAATTTTTTTCACCAATAATTTGGTAATGGTTTGGGCAAGTTTAAGAAATAATTATTAAAGTTTAGGAATCAATAATTTATTCGCAATAAAAAAAAATTAATTTGACGTATAGTTAGTTCAATCATGAACATTAATTTCCCGAACTAGAAAATCGTTAGGTGAGTCTTGCCTAAACTATTCGTAATCGAATGGTGTGAGAAAAACCTTTCGATCATGTCATCCGCTAACTAAACGTTAAATTTTATTTGTTTATTGCGAATAAATTATTGATTCCTAAACTTTAATAATTATTTCCTAAACTTGCCCAAACCATTCCCTAATTGTTGGCATAGAAAGATGTGGGATCCAATCATTTCTTCGTATTATTTCCGTGAATATATCTACAGGTAAGGTAGATCTGACGGTTTCGTGCGCTTACGCGATAAGGCAGATCGTCGATATGTAGTTATCCGATTTTATTATGAAAATTAATTTCCCAAACTAGGAAATCGTTTCAGCAGTCTTGCCCAAACTATTTGCAATCGAATGGTGTACGAGAAACCTTCATTCGATCATGTCGTCTGCTAACTATACGTCAAATTTAATTTGTTTATTGCGAATAAATTATTAATTCCTAAACTTTAATAATTATTTCCTAAACTTGCCCAAACCATTCCCAAATTATTGGTGAAAAAAAATTAAGTTTCATGAATTTTGTATGCTAACTATACGGCGGTCCGACACTGGTAGATAAATGCTTCTCGCAAAATGTCCTTGCCGCACTGTGGCGCTAGTAGTCGTGTGACAGGCATGCATATATATGCATGTTACGCGGGTGTTTCAAATATTTTACATGAATAAAAGTCTATTGATATATTTGGAATGATTTTCCGTTCTAATGAATTTCCATTCGAACACAATAAATAACGTCGCAATAACGATAACAAGACGAAAGTATCGAATCGTTCAGCTGATCGGAGTACTTAGAAGCGAAGGCTGTCACATAACAGTCAACGCTTGGTAGTGGCGATTTCAAGAACTAAAAAGCCGGGACAACGCGTTTTCGTTTATCGTATAGGAATAGTAGGCCAGTGTCAGGGGGCTGGTCACTAGTTATCGAAACGACACCAGTGGTGAAACTTTGCACCAAAACTTGTTACTTTTTCACGGGCGCTTTTTCTGCCGCTTCCACTGTGGAGTTTGGTCTTGCGTACTCCATAGCCCCATGCCTCCATACTCAGATTATTCTTCCGTACAGGGAGAACAAACCTTCATCACACTTTGTCATTAGCAAAACGATATAAGCTCGTTCCCCAACAAACCCATTAATTTACAACACACCAGAGCGCCATCGCGCGTAGTTGTCTTGCATAACTAATTGGGCGAATAGTTTCTACGTGCTATTCGCCTTATCAGCTGAGCAATCGCAAGTACAATGGACGTACGTAGCGATATGACCGTACCAGTTTCGACGCCCGGGAGGGAAACGCGCGGTGTTGTGCGTCGCGATATCACGCGACCCAAACAATTATGCCGGACCTTCGACCGAATAGTGTATCGTTCCTGCAGTTGCTCGTCGTCTCAACTACACGTCGTATCTACCCGACAGCGCTATTGCTCGACCGCGCGCGTGTGTGTGTGCGCGTGCGTACTTCCGTAACGCCACGAAATGGCAGAAAAAAGCCCCCAAAATACCAATCCACATATTTTTCATGGCAATCTTGAATTCTGGATGACTCAGCTCCCGCCGTTTTTAAAAAATCTTCCGATAATACATCTAGCGATACCTGGTAAGTTTTTTTTTCGCACATTCGTAACGTATGCCATTACTACAAGTCACTGACGATTTTACAATATCTCGATTAGAGTACAGTGCGCGTCCTTGCCACGCGCGTAATCGTTCGCGCGCTTCGTTTGAACGATCGCCTGTCTGGCAATCGGCCAATAGGGAATTGTGCACTTTTGGCGATGGGCTCGTCGTCCTGTCACGTGATATAGGAAACATTACTGCAGAGTCAGAGAAGGTGAAGAAAAAAAATTCCCAAATGACTTGAGTCGTCCGATCTATCCCCGTGTTCATGTAAATATACAGAGTGATTCACAAAATGATGACAATTCCCGGCAGCCAGAAACCCGAAAAATCGTATTCACAATCGCATTTTTCGGTCGCAAAAATATTTCCCAAAAAAATGATGACGCCTTTTAATGGTCCTCTGAATAATATCGAACTTCTTCGATAATTTTTATCTCTTAAGTTTCATTCAATTAGACGACGGTTTCATATTTTTTTTTGCATTTTTTACGATTTTATTTTAATATTATCAACTCCTGGAAAAATCCTGGAAGATATTTTTTTAAATATCTCGTCGAATCCAACAAATGCTCACACAATCCCACAAATTTTTCTGAAAAATCCTCAATCCCAGAAATTCTCAAAAACGAACGTCACAAATGTTCAAAAGAATCCCAGACATTCTTAACAAAATATCCAACAAATTCTCCAAAAGATCGCAAAAAGTTCTCAAAAACAAATCCCACAAATTTATTTAAAAATCTCGCAAATTAAAAAAAATACCACATATTCTCCAAAAAAAAACACAACATGGGAAAAAAGGTTGCCCCAAAAACCGTAATTTTAATTTCAAGCAAAAAATGAACCGTCGACAATGCTTTTAAAAAAAATCACGGATAAATCCAGCAATTGCCGGTGAGAACGCGAAAAAAATCAAGTCTTGCGTTGCATGCTTGTGCAGGTTCTCATAACACGATGACGTACACGATAAAGCGCTTCAACGACGTTGGTCCTGACGAGCCAACTTTTGTCCGGCAACTGGGTCTCTTCTGCGGCTTGATAGCAAAACCCGTAATTTACAACTGGGCAGTGACTCAGTACGACGATGTGACGGAGCAGTTGAACGGTGGAATAAGGTGACGATGATGGATTGAAAATAAAAATCGTCGTATATACGTACGAACGTCCGCGTTTACCTTACGTTCACTTCGTGACCAGTTTTTTTTCTCCATATTGAGCATTATAGAGCGAACAACGTGTGGGACACGTGTGGGAATTTTTTTCCCAATTTTCGAAATTATATACCGGGTGTCGCATTTCGAACGAGGCACTCGAATATCTTCGAAACTGTTCTACGTCAATTAATGCATGTTTTTACAAAAATCATATTTATTGACTTTTTCGATTTTTTTTATTTTCAAAAAGTACCTAAAAAAATGTCGAAAATTATTTCGAGGTAGTTAAAGTAGGTAACTTGTCTGGAACTTCTTTCTGTTTTGCTTCAATTCTCCGAGATATTTCGAATTCATGACCAAAGAGAACACGATAAATCGGCAAAAAAAAATTACCTAAATATTTTATGAAATCTTTAAATTATCTTGGAAAATTAAAGTTGAACAAGAAAAAGTTTCAGACAACAAAAGACTATTTGGATACGCAAAAAATTCTTCTGAAATAGAAAATATTGGTTGCTATTCGAAAAAGTAAAGTTGACCTTCAAATAACCCCGACGATTACCACCAAATAAAAATAACCAGCACCATCATTTTTGCTTCCTTAAGGCTATGCAACTTTCGTTTAAAACATTTTTTTCCTAAAACGCATCCCTCTCGAGATAATTCGTTGTGTCGACTTTAATGGTACCCCTGTACACCCTGTATACCGGGCGAGGCCACAACTATTTGCAGCAGAAATATTTTCTAGCCTATCAGACTTAGGAGAAAAATTTCGACACAAAAGTTGCGGATGTCGAAGGGGGCCATCGAGATTTCAAGTCCACCTCCATTTTTTCAAACAGGACCACTATTTTTTCAGAATTTTATCGAGGAATTAAAAATAATTTTGCACAGCAAAGGGGGTAGCCGGTTAAGGGGGGTCTGACGGCCCCCACCGAGTTTGATCGAATCGACCCAAAAACCTGAAAGAGGGCTGAAAAACAAAATTTTAGAGATATTTTTTAACCCCCTAAACCCTTATGAAAACACCATAATCGCAAAAAATGCGTTTTTTTTATGTTTAATTTTTTTTTGAGCTTTCAAATGCATTTTAAAGCGGTTTTAACACAACCAAAATTTTGTTTCAGATGTGTAGACATGCCCTGAATTTTTCCAGATTTTTTCGTAAAGTTAAATCATGTGCAACATAATTTTAATGGCAAAAAAACCGTAAAAAATCGTCATTTTTTGTATTTAATGCTATGGTTTTTATTGACGTATTAATGGTAAAAAATCGTGCACCATAGCATAGAAAGCTACTATCTTCCTCTACAAAATGACGCTAATTGGGCTCAATTCGGTCGTCTCTAGCGTCCGAAAATCAAACTTGAATAAATTCCGTTTTTATAATTTGAGCATTTTCAGTTACGAAAATGACACAAAATCATATTTTTCAATTATTTTTTTTAATAAAAGTACATTTTGGGGTTTCTGAGGTCGCCGATTACAAATTTGATGTCAAAAATTAGTTTTGTCACATGACAGCTGTCAAAACGAAGAAAAAATATTTTAATTTTTGAAATTTTTTAAAAAAGCTATGGGAACGATATTAATAAGGATTTTTTAGGTCGCTGATTATAAATTCATTCTTATACACGAATTTTTAATCGTAACAGCTGTCAATAGTTATATTAACAAACAAAAAATTACGTATTATTCAGAAAAAAAATTTGGAATTCCCCGACTAAACTGTCACCTGGCGGAGAAAATCCCAACTTGTACCTTATTAAGCCACGTACCCGAGTGCCTAAGGCCACCGTACCCACGTGGGCCTTAGGCTCGTATGCCCCTCCGCACGGTACTGCGCATGCCCACTACGCACTGACGCATCGAGAACCCCGCTCCACGCGGTCTCTCTTTCTCTCTGTGTTCAGCCGCCGTCCAGTACACACGTCATGCGACGCGCTCTGCTCCGTTAAACAAATCTATTTGTTTTGTTAACAGCGTTTTTTTAATTTATCGTTTAACCTGCCTATCTCAACACGAAGTGATTGAAGCAGTATTCTAAGGTGAGTTTGAATATCAATTTAAATATCAATCAACATAAAAATTGATTTATAATCATAACCTCAATCTACAATCGTTTGCCTCATAGTCGACTTGAAATCGTACAGAAGGTGGCCGTCAACTTCAAGTTGTTGTTTAGTTCACTCACATGAAAAGAATTAAAAAAAAGCAAAAAAAAAACAAAACTAAGACGAAACGATATTTCAATAAAAAAATGATTTGGAATACAATAATTTATTTCTGTTTTGTTTACCGATGTTTTCAACATTTTTTTTGTTTTGATTTACAATTTTTAATGTACTTTCGATTTTCGTTACTTTTGTTCTATTTGTTTTTTTAATTATGGTTTTTTTTTATTCCGGGTTTCAGTTACTTTTTTCATTTTTTTCAAAAAAAAAAAATAATTTGTTAATCATAATAAAAAAAATAACAATGTTCTTTTTTTTTCTTTAGGAAAAACTGTGCGATGCCACCGAAAAAACGAAAATGTACGGCTGGTGAAAGGTGCATAAGATGCAACAGATTGTTGCGTTATGATACCGGAAAACAGAAGTCCATTTCTTCAGATGATGACGTACACTTATATACTAAACTACTAGGTAAACGAGTAGAGAAAGGTGACGTTTTATGTCATCTGTGTCGTTCCGCAATCGCTAAATCCCGAACGGTTTCACCATCGACGAGCAGTGATTCTGATCCTGAAGAAAATCTTCAGTTGGATTTTAATCCCGAAGAAAATCCTCTGCCAAACGTCAATCCCGAGGAAAATCCTCTGCCAGATGTTGATCGCGAACAAAATTCTGTCGATCCTGTAGAGAGACATTCATCAACACTCTCCAATTTGACAGTATCAGATGACACAGAACAATCTTCGGAACAGTCTTCGCAACAATTGTCACGGTCGGAGTCTGGATCTTCCACAGGACAGTCATCACAATCTTCTAAGGACCCTCCTTACGTTCTTCGTCCAAGAGAACCGGACTATGAAATGATCGAGATGCCTTTCAACAGAGTTACCGCGACTCACAAATGTTGTTGCGTATGTCTTACTCCAATTACGACATCTCCGGTTGTTCCGTTTAAAGCGAGGTTACAGGTATTTATAAGTTCACGAATTTTCATTCCAAAAGGCAATCGCTGTTGTCCTGTACATCTTATCAGTGAACGTATGTACGTTGACGAAATTTCAAACTTGAAAATATTTTCGAATACTTGTACTATCAGTTCTCAAGAGTTGGCATTATTTTTGGATGCACTGTCCAAAAAATGCGACAACAGTATTTTAGACAGAGTAGATGATTACAATTTATCGGCAGAGCGCATAAAATCGCTAACTGGATACACAGTTGCAGAAATCAAGACTCTAAAAAACATGTTGGTCACTTTGCGAAATTCTCAAAATCGCAGTATTAATCAAGCTCTTTTAATATTCCTTTTTAAATTAAGAACTGGAAATTCCAACACAATCACTGCGTCAATTTTCGATATCAAATCTGAACAACTAGTATCTGCTTATTGCAAATCGGTTTTGGATTCATTCGCGAAAGACGTCTTTCCACTTCGTTTCGGAGCTCGGGCATGTTCTCGCGAAGATTTAATTGCTAATCACACGTCGCCTTACGTAAAAAAATTACACGGATTTGAAGATCGCCTGCTCTTGATTGCTGATGGTTCATACCTTCGACACCAAAAAAGTAGTAATAATTGTTACCAAAAAAAATCTTTCTCTGGTCAGAAAAAGTGTCCACTCTGTAAACCCTTCACAGTTTGTGCCACAGATGGATATGTAATAGATGTTTACGGACCGTACGAAGCAATTGTGAATGATGCGAAAATCTTACAACATGTACTAAGTGATCCGAACGGCTTGAGATCAATCCTCAAAAAAGGGGATGTTTTTATACTTGACAGGGGGTTCAGAGACGTCAAAGATTGGTTAGAATCTCAAGGGTTCGTTGTGTTGATGCCAGCGTTGAAAGGCAAAAGAAAGCAACTTCCAACAAATGAAGCAAACGAAAGTCGATTTGTTACGAAATTGAGGTGGGTGGTAGAGGCTGTCCACGGTATAATCGGTAGTAAATTCAAATTCTTGCATAATCAGTTTAACAACAACATGTTGGATTCAGCGATGCTTTATTGCAAAGTAGCGAATTTTTTGGTTAATGAGTTTGGAAAAAGACTGAATTGCGATACCGATTTACAAGATCAAATTGCCGAGCAAATGTTGAAAAGAAAAGACGTTGACAATTCTTTAGCGAAAGTTGTGGAAGAACAAAACTGGAATAGGAAGAAAAGGATCTTCAAACCGTTAACATCAAATGACGTATTAGACTTTCCGGAAATGACAGAGCAAGATTTGAAGATCCTTTTCACTGGCTCGTACCAGTTATCGCAAACTGTTTCATACTTAGCTGAAATGTATACCGAAGAAGGACTTTTGAATATGCAATACTTGTTGGAGGACGATACCATTTTGAAATGTGAAGTTAAATCAAGACATATAAACAAGAAAGTATACAGATGTTACGTTCAGTACGACCCTAACAGTATTGGATATAACGGTATAAAAAACTACGTATGTGATTGTGCAAATGGGCTAAGAACTGTTGGTTGCTGTGCCCACGTTGCAACAATCATTTACTTTTTAAGTCATGCACGGTATTTGTCCAAAATCATCCGCCCAGCTCAAATTCTAACGAATCTATTTCACGTTGATAATGTCGAACCTGTTATTGAAGAACACAGTGACGAAGATTAACAACATAACAATCATGTTGCAATGTATGTATTACTTGTGTCTGTTTAATGTATATATTAGATGAATGTATGTAATATTATTATAAATAAATAGATTTTTTAAAATACAATGACTTTTAATTATTGAAAAAACCGAAATAGCAAATACCATTTTCATTTGATGACATGTGTAATTTTTTTTTTTTGTTAGCTGTTTGACATCAAATTTGTAATCGGCGACCTCAGAAACCCCAAAATGTACTTTTATTAAGTAAAATAATTGAAAAATATGATTTTGTGTCATTTTCGTAACTGAAAATGCTCAAATTATAAAAACGGAATTTATTCAAGTTTGATTTTCGGACGCTAGAGACGATCGAATTGAGCCCAATTAGCGTCATTTTGTAGAGGAAGATAGTAGCTTTCTATGCTATGGTGCACGATTTTTTACCATTAATACGTCAATAAAAACCATAGCATTAAATACAAAAAATGACGATTTTTTACGGTTTTTATGCCATTAAAATTATGTTGCACATGATTTAACTTTACGAAAAAATCTGGAAAAATTCAGGGCATGTCTACACATCTGAAACAAAATTTTGGTTGTGTTAAAACCGCTTTAAAATGCATTTGAAAGCTCGAAAAAAAATTAAACATAAAAAAAACGCATTTTTTGCGATTATGGTGTTTTCATAAGGGTTTAGGGGGTTAAAAAATATCTCTAAAATTTTGTTTTTCAGCCCTCTTTCAGGTTTTTGGGTCGATTCGATCAAACTCGGTGGGGGCCGTCAGACCCCCCTTAACCGGCTACCCCCTTTCAAGATGATCGATCGAGACTTGGTGTACAAAATCGATTTGGTGTCAAAAACTATCAGACTTATCACAAAATGTCATTCGACCTTTTTTGTCGGTCATTTCATTTCTTTTGAAATGTTAATAAATAATTCAAAAAATTAATAGTTTAATAGTCAACGGCTTTATAAATTCATTTTTTTTTTAGGAAAGTTGCTATTTTCGTAAAACTAATTATTGTCAACCAAAAATATAAATAAAAAGACGCCAATTTTTATAACGTTACATTTCAATGTTTACTGTTGATGAAAATCGTAAAACACATGAGTATTTTTTTCGTATTATTTATCATTTTTTCTAAAGCGATAGATTTTTTTCTTTTAAATATGAAAGATATGAAAAAAAATCTCAATAATTTTGTCATACTCTAAATAAACAATAGAAACTAATTTTATAAAAATTGGCGTTTCTATTTATATTTTTGGTTAATATAAAAATTAATTTAACGGAAGTAGCAAATTTTCTTCAAAAAAATGAGTTTGTAAAGCCGCCAACTATCAAACTATTAAATTTTAAATATATTGATCTACAAATAAAGGTCCTATGGCGTATTGTGATACGTCTGATCGTTTCGCCAAAAAAGTGAATAAATATTTACTATAAATTCACCTTTGACCTTCAATAACTTTGGAAAGAGTAGATTTATCATAAAACGATAAGAGACCTTTTTTTATAAAGCATTGCATTCCCTACAAAGAAGATGTCTTGGGCATTGTACGTTTACGCGTTGGCGGGTTATAAAATTCAAAAGTAGCATGCAAAGTATGAGGTTGAAGTTTGCATCCTTGGAATGCAACGAAGATTAATATTTCTGAATCATTTTAACTTATTTCGGCAGATTAAGCTTACATAAATTCTTTAGCCATTTTTTAAGATATTTATTTAGCGATCTACAATATAAATCCGAGAAAGACATATCCACAATAATAAAAATATGGAAAATAAAATGTAGAAAAGAACTTTCGTTGCGTTCCAACGATGCATACTTCAACGCCATAGCAAAGCTTTCTCCATGTTATTAGCATAGGGAATAGAAAATCGCGACGAGGAACCTCTAGATATTAATATTAAGGGCTCATATTTTAACAGGCGTCTTATTTCACCTTACTGCAACCACTAAATAGGGGAAAATGAAAAAGAAATAGTAATTTTTTAATAATCACCCATGTGTGTGTGCGCGCGCGCGCGCGTGTGTGTGTACAAAAGGATGATTATAAAAAATGGACTATTTTTTCAATATCATTTTCATTGTCATATATATTTATTTCTTATATATGTGTGTGTATGTGTCTTGGGATGATTATAAAAAATGAACTATTTCAATTATCAAAATGACTGTTCATGAATAAACTTTTTTTTACAGATTAATCGATAATTGGCTATACTGTTTGTCCGCACTTGGAAAAAGGTTCCGAAACCCCCCCCCCCCGATCGAGCTGAAATTTTGCACAAACCTTCCTTTCAATATTTTAAGACACTTCCTTTTTAAGAAAACTTCCTTTTAATATTTTAACCCAGCCGAAAAGGATTTTTTTGACATTTTCATTTTTGACTATACATTGCATATACATTGCATAAAAAAGCAATTGTTCAATCAAATGAAAAACCCCTACGTGGCGAACGAGAAAAACTATCGAAGAATATTGTATCCAAATTTGGACAAAATCGGACAAGCCGTTTTCGAGATACATCTGGCAGCGACTTTGAAAACTATCTTTCGAGATAATCGCGTTTGAATCGCTTCAAGTCAACGAATTTATTTTTAAAAATTCCTAAACATACCTCAATGTACATATTTTCCAACAAAAAACCCGGATCCAATCGAAACAGTAGTTTTTGAGATAAAAATTCCCGAAGTTTACCTGTTTTTCTCGCCGTTTACTCAGGTACCTCCCCTTAATAAATACACTTTCGAAATATATTTAAAAAATGTTTTTTTATGTATTCATGTGACCCAAACAAACTTTAGACGCGTTTTTATCGAAACGTTTTTCGGCGGCTTGTTGATAAAATCTTCGAAACTACTGAACCGATCCTTAGGAAATTTTAACCACATATTCTTCACACTGTAGCTATAGCGGATATCAAGGATTTTTTTAATTCTGGTATTTACTTTTTGCCAAAAACTGTGCGAAAAACCGTTTTTTGTTTTTTCGAAAAATGTCCGCCATTTTGTTATTTTTGCATATATAAAAAATCATATGATTTGCGCTATAGCCATTAACATACTGAATCTAAAACCGTTTGATTTTTTTGTTTCGGATGACCCATCTCCCAGATTTCATCAACAGTGCAGACCTACAATTTTTTGAGACTTTTTTTTAACTACCATTTTCGTCTCCAAATAGTGACTCTAATAATTAAATAATTTTTTTTTCAATGTATTGGGAGTACGTATAAGTCTCCGCCGTTTGACAAAAGATGGCCCCACCAGGAGGTTATGGTCAAAATTGTCAGATGTAAAACGTCACATCGTGAGGTTGGACATCTTGGCATGACCATAACCTTGAAATATTAGCGATTTTGTATCAGCATCGCATAATTTTTTTCGTGCGAAAATGTCGAGTTTTGAGCCGAATAAGCGTCACTTGCGGCAACTCTTGCGCTTGGCTCGAATCTCCCTCTAATAATGCGTCTTCGTTTCGGCCTTCCGCTACGTTCTTTGTCTTCGACGTCAAACTCACCGTTCTTAAACTTTTGAAACCACTCACGACAACTTCTCTCACTTAAAGCAGCCTCACCATATGCTTCTACAAGCAATCGATGCGCCTCAGTTGCAGATTTCTTCAAATTAAAGAAGTAAAGATGAGTTATAAAGTTCCCGCAAATGACGCTTACTCGGCTCGAAAATCGCCATTTCCGCCCGGAAAAAAAATTATGTGATGCTGATACAAAATCGTTAATATTTCAAGGTTATGGTGTTGCCAGAAGTCCGATCTTACGATATGACGTTTTTTATCTGCAAATTTCAACCATAACCTCCTAGTAGGGCCATCCTTTGTCAAACGGCGGAGACTTATTTATACCCCCAATATTTCGAAAGTGTATTTATTAAGCGTGACAACTTTTATATCGATATCTATAATATAAACCTACCAAAAAAATTCATGAAAATAGCCTTTTTTAGCGTCTAAAGTAAGAAGGCCCCTTAAGGGTTGTCTTAAAATATTAAAAGGAAGGCGAACCGGTGCGATGGTCTAGTGGTTAGCGTGCTCGCCACTAAACCAGCGGACCGGGAGGTCCCGAGTTCGAATCCCAGTCGCGTACATTTCGTCGTGAAATGTTTTTCTTCGGCATTTCGCGGCGAAATAAGACTAGTTCCACGACTGGGGGGCGAACTCGATGACCGGCTGTATTGGTATAGGTTTTCCGCAGTTTCCCTATACCCATGACAGAAATGTCATGATGAATATAATACAGAGGGGAAGTCGGCTGCGGCCGCAAGAGGGCGGGGGGGTACAAGGAGAAAGGTGGAAAAAAAAGGAGTAAACAAGAGGAAAGAAACGGGCACAATGAAGGGAAATAATAGGTAACAAACGCGAAAAGCGTGTACCTAAGGAAAAAACCAATAATATTAAAAGGAAGGTTTGTGCCGAATTTCAGCTCGATCGAAGGGGGGGATTTCGAACCCTTACCCCCCCAGTTGGCTCATTACGATCAAGGCACCATAATTGTTCGTCAATTTTCAGATACCTCGATCTGCGACTGGCGACAAAGTCGAGTAGCGACGAGATCGTATATTTCCTGCACGGTCTCTACGGTACCGAGGTGAGCGAGCCCCTCGAGCGAATCGACGAATGGCTGACCTTGCATGCGGAGGAATTCGTAATCCTGGACTGTCAACATTTCTACCAGTTCACGGATACAACGCATCGTCGCTTCGTTGACCATCTAAGGCGCACGTTCGGCAAGAAATTGTGCCCTCGAACGCGTGCTCCCACGGACATAAATTTGCGCTGGTTGAAGGAGCGTGGCTACCAGGTTTTCGTGATATACCGAAACGAGGTGGCCGGTGACGCGATGGATCTCTGGCCCAGCGGAGCTTGGTCGACGCCCTGGCCGAACACGGTGGATCCGCAAACACTCGTCGACTTTCTCGACGTTAGACTGAACGTTCGCCAGCCGAACATCGGCTTCGTTTCGCAATGTCTTCTCACTCCTAACACCGCGTACGTGCTGCGACACTTTTGCGGAAGTCTACACGCTGATCTAGCCAAGCCTTGTCGCGAGGCCACGTTGCCTTGGATACGCGAGCACAGGCCCGGCATTACGGGCCTCAACGTCGTCATCACGGATTACGTGTCCTACGAGAATTTTCTATTCTCGCGTATGGTCATACAACGGAACAACGAGCTGCTGAGAATTCCCGAACTTGCCGACACGCATCGCCGATAGAGTTTCCTCTCGATGCGGAAATGAAAAATTCTCTTTCGTTTGGCGGAGACTTACGGAACGCGACGGAAGTATACCGCCGTCGTATGGAAGAAGGCGACATCTACAGAAAAAAATCGGGTAAATTTACAAGTGGGACTCCAGCCCTAATCGGCTCGAAATTTTTTTTTCCCGGGGCTATTCTGCGGTATGAAAATATGTTTTTTGTATGATGGGGGAGAGGTACTTTATTAAGAAGAGGAAATATTTTCAAACAAACACATCTACCAACCCAAACCCATGTCATTTGACCCGCTTGATGTCACCAAAGCCGTTTCCTCTGTACCTTTAAAAAAAGTAAAAAAAAAGCGTTTGGGGATTGAAATTGTCTTCCCCAGACTGAAATATTTTAAACAAAGTGCCTTGAAATACATCGACCCGGTACGAAATTTCTAAACCCCTTTTCTAGCTGGAGCCCCACTTGTAAATATTTACCAAAAATCGCAAATGCGTTTTTGGAATCGTTGGAATCTGTACAAAACTTTCCATATCGCATGGTGAAACGCGTTTTCGATATTTTTTTTAGATTCCGATTTCGTCCATATGACGGCAGTATAGCTATGTATAGCGTGCGACAAATATTGGCTGAGATAGTCACTTCAAAGTCCGACGCTGAGCCAACAATGGCTCGGTAGAGGCTCACGCGCGATTTCTCGAGTATCAAATATGTGGAATCGTATTGTCGATCTGTAAAGCGAGTGTTCATTATTTTCTAGCGAAAAAAAAAAAAACATTTAAAATATAAGGGTTTGAAAAAAAATTATTTTGTCGGAATAAGTAAGATTGAAACATCGTTTGTTCGAGTGTTTGGGGACATTGATTTGTATGTACATTAACAAGGTTTGAAGATATTAATGATTGAAGAAGTTATGAAGAATCTCGCGAAGGACATTTGAACGTGAAGGGCTCAACGGCGTAATTGATTTTGACCATCCGGTTGATCTAAAAGAAACGAGTTTCTTCTTAAAATATATAATATTGGCTAAGACTTGACCGAACTTTTTTCGTTGTCAGGTTTAAATCAACAAAAAAATGTTGAATCTCTTTTTCGATTTGTCGAGGAAAAATGACATTGTTATTGTTAATAACTAATGAAAAAAAAACAAATGTTAAACAGCTACATCTACCTAAAGACCCGAAAAAATGTCTGGCAAACGGTCGGTGAAAAAGAAACGTATTTTTTCAAACACAAAGGTACATTGAGAGCCTTTAAAATCACCAAAAAATACAGAACAAAAACATGGCTGCTGGCAGATGAAATTTCTTTCACGACTTTCGGCGGTGGACACTCTCCAGCTTAAACGGTCCATCTGAAATCTAAAAACCAAACGGGTTATTCAACTTAACAATAAATACGAGTCGTTGACAATCGTCGATTTTTTAATGATTTTTTTAACGTTTTAACGACGAATTAAAACTCGAAAATACAAAATCTATTTCAAAAGTCGTCATTATTAGGTAACTATTAAAAAATTGTCGATTAAAAAAAAGTGAGATTGTCAACGAGCTTTAAATGTTTCTCATCGAATCTCTTGTAAATTTGGAAACAATTCGTTAAGTGGTTTTCGAGATATCATGGCCACTGATTTTGAAAATAGTTTTTCGAGAAAAACCCGTTTAAAGATTGAAGTACGATGCTGCTACCGCCCGCTCAGCCGACTTTCATAAGCTGCAGCTCATTCAATTTTAGGAATATTCCATTGAAATGTTCAGGGAATAGAGTTAAAAGGTGATACTATCGAATAAAAATATTTTAGGAAAATGCAATTTTTTGACCTACCTAAGTAGCTCGTTAAGAAAAACATCGGCGAAGACTAAACTACTATTACACAGAATAAGTGTACCGAATTTCAAGTCAATCCGTCCATTAGGTGTCAACAAATCGACCCAGGTAGCAAAATGTTATCTATATGGTATCCGAAAGATATCCCAAAGGGATATGGATAACTTTTTGGTTGTCCAAAAAGATGCTAGTTTGGATTACAAATAGTATCACTAATGACCGCTTCGCGCATAACTTATTTGTATCCAATTGGTTAACTATACGGCAACTTTTAATGGTTGACAAATTGACAACTAGAGGTTAACTTTTATCGGTCGTCGGTACGTTAGCGTTGAGTTATCAAATCGATATATCCGAAAGATATCCTTTTAAAAGCATCAGAATGCCAAGATGTCATAGGCATCTAAAAGTTGACACAACGACATCCAAACGGCATCAAAAAGTCTTATCGAATGGATACCTATATCGGCGATATATATACATATATCAATTGCTTTATCAAAATCAACTTATTAATAGTCTAGGATATTTAATATAGCTCAATATTACCTATTTTGAGTTATTACATGGTAAACATCGTTAATAACCAAAAACAGGTTATTTTGGGCTATATTAAATATTCTAGACTATTAATAAGTCGATTTTGATAAAGAGATGGATAATGTAGTATTATGATGGGTTTAAAGAGGGTCGAGAATTAAATGTTAGTCGGTCAATGAAAAATGAAATGTAATTTAATATTACGAAACAATCACATTCATTGTTTGTAACGAATATTGTAAGTGGGAAATATCAATGCAACGATAAGACATATGGAAAAAATCTATTCTATTCTATTCGATATTAATTATTTTTCATTGTCGGTAGGGGGGCAGCTTTTGTCAGGCACTAACTGCCTAGCCTTCAACCGGACGCCTCCACGACGAAGCCAGTCCGCGATGCGATTTTCGATATCCTTCAGTCGCGTCGCAGAATGCGCTTCGTACCACATCTGAAAAAGAAAATGAACAAATATGATGAATATAATTTTGTTAAGATGAAATGACGTCTTTACAGCCAATGATTTGCAGAATATCAAAACAAGATATTAAATTTATACGTCTAATATATACGTACCGATAGTGTACTCTTACTCAATAGCTTACTCAAATTTTTGCGTCTTAAAGAGAACTGCTTGCGCTGTAAATAATTCTCTGTATAACCTAAAAAGCAAACGTACGCTATTAGAATACAAGAAATGTACATTAAATATACATATATCTACTCACCGAGGTATATATACTCGCGTGTATTTGTCTAAACACTTTCTCGTTTTCATTTATTCTTTTTTCACACTTTGCACTACATCCCAGTACGCGAGCCGGTGAGAATTTAACAGTCATCCATTAAGTGTCATCTTTCGGACATTTGGATGCCTTTTCGCTATCTCCCACCAATTCCAAATACGTCAAAAAGACAGCATATTACCGATGTCCGAAAGATATCATGAGAAAGACATCTTATGTGATTATTCTTTAGGATATCCCTCGGACAACGTTTAATTAGATACAATAAATAACAGCAGATATATAACTGTTTGATTCCTAAAAATAGTCATCAATTGGATAACAGCTTGTGATTCCTTTAAGACATCCGTTTTCACCGCCAGAAGATATCATAAAAAAGGTAACTTCACGAAAACATTAAACGGGATATCGTTTAAAAGATGTCGAATAGTTATCTTACGGTGATGTCTTAAAGATAACCTGAAAATGGTAACTTATCGGCGTCAATTGGACATTCATGCTACCTGGGTCGTGTACGTTTTGAAAAACATAGTTCCGAGAAAAAACGCGTTGGAAAGTTTTGAATAGCAATTCTATCGCAACCTTGAGTTTACCTTCACGCTGAAATTCCTGCACCATATATGCGGCCTTTCCTCTTCAATTTTCGTGCCTCAAGCGACAAACGAGCTTTCGTCATTTTCACAGTAGCCTAAGTGCTCAGGCAAAAAATTCACTTGCCCGAGAATGGATCGAAGCAGCTGCCACCGCGCCATTGTTCACTACTTGGACACCGCGAATATCTCGACCACTTTTCGTCGCGCAAAAAAACGACCATTCCGCTCGCAGTGACACACTCAGTGTGCTGACAAAGAAATCCGATAGTCGTGAATCTCCCTGTACGCAGGTGAAACCTACGAGCCTCCGGAGCTCTTGGAGGGTAGAAAGAAAATTCAATTCCCGTCGGGTCTTCACCATTGGCGAGTCTGTGAAGGTATTGCGATTATTTATTTCGACTCTGGCTGTTTTTACGATTGGCCCCTCGAATAAATTCACGAGTCGGATCGAATACGAATGTACGAGATTGTACATAACGGTGTACGAAGGTGACAATGATTGCCGTACACTTCGAGAAACATGTCGGATATTTTATGTGTACCACCAGCGCGCAGCAAATACATCTCTCTCCTATCAGTCTCGTGACTTAAGTTTTGACGAGTGGTGAAATTCATTGGCTCTACAAGACGAAACGACACACGATCTTTTTCAACGCCGTGTGCCACGTCGTAGTCCACGTAGTTGCCACCACTCAGCCATTCGTTTCGGCAACGTCGCTGCTCACCGCCAGATGCCACCCTGGCTGTATACGTATGTAATGTACGTAGACGACAGTTTTTGGAAATGTTCTCCGTTATTTATTCCGAAAATGCAATGATTGTACTGTAAAAATGCCCGTCCCCAAAGTCGCTAGTTCGAGGTACTCTTGAATTTACGATTAGCTCAACCGGAAGTTCATCAGCGAGCCGTTGTCGGCTACGGTTTTCCAGCGTTCAACTACGATTCTCTTTCTCGAAGGAGCTTGCCATATGAAACGGACGCTGACTGAAAATTTCAAGGCATTTCGGCCAGTCGTTTTTGAGAAAATTTCCGAAAACTGTCGATGAATTTCTTAGAAGGTGAACGTTCATCGATTGACGTGGCTCCGAGACAGCGCACGGTTCGCACACGCACACACACACATGGGGTCGAAACGAAAAAGCAATGAAGACTATAGAGAGTCCATTGTGACGGATATCGGTGACAGTGACACACTCAAACGTTCAAGCGGATTTATCGGTAAATGCAATTGACTCGGTATTTGTTCGCGGCTCAACGGGACTCATTGTTACGCACACACACTCACACACAAGGGTACACACTGGAGACGTTTACGCGCACACCGAAATTCTTCTTTTTTTCCCCGCCCAGGTTCGTACGAGAGTTCCTTTTCTTCCTCGGATGAAGGAGCGTAAACGCTCGACGGATGAGGGCCGATGGGAGATCAGAGAGCCTTTACTTTGAGCTGCTTCATTCTCGGGGCGCGTTTCTTCGCCAATCTCCGCTGCTCCTTTTCCTCCCATTTGCGTTGCTTCTCCGGATCTTCCTCCTGCAGAATCCTGTCCTGCTCGGCCTTTCGGCGATCCTCGCGACGCTGGGCGGCCGCTTCGGCGCGCGCTGCGTGAGTCGTCTTCAGAAAAGCTTCCTCGACCCTCGAACGATTCTTGTCCGCTTTCGATTTGCCCTGTGCGGAGAGTGTGCGCTTTTTAGGTTTCGGCTAACATTTTTCAGTGGGATAATTTGCAATATGCAACGAGAGAGAGAGAGAGAGGGAGAAGGAAGCGTTCAGACCGGAAGTCACCGTTGGTTTGAGGCCTGAGGCCACAGTAACGGGTACAAAATCATGTGCAAATTTAACAACTTTTTTTTCGTATGAAAAAGTGATTCACTCATAAAATTAATCACACATCTATTTAGTATAAATATCAAGCTGTTAGAATTTTTTTTTCCATGTACAAAATGGCCGACTACTCGAAACTTCTCGAAACAGCTATTTCCAATTGGCGTGACAAATAACTACAACTTTCACTCGATTTACTTCAAATTTGAAAGTTATATTCCTAACTGCATTTCGCAGAGAAGTGCGCGCGGAATTTCTGATTAATCGAAAACTTTTCATTTTATGCGCAGTTATAACGAAATTTTTCACTGAAAATTCATTTCTTAAGTTCAAACACCTACAACTTTTGAATGAAACAATATTTTTTAAATTCCGTACGTACTTCCCTAGGTATTTTAATGCAGATTGACGAGAATTTTTGTATTTTGTTCTAGGTAAAAAATTGTGGATGCTAAACGTCACGTCGCGGAGCGCCTAAAAAACAAGATAAAAGAAAATATTAGGAGGCGGCCATTTTGTGCATTGAAAAAAATACATATATATTTTCTAACAGCTTGATATTCATACTAAATAGATGTGTAATTAATTTTACGAGTGAATCACTTTTTCATGCTTACTTCATACATTACTTTTTTTCATACATACTTTTCAAAATGGTTAAATTCGCACATGATTTTATACCCGTTACTGTGGCCCAAGGCCTTAATCGTGATCGAAGCAAACCTCTTTGGACAGTTTGAAGCGGCGCAGTTTGTCGAGCAGGTAAAAGGTCAGCTGAAGCAGCGGTCGCATTCTTTCGTGGCTATCGTGTGGTATCCTTCCTTTGATGCTGACGTTCAGACCGATCAGCAGCACCCTCTTCACTTCCGGCATCGTCAATGCACCAGTGTCCCTGTAATATACGCGATTATACATTTTAAACCCTTCCTGATATTCCCGGCTCCCTTCTTTTCGAGACGAAACGACACGAGATGAAAAAATTCTTAGCGCTGCAGTGCTTTCGGTTTTAACGGGCTACATCTACCTAGTAGTACAGTCGTGCTGTATATTGCAATCGGAAAAAAATAGAAGGCTAGTTTTTCGACAGGTGATTTTGTAGGTGCCGCGGGTGCTAAATCCAAGTTTGCCTAAAAATTGGGGTGTAGGGTTTCTTTAGGGGATGAAAGGGGATGGGGGTGGATTAATGCCAAACTACAACCCCCACGAGGTCTGCGCCGGGAGACAAAATGTTCAGAAACATCCAGGCTTTATTTTTGTCCACAGCGCCGAAGTCGTGGAAGTTCATTTTTGGGGTGAAAAGTTGGGGCGAAATTTTGAAAAATCGGTTTTCATTCGATAACTCTTTAGGAAAAATTCATACAATTTTTGTTCAAATGGGAACGTTGCAGGCCTTCAAAAGACGCGTCGATCGAGTATTTGATCATCCCTCTCCAATAATATCTTCACGCCCAAAAGAAATGAAGTAAAAAAAAATTGTTTATTGAATAACCAAAAAACAATCGATTTTTCGGGGATGATTTGAATGTACGAAATGTAGAGAATAATTTTCTCTATAGTTTCGTTCCTATGGACCACCCTTGAATTTTGCTTTTTCGAACCCCTCTCAGGGGTTGAAAATTAAAAATGAAATTCCGGGAAAACTGTTGACCGAAAATAAAGAGATACGAGTTTGGCGCTGTGGACAAAAATGTAGCTGAGGGTTCAAGCTACAAATTCTTTCACGGCGGCGAATTCGTGCGGTCAATAGTTTTCCCAGAATTTCATTTTGAATTTTCAACCCCGAGGGGGGGTTGAAAAATCAAAATTCACGGGTGGTCCATAGAAACGAAAATATAGAGAAAATTGTTCTCTACATTTCGTACATTTGAACCATACCCGAAAAATCAATTGATTTTAAGTTATTCAATAAACAATTTTTTTTTGGTATTTGAACAATTTTTTTCGGGGTGAAGATATTATTCGCGAGTGATGATAAAATACTTGATCGATGCGTCTTTTCAAGGGCTACAACGTTCCCATTTGAGCAAAAAGTGTACGATATTTTTCTAAAGAGTTATTGAATTAAAACTGCTTTTTCAAAATTTCACCCCACTTTTTCACCCCCAAAACGAACTTCCACGACTTCGGCGCTCTAGAGAAAATGAACGCCTGGATTTTTCTGCCCATTTCGTCTCACGGCGCCGACCTCGTAGGCGTTGGTAGTTTGGCATTATTCCACCTCCATCCCCTTTCATCCCCTATAAAAAATCCTACGCTCCGATTTTTAGGCAAATTTGGAGTTAGCACTCGCCGCACCTACAAAATCACCTGTCAAAAAACTAGCCTTCTAGATTTTTCCGATTACGGGGTTTTTCACAGACAGCACGACTGTACTATAGGTGGGTCAAGAAATGGCATTTTCGAAAAATATTTTTTTCCTTCGATAGTATCACATTTTAGTTATATTCACTGAAAATTTCATTGAAATATTCCTAAAATCGAATGAGCTACAGCTTCTAACAGTCGGACGGGCGAGTGGTAACAGCACCATACGTCAAACTTTAAACGCGTTTTTATCGAAAAACTTTTTTCAAAGTCGGTGGACGTGATATCTCGAGAACCACGTGACGGATTCTTTCCAAACTTACAGAAGATTCGATGAAAAACGTCGAAACGTAGTTGACGAACTCACTTTTCAAAAATCAATCTTCATTTTTCAAGTTACGCAAAAATGACGACTTTTTTCATAGGTTTTGTATGCTCGAGTTTAAATTCGTCGCCCCGTTAAAAAAAAAATTATTTTCAAAAATCAACGATCGTCAACGACTCGTATTTACCGTTAACTTGAATAACCTGTTTGCCTTAGGTCAACAGGTTAACGGGTATAAATCATGTGCGAATTAAACAGTTTTTTTTTCGTATGAAAACGTGATTCACTCATAAAATTAATTACACATCTATTTAGTATGAATTTCAAGCTGTTCGAATTTTTTTCCATGTACAAAATGGCCGTCTACTGGAAACTTCTTGAAACAGCTTTTTTCCAATTGGCGTGACAAATAACGTCAACAATTTTCACTCGATTTACTTCAAATTTAAAAGTTATTTTCCTAATTGCATTTCGCAGAGAAGTACGTACGGAATTTCGGATTAATCCAAAACTTTTCATTTTATGAGCAGTTATAACGAAATTTTTCACTGAAAATTCATTTCTTAAGTTCAAATACCTACAACTTTTGAATAAAACAATGTTTTTTAAATTCCGTACGTACTTCTCTGGGTATTCTAATGTAGATTGACGAGAATTTTTGTTTTTTGTTCTAGGTAAAAAATTGTGGATGCTAATTGTCACGCCGCGGAGCGCCTAAAAAAAGATAACAAAAGAAAATATTAGAAGTCGGCCATTTTCTACATCGAAAAAAAAAATATGTATATCAATTCTAACAGCTTGTTATTCATGCTAAATAGATGTGTAATTAATTTTAGGAGTGAATTACTTTTTGATACGAAAAAAAAATTGTCAAATTCGCACATGATATTATACCCGTTCCTTCATACGTGTATAGTCAAAATTCGCTTCAAGTGTCTGAGAAAAGTTTTCAAATCCCTTTCGTTTCCCGAGCGACGTAATCGCGTGTCGTTACGTCTCGAGTACGCGAAGCTGAGCGGCGTTACTCGCGAAAGCAAAGCGCGGCGATACTGACTCCTGCTGTTTCTGTCCGCTGAACTGATCGCTGATGTGTACGTAATCGATGTCCTGCGAGTACTTGTGAAAAGCCTGAACGAGCCGGGAGTCGAGAATGGCCGAGGCAGCCTCAGCGATCTCGGACATGACGAAGAAGCCAGCGGGCAGTCCAAACTTCTCCGCGGGTTTCTTCTCGGGACAGTAAGTCGCGATGTCGGCGATGTCTCTGGTGAGATGAAGAGCGGTCTTCTTGGTGGCGACAGCGAGAACGAAATTATCGCTCTCGTCTTTGGACAATTCGATTTTGAGATGTGCCTGATCATTCTGGGGACGGCCGAGTTGAGCGATTACGGCGATCAGATCGTGCCTCTTGATGAGCTTGAGCTCGACGAGCATGGAGTCGCAGCCGACGCGACCGGTGCAGTATAGACTGTACTGAGACTCGCTTTCCTTGACGAGGCCGTTCTCGGTTGGCTCGTCCCGCGACTTGCCGGTGTCGCCGACGAGGGAAAAATTCTCCGTCAGCAGCCGAGCGTTGTCGTTTACCCAAGCCTCGGCGATCCGAGTATTCTTCAGCCGTCCGGCCGTGTAATTGATGAAGTAAACGACCAGTCCGGCCACCATAAGTATCTCGAGGTAAAAGCTGTCCCATCGGGCGCGCAGGTGAAGCGGCACTTTCGTTATAGTCAGAGTGGACGGTTCGTCCTGCTTGGAACCGCCGGCCCTCCCGTTGCTCTCCAAACCTTCGAACTCTTCGTCGTCCTGGAAATGGTCGAACTCGCCGTCCCCGTCCTCCACCAGGGCGCCGTCCTCGTCCTCCTCCTCCTCCTCCTCCTCTTCCTCGGGTGGTGCCTCCGGCTCTACTTCCAAATCCTTCGCCGGACGCTCGCCCGTGTTCAACGAGCTCGGCTTGGCCTCCTCGAAGTCCTCGAACTCCGCGAATTCGTTGTCCTCGGTCAGCTCGTCGTGGAAATGCGCGCCCACCCAGATGTTCGTGCCCACCAGGGCGATGTGCACCGCTACCAGCCACAGCTTCATCCTGCCGCTGCTTAAAGACACGCAAATAGTTGGAGACAGTGTCGCGGAGCTTTTTTTCTTCAATAGTCGTGCGCTTGATTAAAAAGCACAGTGGAAATGCCACGAAACAGGCTTATGTTTGGTGTCTGTCAACTAATGTACTTTGAACTTTTAGAGGGGGAAAAACAATTTTGCAAGCAGAATTGACTGCTGGACTAGGAACTTTTGAAGCACAAAACAATGCGTGCGAACCCAACCCCAAAGAAACGTGTGCTCGACCGTTGGACTCATCGACTTTTATCAAATTGCTTTTAAGTGTTAAAGCAGAATTTTAAATGTAGAAAAATGTAATTGAAATAGACAAAAGACGCAAACAAACGTATGCTCGACTGTTCTACGGTCAACTTCTACAGCAGAACCGAACCAAAAAAATGGTAGCTTCTACCGAAAGGGCTTAAAGGCATGAAGGAAAAAACCTTGCTAGTACACCCAAATAAATTTTCCTTGACCGATCCACCGCCAACTTCTAAAGCAAGATTCAACCACAATACGGTACCCTCCAACGAATGGGCTTGAAACCGACAAAAAAAACCTAGCCAACAAACCCACTTATGCTTGACCGTTCCACCATCAACGTCTGAAGCAGTCTTTGTCTAAAATATGGTAAGCATTGACGAATTACCTTAAAACAAGAGAATAACCTTCCCGTCATCAAACCCAAACCAACCTATACTTGACCCTTCCGCCATCACTTTTCAAGCAAAATTTAACCAAAATATGGTAACGCCCAACGGCCTTGAAACGAAAAAATATCTTCTAACCAGTGAACCCAAACAAACCCAAACCAACTTACCCTAGACCATTCCACTATCAACTTCAAAGCAAAATTCAACAAAAATATGGTAACCCCCAATGGATTAGCTAAGAACCTTGCCAGCAAACCCAAACAAACCAATACTCGACTGTATCACCATCAACGTCTAAAGCAGAATTAAACCCAAACATCTTTACCACCAACGAACGGACTTTAAATCGGAGACAAAAAAATCGCTAGCAAACTCAAACAAACTTACGCTCGACTGTGCCACCGTCAACTTCAAAGCAGAATTTAAACTAAATATCGTAACCTCAAGAAAAAATGAGGTTACATGAAACAAAAACCTTTCCGCAAGCAAACCCAAAGAAACCCACACACTGTTGCACTCTAGACTTTTCAAGCAGAAGGCAAACGAAATGTAACCTTCAGAGAACGCAATTGTAACTGAAAAAGTAAACGATTACGTAAGTACGAAGCACACCTTATGAATTTCTTACGTATAATAAATTTATTCTAAAGCGCAGTTATTTTCCTCAACATGTAATCGAATTAATTAGGCCAATGAATCGGAAGGAAATGCCTCGCCACGAACAGACAGTGGTGACTTGCACCAACTTAATGTGGCATTGATTGCACCTATATATATATATATATATATATATATATATATATATATATATATATATATGAACTCACTTGTGTCTACATATATATTACGCACTCGTGTATCGTGATGACATGTTACACTGTAGCTAAATCCCCTCCAGGAGGGAACAAGATACAATCGCCTCGTACTATTTCAGCCCCATGACCAGGGAGGCTAGAGTGGGAGGAGTCCGATCTCTTATGGAGAGACTTGAAAAAAGTGGCTACAAAAATGTGGTCCTACCGGGATGGCGCCACTATCTCTTAAATCTCGAGATACGAGCTGGGTGTGACAGAGACGGAACAAGTAAATAATGAGAAGTGAGCTGTGCATGAGGCAGAATGATACTTGAGAAGTAGGCTGCGTGCGAGAGGGATGCAAAATGATATATAGCCATATCGCGCGCAAAAGTTACCCCCTCTCTAGCCTCTTACGCGCCCATCACACAATCATAGTAGCGCGTGTTCGTGAGCGAGCGACGCTCGGACATCTTCGGAAAAAGCCGAGCGCGCCGAAGTTTCCCGACCGCGCCTTCGGCAGCTACACCAACACATGGACGCCGAGCTCGTTCATGTGCGGCCAAGCCGAAACGAAGGCTTCGAGGGAAAAAGCAATCTGAGCACGACTCGCGCGTGACGTCACTCGACGGAACGCGCGACGCTTTTATACGATTTCAATGCTTATTTAGCTCTTGATTCTCTGCATTATCAATGTATACAAAAAAATGTATCGGGCACCCTGACCGCTTTTTTTTAGTTTATACGTTAATTTAAATATAACAATAAATCCAAATTACAACTTATTTGTCTTCTAAAAAATTGTTTACACTCTACTCACACCCATCCTTATGCCAAATAAATTATAATTCATAAAAGTAAGCGGAAATATATTTATATTCGTATTATTATATTAATTCTCATACTTTCATCAAGCGATAAAGCATTATCCCCAAAAACAAGCGAAACATTCATCTGGCCGCCAATCGTCAGTACCAGAAAGTGCATATTCTACAAGCGATGAGATGGTCCCGTTGGTAGCGTTCCTGGCTTCGGTCCGCAGGGGCGCGGGATCGTTCCCCGCGCTCAGTGCTTTTTTTTAAATTCTGATTACCATTAATTCTTATTTGATTAGTTATTTTTATTAGTTATCATTATTATTTTAATTAGTTATCTTTTAGTATCGAAAAATTTATCGCGCACTCCGACCGCTTATGATTAGTTTGTACGTTAATTTTAATTTAATAATAAATCTAAATTACAACTTATTTATCGTCTAAAGAATTGTTTGCGCTTTACTCACACCCGTCCCGATGCGAAATAAATTGTAATTCATAAAAACTAAGCGAAAATATATTTATATTCGCATTATTATATTCATTCTCATATACTATCATCAAGCGATAAAGCATTATCCCCAAAAACAAGCCACATCCATCCGGCCGCGAATCGTAAGGGGGCGTCCATTAATTACGTGAGGCGTTTAGGGGGGGGAGGGGGTCGAGCGAAATCTCACCCAATCTCACGTGGGGGAGAGGGGGGCTTCGGCAAATATCACGTAATTTTAGTAATTTTAGTAATTTTAGTAATTTTAGTAATTTTAGTAATCACGTAATTTTTATCACGTAGGGAGAGTCACCCTACTACTTTACATGGTGGAGTAAATGGTACTACAACCGCAGTTACTTCTACTACAATTTATTTTCCGTGAACGTATGCATTTTGAAAAATCTCACGTGAGATTAAGGGAGGGGGGAGGGGGTCGAGCAAAATCTCACGACATCTCACCAGGGGGAGAGGGGGGGGTCGAAAAATCGCCAAAATCACCTCACGTAATTAATGGATGCCCCCTAACTTACGAGAATGAATATAATAATACGACTATAAATATATTTCCGCGCTAGCAATTTTGGCAACTGCAAAGTCAACCGAAATAATCAACGGTTGAATTTGGACAGCTTTACAACTATAAAGTCGACCGTAAAAAAAATCCTAATGGTTGATTCAACGGTTGTTTAACCGCGGCCATTTTGTTTTCGCTGGATGGTTGTCTCACTCCGTCGCACAATCTGCTGCGGATATTCCCCCCCCCCCCCCCCCCAGTGTTTGATGACTCAATTCTCCGCAAATCATCAATTTAATTATCAAGACAGTCTAATTTGATTAATCATTAAATATATTGCGTCGAGTCAACCATCCAATCAACCGCCGAGTTAACCATCGAGTCAACCATCCACAGAAAACGCAGGATGGTCGACTTTCAAAGATGAACAGTTGAGAAGCTGTCCAAATTCAACCGTTGAACTTTTACGTTGACTCAACTGTCTTGTACAACCGGTTGACCAATATGACAGGGCGCTTACTTTTATGAATTACAATTTATTTGGCATAGAGACGGGTGTGAGTAAAGCGAAAACAATTTTTTAAAAGATACATAAGTTGTAATGTAGATTTATTATTACATTCAAATTAACGTACAAACTAATCAAATAAGCGGTCGGAGTGTGCGATAAATTTTTCGGCACTAAAAGATAACTAATAAAAATAATAATGATAACTTAATAAAAATAATAATGATAACTTAATAAAAATAAATAATCAAATAAGAATTAATAGTGATAATAATTTGAAAAAAAAGCACTGAGCGCGAGGAACGATCCTACGCTTCTGCGGACCGAAGCCAGGAACGCTACCAACGGGACCATCCCATCGCTTGTAGAATATACACTTTCTGGTACTGACGATTCGCGGCCGGATGGTTGATTGGCTTGCTTTTGGGGATAATGCTTTATCGTTTGATGAAACTATGAGAATTAATATAATAATACGAATATAAATATATTTCCGCTTAATTTTATTAATTATAATTTATTTGGCATAAGGACGGGTGTGAGTAAAGCGTAAACAATTTTTTAGAAGATAAATAAGTTGTAATTTGGATTCATAATTATATTTAAATTAACGTGTAAACTAAAAAAATAAGCAATCAGGGTGCGCGATACATTTTTTTGTATACATTGATAACGCAGAGAATCAAGAGCTAAATAAGCATCGAAATCATCTAAAAGCCTCGCGCGTTCCGTCGGGTGACGTCACGCGCGAGTCGTGCTCACATTGCTTTTTCCCTTGAAGCCTTCGTTTCGGCTTGGCCGCACATGAACGAGCTCGGCGTCCATGTGTTGGTGTAGCTGCCGAAGGAGCGGTCGGGAAACTTCGGCGCGCTCGGCTCTTTCCGAAGATGTCCGAGCGTCGCTCGCTCACGGACACGCGCTACTATGATTGTGTGATGGGCGCGTAAGAGACCAGAGAGGGGGTAACTTTTGCGCGCGATCTCGCTGCACTGCTTGCTGGGATGCGTATTCGATCCTCTTCCATCTCTCTTACACGACATCGATACTTAGCTTCGTGCTCGAGGTTTTAGAGATAGTGGCGCCATCCCGGTCTGACCACATTTTTGTAGCCACTTTGAAATGCACAGATCGGCCTCCTCCCACTCTAGCCTCCATGCCCATGACACTGGGCTAGTATTCCTATACGATAAACGAATACGCGTCTTATCCCGGCTTTTTAGTTCTTGAAGTCGCCACTGCCTAGCGTTGGCTATTGTATGACAGCCTTCGGCTCTAAATACTCCGATCAGCTGAACGATTCGATACTTTCGTGGCTGTTATCGTTATGGCGACTTTATTTATTGTGTTCAAATGAAAAATTATTAGAACGGAAAATCATTCCAAATATATCAAAAGATTTTTATTCATGTAAAATATTCGAAACACCGGCGCAACATGCATATATATGCATGCCTGTCACACGACTACCAGCGCCACAGTGCGGCAAGGACATTTTGCGGACAGCATTTATCTCCCAGTGTCAGGGGGCTGTACTATTTCAGTGCTCGGGGTGCACGCCGCAGTGCCAACACTCCGCGAAAGTGGCGCCACCGTTCATTCGACTAGAAAAGGTTCTCATTCTCTTCGGCCCTTGAGCTTTCGGTAGCGGAACGAGCAGAGAACTTAAGGGGGGATTGTCTTTTTTTTCGCAAAATTTACCGCTTTTTGGGAATTTTTTTGTGAAGAAAGTATACAACGGAAAACTTGTGAAACTTGGCATATAGTTTTATTGATCTGTTTACTACATACAAAAAAAATTTTAAACAATTTCATCAAAAAATCCGCCTCCCACCCCCCTCGACGCGCGATGGTCCTTTTTTGATGGTGTGCACAATTTCTCAAAAACTCTTCAACCGATTGCCTTCAAATTTGGACAGAATGCTCAGCTGACATGCTTTTATCGTTTGATGAAGCAAAAAAGCAATACGTTTAATAGTTTTTTATTTATAACAAAAAATCGATCAATTTTTTTCGAAAAATCGATACTTCAAGTTCAAAACGTCACCAAATCGTCAATTTTTTTTCCCTTCATCGAACGATAGCTATGTGTGTCTAAAGTAAAATACTTTTTGGGTTTTTGTTGCAGGATGAACGTGAAGGCTGTAATCGTGCACACCATCAAAAAAGGACCATCGCGCGTCGAGGGGGGTGGGAGGCGGATTTTTTGATGAAATTGTTTAAAAAAATTTTTGTATGTAGTAAACAGATCAATAAAACTATATGCCAAGTTTCACAAGTTTTCCGTTGTATACTTTCTTCACAAAAAAATTCCCAAAAAGCGGTAAATTTTGCGAAAAAAAAGACAATCCCCCCTTAAGGACATGGCTCATACGTCCAGTCGGTAAAAATCAAGGTCTTACATACAGGTCTTGAAACTCTGGTGGTGGGCGTATGTCCTCGGATTGAAGCACCGGCCGTTTCGCCTAGTGACCACGAGTGTCGCTGCAATAGAGTGATGCAGGCTGTGCGAGAGAGATGGAAATCGATTGTTGACTCATAGGAACCTAACCTAGCTATACAATTGGCTGGTGTAGGCAAATTATGATATTCAATGTCAAAAATGCATGATGGACCTAAATACAATTAAAAGTAACTTTATCGTAAACCTGAAAAAAACGAAAAGACTATAGTTATCCAAGTGGGTACAATGAATATGAATGTTTTTTATATAGGTGTCAATGTGAGCTCGTGTTGGTCGAGGGGTTCGGTGCAAGCTTCGTAATGCTGCTTTCAGGGGTTCGATCCCTGTGCGCTCGGTTTTTCAAAAACATGTTTTAGCTTTTATAAAAAAAATAGGCTTTACGCGTTGTTTTAATTGACCGGAAAATAAGTGGCAACTATTCCAGATCGAAGTGGAATCCAGACCGAAACACTTGCAGGATGTATTTCTTGAAAATGAAACAAATACTTAAGAAACAGTGCTTCTGTGGAAATTCTTTATTTCCTCTTCGAAAAATTTTAATGCATGTCCCAAGAAACATTTTCAATAATCTCCACTTTGCAGTTTCCGAAACGGTTTGCAGTGGTAAATTAAAAAAAACATCTCTTCTCCGACCTTTAAGCGAAGGACTCTCGAGTAGGATAAATGAAAAGAATTCACTAACTTTGTTTTATGTTTTCCAGCCTGGAAAGTATTTATTGTAATGATCTCACCAATTTTTCATTTTTTTCAGGTTCCCGGCTCCAACGCCTATTTTGCCCATTCTCGATGAATATATTTCCGTTCGAAATGATTTTCGCACACCACGTGTCTCGGCTCTAATTTCCCAACTCCCGGTATCGCGGCCTTCCATTTTTTCAATTGCGCCAAGTCTCTCGGCACCCGAAACACTGAGCGTTTTAATTTTTCACTCCGAGAGCCCGTTTTACACGTTGACACAGTACACCACTTAGTCATTTTTCAATATCATCGTTTTTACAAGTTTACAAGTATAGCAGGTCACGTGTGGTCGCGTGAATCAGCGGTTATGGTTGGGTTTTGTTGACTGTTGAAATCTATTTCCGTCTCTCTCACACAGCCTGCATCACTCTATAGCTGCGATCCTCGTGGTCACGAGTTGAAACAGTCGGTGCTTCAATAAGAGGCCATTCCCGACCACTGAAATTTTGAGCGAGTTTCAAGACCGGTATGTAAGACCGTGGTAAAAATCCTACTGCCAAGTTCTTTCTCAGACGGACCACATTTCGGGCAAACGAAGAGAAAGACGTTGTTCGTCGTTTAACAGAGTGGAAAATGTTTCCTTTCTTTTTTCCAAAAAATCAACCGTTTAGGACAACACTGCGAATCCGTAAATCAGCTATCTCTCTCGCACTCGTAGCCGCTCGGTCGGTGTGACCACGGTCTTGCATACAGGTCTTGCAACGAAGCTAAATTTTCGTGGTGGGGGTAAGCACGTTTATCGGCTTCACTTTTCGATTCACTAGGCGCCGCTACGCGTCGCTACCAGCAAGGGGAAGTAGTTTCCCCCTTATCTCTTACCGGCGAATGGGCCCAAGGTGTTTACGTATGTTTTTGTGGCGCGATTGTCGAAATAACCTTTATTTGCGACCATAGGTTTAATAGCACCTGTTTAATGACAAAGAAAAGCACGGGGTGCATATACAACCCAGTCATGCGTTTGACGGTAAAAAAAATAGTCATGAGTTGTTGGGTTAAATATCGTTATCCTAACAATCATCGCGTTACCGTTCGCTGTCTGCGAGCTTTAATATAAGCAGATCGCAAAGCATTGATCTTTGACAGCGGGGATTAATTCACCGTCGAATTTACCTAAGAAAATAAAAATTGATTTAAGAAAAAAAGGATGAGTGTTATTTAAGACATTTTCTACCGTTCGTTGTACAATTAAAGACTTATAATTAAAAAAAATTTCTATCACTAGGTATTGCATTATAATTATTTTCGACCTTTTTCACCGTTAATTATGCAACTAATGCATATTGTTCATTGGGCATTGCTATATTAAAAATATTGTTCTATCTTTACGCATTTACGGAGATCTCTCTGGTATATATCATTTTACATCTCTCTCGCACACAGCGCACTTCTCAAGATCATTCTGCCTCATACCAGCCCCCTGGCATTGCTGGGTCTACCGTGTCCCGTTATTGTCGCCACGTAAACTAACCCACCATGCGGCGCTAGTAGTCACCCGCATGACCCCCACTCCAGCCGGCAGCGTCTACATAATTTGCATTCGACTCGTCTGGATAATTCATTGTTTAGAATAGAATTTAAAAGTATATGTGTATATACGAGGGGATGCAATATTTACACTTGTTGCAATATTATGTGTTATACAAATATTTATTGAACGAAATAAACAGATAACATTATTATTTTTTAAATAATGGATTAGTCACGTTGTACAATGTTTTGCGATTTTTTTCTTGTCGAGATTGCTTTTTCTTTGTTCTGCGTTGAGACGTGTAGACTATTGCTGCATCCGCATCAATACGTAATATTGATGCGCACACTGATTGACCAGACTTAATGGATTTGTCTGTGGGTCAGATGGCTCTTCTCCATAATTTCAGGGCTTCTGGATCTTTTGGAACATTGAAAAAATGCGATTTTTCCTTGTTTGATTGATAACCTGACGTGCATCCAAGAACCACGCACGCAGGCATTCTCAAATATGAGCACAAAAACCACAAAAATTGTTTTTTATTTGATCGCTACACCAAAATTGTTTATTATTTTATCACTGTGTGATGAAATAATTACGATAATTATAATAATTTACCACACTACAATTTTTTTATTCGAGAACAATGACAGATCGAGAAAACGAAAACAAATATTCACTTGGTTCACGCGACGAAAAAGATGACGAAATAATACGGAGAGGTGCTTTGCGGAGTGGGGGTCATGCGGGTGACTACTAGCGCCGCATGGTGGGTTAGTTACGTGCGACAATACGGGGACACGTTACTGTTAAGAGAATTTAACCCAGTGTCAGCCCCCTGCTCATACACAGCTCACTTCTCATTATTTATTTCGCTCGTCTTTGTCACACGCAGCGCACTTCTCAAGTATCATTCTGCCTCATACACAGCTCACTTCTCATTATTTATTTGTTCCGTCTCTGTCACACGCAGCTCACTTCTCGAGGTCTTGGCAATAGTGACCACATTTTTGTAGCCACTTTTTTCAAGTCTCTCGATAAGAGTTCGGACTCCTCCCACTCCAGCCTCCATGGTTGAGTTAGTCTAAACACACCCATAGAGACATAGACGCAAGGAGACTAGGGAAGGAGTCCAATCTTCGTATGGTAAATGGGTATACGAAACGTCCGTAAATTTGATTCAAGAGCGTAGTCTTAAATATGGCCTGTAGACGTCGTCCGTATCTTTAGTGTATCAAAATATAGTAATACAGCCAGTGCACAGGGTGAAACTGACTGTTATGGCGGCTAATTGTTGACGCTTGTCAAAAAAACATCTATCGTCCACTAAGATTGTTTGTTTGCGACGGCAACTTTGAAAGAGTATCGGACGAGAGAGTATCGAAAAATTTACTTTTTAATGACAAATCTAATCTGATATTTTTTTCCAAGTTTTTCCGTTTAGGCTTTAGGTTATATGTGGAACTTATTTTTGAGATCCGCGGACCTCGCGGTTATTGAAGGTAATATATTTATTTTTCCCTTCTGCCCGTTATGCACTGACAGAGAACATAGATCTATGTTCCTGGCACTGATGATCAGTCTTTGTACGTTCTGAAGCTTTTCTCGAAATCGAGAATTCACATGGATTTGAAATATAATAAACCCCACCTTTAATGTTTATTTTTAATGTTTCAAAATATCTTGAGATTAGTGAATTTAATACATGTGTTTTTATTTCAGAAAGATGGGAAGAACGTGTGCAGTGCCAGGATGCTACAGTGGCCTTGCCAAAGATAACGCACAGCGAAAAAGATTACGGCTGCACCGCTGTATTCTGTTTTCCATTCCGAAGGTAACAGAATTATTGAATGCGTTAATCTATCCTCCGGATTTCTGATTTTATTTAAAATATTTACAGTACAGCACTTTCCGTACACTTCTAGAGTTTTTGTAACCTCGGATGTTTCGTAGCCACGTAAAATATTTTCGAATGCTTACGTACGACATGTAAGACATATTGCTATTGTTTTTCATCTCTTGTAGCATGTAATTAAATGCTGATAATAATCAAACACTATGTATGACACAGATTAAAAAAAAATAAGATACACATGACTTTATACCCGTTACTGTGGCCTAACGCCTTTACGAAGATGTCTGGCACTTCAGATCCTCGGGGTTCTGAAAACAACGATGTTCTTCGCAACAGTTTGCTTCAGGGATAGTATTTTGCACATTACTTTTTTATTATCTGTTTACATATCTGTGATGTTTGTGAGATATGCTTAAACATATTCTTTTTACTTCCAGCAAGCGAGGCCTACCCAAACAAACACAACCTGTGCATGGACAACTTGACCGTAGACGCCAGAAACTGCATACAACGAGAGAAGAAATATGGACATTCTTTGAATGTTCTTAAAGTGTTTTCATTTTTTCCTGCTGATTAGAAAGCTTCCACCATAAATCATTTTTTCGCACGATGATTTATTTTTGTTAACGTAATTTCATTAAAGACAAACAAATTAATTATTACATTGAAAAATATATTTTTGCAATGATAAGTGTTGGTTGTCGAAATTTCATTTTAGACGCACAATATTTCATGTATGATTTTGTCTAATTAGTTTAATGCAATAATTGGTATGACAATTTTCACACAGTTTTTAAATTTTTCTTTAATTACGAAAAATGTATTATAATTTTGTAAACAATTTTTACAATGCATTTTTGGATAGTTACAAAAAACATCAACCATCGATAAACACATTGACGTTGACAGCTTTTAGAAATTATTACTATTTTTATTTGCGTTATTGTGATTCTTATAACAGATGTCATCAAAAATCAAACTAATTTACCAATAAAAGGCATAACAAATAATTTCGATTAAAAATATAATTTCAGCTGTGAAAACACTTTACGAGGAGAGAATCGAAAGTAGTACCTCGTGCGGTGCCGTACAGTTTTTTTATATTGTGCGTAAAATTCAACTTCACAAACAAACGCATCTCAGTAATAGTTAGATTGTAGACTTTGGGCTGTTATCAGCATCTTTGAGTCTTAATATTATTTCAATAAATGTAAAATGTAAAATGATAGCTCATGGTAGCGGTGAGTCTCGTGATACTGCGGATGATGCTCGCATCACTCATAATTCACTGGATGATCTAGGTTATTGCAATATGCACACCGAGAATACGCGCGAGTCTTGTGATGCTGGGGATGATGCTCGCTACTGCGTAGCGAACCTCTGTCTTGCTACTGAGACTGCGGATGATGCTCGCTACTGCGTAGGGAACCTCTGTCTTGCTACTGGCGCTGCGGGTAGTGCTATAGCTTGTGCAAACGACATTTCCGATGTGACTTTCGGGTGTATACCTTCAATTCTTTCTATGAGTTGTCGTTGTCTCATGTCTCTCACTGTATGAGCGTTTGTATATGACCTTGTAGTAAAGGCATCACTTATAGTTCACTGGGTGATCTAGGTTATTGCAATTTGCACAGCGGAGGAGCTGTTTATCTCACGAGTTATTTAAAGTGCATTTTCCGTTTTCGTGTGAAGCACTACACTTGACGCAGTGGTATGTGCGCTTGCAATTTACACTCGGATGTTCCAGGCACTGACAGTTTCTACGTACTTTACACACTATAATCTCGGCCACCTAACCACATTTGAATGGAATTTATATTTACGTCGGGAATAAATTATTATGGCATTTTTTAGGTGTTTTTTTTTCATAATTAGGTGGGTAATGGCACTATGACTTAAATGTAGAAACATCTTAAGGCACTACTACAGCTACACGAAATTGACTTATAAAATAAATTAAGGTTAAGAAAATTAAAATGTTCAGCTCATGTGACAGCTAATAGAAACACAGACAGCTGATAACAAGGCATGCGCAAAACATACATGTATATAGAGTACACAATGACTTACGTTCCCAGCGCCGCGTATGCGGAACCTCTATTTGTTGTACTTTTACGGACGCGCCAGAATGCGGAGATTGGATGCCATGGAACCTAAATACTAGGAGGTTCAGCGACAATACAAAGGCGCTGAAAAAAGCGTCCCCGAAAATGTGTCGAAGTGATAGCGCTGGGGTGCAGCGGGACCTACATATATAGTAATATATTGGTCAACGAGGTGAAAGTAATCGGAGTTTCTAACCTCACGACAGACCGATCGTGACATCAAACGTCGAAATATCCGCCGATTCATAATTTCCTCATGACGGTTCGGAGAAAAAACGCAAAAGCGAGAAAAGATCTCAAACTCAAAATGGCGGCGATACAGCCCATCTAGAAAAACGTGTTTTTTTTACAAATAGCTTCACGGGAGAACGGTTTTCTCGTAAAATATAAGACCTGAAACAAAAACCAAAAAAATGACAATTTATATATTATTAGCTACGAGACTACCTAGAAATTTACTTTCAAATTTTGAAAAAATAGCCCACTGAAAGAAATAAATCGATTTTTTGCTAAAAAAAGCAGTAAATTGTTGATAAAAAAAAGTTTACATTTAATCAAAAAACGGCTACGTACTCCCATAGACAATGTAATTGTGAAGCTGCTATCAAAATTTCAAATCGATGCATGCAAAGGTAGTCGAGTTATCCGTCTTCCGAGATTGAAAAAAGTGGTTTCGAGAAAAACCCGCTCAAAGTTAAACGAGCAATTGAGCGCGCGCGTCGAGGCGCTGCGGCCAAATCGATAATTGAACCTTTAAATTTAAAAAATCGCTACAGGACCAATTGCATATTGTTTTTATGACACCAAAGTATATTTAGGCAAGGAAATGTCTTTCCAAAATCCTAGAGTGGTGTTATCCCTTAACATGAATGAGGGTTAGGTACATCATCTGTGATCTGTCTTAGATCGCACCCATGTTTAGCGTATATCTATATACATAAAAGTGCCGGAGCACCCCAGCGCCATCATTTCTCGTTCTCGTTTTGGGGACGATTTGAAAGGCCTCGCTGAACCTTCTGGTATCTAGGCTCCATGTTGGATGTCTTCCCTATAGTCCACGGTCTTATAAACAGGTCTGGGCACAGAGGCTAAAATCTTGTGACTTAAGTGAAGCCAATTGAGTTCCAGATTCCACCACGTCGCTAGCGTCGGAGCGGCCGATTTGCTTATATATACTAGTATTCAAGGAGACTAGAGAGAAGGAGTCGACACTCCCGCCTCAAACAGTTCTTTCAATCGGTCGCAGAGGTGTAATGCTCAGTTCCGCCGCAGGCGTCACTAGTATACCCCCGAGCCCATAATATATAGTAATACAAAACTATAAGCTAGTATTGTTGTGTTTGCTAGTATATTGTGTATAACCTCGTCGCCACCTTACCACACCGTACACCGGCGGCCAATAGAAGTGGAAATGTTTACTTTATCTGAAGCGTCTTTTATTAAAGTGAACCGATAATTCAAGTGAATTTATAATTGAAGTGAAAATTTTGCAATGCCTGAAAGATCCTATAGTGCGTGAAAAATGGGTGAAGGCAGTATCGCCACTCATAAATGAATTAAAAACAACGCACAAAATATGCGAGAAGCATTTTAATCAATCGGACATTGTGCACCACTTCATCCATAAAGACGGAGAGAGATACAAGTTAGTTTCTATGATAAATACTACATGTAATTATGTAAAGGATGTATTCTTATTACAACCATGAAGACAGTACGCATGCGCTAGTATATCGCTCTCTGTCCCACAATCGGCCGCTCCGATACTAGCGCTCTAAGTAGTGTGGCCCGTTTCGGAACTTAAATGGCCTCACTTTTTGTCACACAGACCTGTTTATAAGACCGTGTTATAGTCTCCTTGGATAGCAGCAAGGAGACTAGAGTAAAGGAGTCCAAACTCCGTATCCTAGCCTGTATGTACGAAGTTCTTTCAATCGGTCGCAGAGATGTAGTGCTCAGTTTCGTCGCAGGCATCGCATGTGTTCCCCAGAGCCCATAATATATAGTAACGCACACCCGAACGATAATACACCCAAGTGGGGATTCCTTCTATTATAATATATAATAATATTGTGTGTATACATATAATAAATAAAATATAAATAATATTAATGAATCGACTCGTGTTGTTTTATTCACATGGGCTTATTATATAATAAGCACATCAAATATAATAATTATATAATAAGTACAACACGAGTTATTTTATTACGGAAACTTATGATTTGCCTGTTATGTTTTAAAATATAGCTAATTATATTGAAACGCGAATAAAGCGATAAACCAACCGTATTGCATCTCGTAATGTATTTATTATTCGGATGCGCGTTACTCTGTTTTCCTGTACAATAATAAAAATAATAATAAATAATAATAACATGTACATGCAAGAAACCAGGCGAATGCGGGAATGTTGGCTCTACATGCTGGGGTTGTCTTTTCAACACATGCTTATTATATGTATATCCATGAAAACTCGTTATTTGCTAGTTACGTTTAAAATGAAGCTAAATATGAATTATATTAAGCGATGAACCAACCGAACAAGCCGTCAAGCCTAATTAAACCCCAAGCGCGGCAATCACTTAAATATGAGAAGATTATATTTATTGGCAAATGATTGTGTGGCGAAGTCGGTAGAACGCTAGATTACTGCATTGAAGGTCCTGAGTTCAAGCCTCGGTAGTTTTAATTTTTTTTTTCTTTTGCATTCGTACAGGTGTCTGGTTGTACGAGCGAATTGAAGCAGTTTCAACCAATAAAAGAACTCGTCCAATCCCAAAAGAACTCGAACAACAATAACATGGAAGAATTTGTTTTTTAATTTACTGCTATCAATAGTTGAAACTTGTTTTATAATTCCTACCTAGAGTGTTTACTTTTTCCCTTTATCTCATTGACTCGCGAGGAGTAATCTCCATTATTATACACATAGTTCGATAGCTGCTGTGCTGGTGTACACGAAAAATATATTTGTGTTTGACAGGCGCCAGGGGGCTGACACTGGTAGATAAATGCTGTTCGCAAAATGTCCTTTCCGCACTGTGGCGCTAGTAGTCGTGTGACAAGCATGCATATATATGTACGTTGCACCGGTGTTTCGAATATTTCACATGAATAAAAGTCTAGTGTAGATAACTTTACGAAAACCATTATTCGCGTGTATGATGGATCCTGTTATCGCTGTAACAGTACGTGCTGTTATCGCAATAACGATAACAGCACGAAACGAAAGTATCGAATCGTTCAGCTGATCGGAATATATAGAGCCGACGCCTGTCACGTAACAGCCAACGCTAGGTAGTGGCGCTTTCAAGAACTAAAAAGCCCGGACAAAACGCGTTTTCGTTTATCGTATAGGAATAGTAGGCCAGTGTCAGGGGGCTGACAGGCGCAAACAATTTTGCCGCCATAACACGGTCAGTTTCACCTCATGCAGTTTGGCATTACTATATATTACAGGCTCTGGGGAACACGCGACGCCTGCGGCGGAACTGCGCATTACACCTCTGCGGCCGATTGAAAGAACTGTTTGAGGCGGGAGTGTCGACTCCTCTCTGGTCTCCTTGTTACGGTTGATCTGATTGGTCCGACTGCAGTGGTATCGCGCTGTGAGCGCTTACGTCGCAATTCGGACCGCGGCCTGATGACAAAACCTGGCCATCCGTCAACGTAATCGGGGAACACCCTGTTTCCGTCTTTTGCCGTCAGTCTTTGAATCGTCGAGCAGCAATCTCTTGGCATATTTTTTTCATGAATTCTCGATTGCGGTACGGCATCGCTCGTACCGGCTCATCGCCGTAATCCGGCGGATTTCAATTAGATCGAATAATTCGTAATCTGTTTTCATCGGCCTGGTACATTTGTTCATTTTATCCGGAGCAGTATCCTCTGGATCGAGCGTTTTATTTTTCTTCCCGGATTCGTCTGTTATTTCGTTCAGCATGGTATCTTAATTTTTTTTTTTACCAGAAACGGTCGTCTCATTTCTTTGCTAATTTAATCCTACAGATCCTCGGAAAATGTAGCAATCAAAGTTATACCGTTTGCCGTAAAAATTTTGTACGGAATGTCTGCTGCTAAAGTGCATATCCGATATCGCGTCTGATTAATTTGGTCTCAAATTTTAATGCGCAGCCACCGAAAGAAGCTGAGGCGCCTGTGTCTCCGGACGAGGAAAAATTGACCCCTTATCAGGGCAAAAACCGCTGCTTCGGTCATTACGTGTGTCCCAAGTGCCGCCGGCAATGGATGTCGAGCAACAGTTGGGCGAATATGGGACAGGAGTGTCTCAATTGCGGCACCAACGTGTACGCAAGAAGTCAGGTGAGTAGGCCTCTCCACGGAGTAAGCCACTAACGCTATCCAATACAAACTGCATTTATTGAAAACAGAGGCCACTGCACAAACCTGGTAAGATGGCGGCACCGGACAAAGGAATTAAGCATCCGCAGGAACTATGCGAAAAGTGCAAAGTGCTCGGGCATTACTGCAGACTAGGCGGGCAAGGGCAAGGTGGTCGAGGCAAGAAGAAAAGATCGCGTCGATCAAAGGGAAAGTGCGAGAACAAAGAGAGATAGCGCCAAAGACCAAGCGCAACGACTCGTGCGACGTACCGACGTCCGTCCGTAAATATTGTCTTGTTTTTAAATTTCGTTACGTCTTTGGAGAAAAAAACAAGTTTTATCTCAATTTTTTATACATATGACCATTGTTCTTTGGGATGTCAGATAACAAATTTGATAAAAATTTGAGCTAACTAGTCTAAATCGTGTAGCGCTCCATCATTTTAGTTCCCAATGATTTACATGGAAAACTCACTCCTTACATTCTAACTCGAATAACTGAAAAACTGATCAGTTGTCAAATCCGGTTGAATTTACGTACTGCTATTGAAGATTTAACATGATGGGAAATATTTTTGCATCGATTAAGTAGGGGGAAAGTATTATCGAGCGCTACCATTTGGACTTCAATCAGGGAATGCAAATCTGATTACGCATTTTTTAAAATGTTACACCGATTGTCCGTTTTACGAAAACAGTTGAACGAGCGATATCGACTGTCACATAGTTCAATTATTTTACTCATTGTTGAGGGTGGTTGAACCACGATATTTTCGGTGTTTGATACTTGTATTTTTAACAGAAAACATACAAACATATTTTCTAGGAACAATATTCCTAGTTTATTTTCCGTTTGTTGTATGTATAAATAAGTATTTGCGTCTGCTGAATTAATACACACACATACATATATCTATATATATAATATATACATAAATATCCATGTATATAATGTTGGTGCGCAGAATATACAAGCAAATGATGCAGACTACATTTTGGTTTTTCTTTCGTTTTTCCCCTTTCCCATCCGCGCGATTCGTCATATAGCGCTTCCCGCTTAATTGTCATGCTGGGAATGCCAGCGATACCGATCGCGCGGTTGGCCATTTGAACAGGAATGTAGGAAGAAGGATCGTCACGCCACGGAGCGCCTAAAAAGAAAAGATAACGAAATAAAATATTAGCAAGCGGTCATTTTGTACATCTAAAAAAAAAATTCTAACAGCTTGATATTCATACTAAACAGATGTGTAATTATTTTTATGAGTGAATCACTTTTTCATACGAAAAAAATAGTTAAATTAGCAGATGATTTTATACCCGTTACTGTGGCCTCTTTGGACAGTTTGAAGCGGCGCAGTTTGTCGGCACCGAGAGACAAAATGTTCAGAAAAATCCGGACTTTATTTTTGTCTACAACGCCGAAGTCGTGGAAGTTCATTTTGGGGGTGAAAAAGTAGGGTGTAATTTTGAAAAATCAGTTTTCATTCGATAACTCTTTAGGAAAAATTCATACAATTTTTGTTCATATGGGAACGTTGTAGCCCTTGGAAAGACGCGTCGATCGAGTATTTGATCATCCCTCTCCAATAATATCTTCACCCCCGAATGAATTGTTGAAGTATAAAAAAAAATGTTTATTGAAAAACTAAAAAACAATCGATTTTTCGGGGATGGTTTGAATGTAGGAAATGTAGAGAATAACTTTCTCTATATTTTCGTTCCTATGGACCACCCTTGAATTTTGCTTTTTCGAAACCCTCTCAGGGGTTCAAAATTTAAAATGAAATTCCGGGAAAATTATTGACCGAAAATAAAGAGATACGAGTTTGGCGCTGTGCGGTCAAAAGTTTTCCCAGAATTTCATTTTGAATTTTCAACCCCCGAGAGGGGTTGAAAAACCAAAATTCAAGGGTAGTTCATAGGAAGGAAAATATAGAGAAAATTATTCTCTACATTTCGTACATTTGAACCATACCCGAAAAATCGATTGTTTTTGAGTTATTCGTTAAACCATTTTTTTGTATTTTACCCATTTTTTTGGCGGTGAAGATATTATCGGAGAGTGATGATCAAATACTTGATCGACGCGTTTTTTTCAAGAGCTACAACGTTCCCATATAAGCAAAAAGTGTACGATTTTTTTTCTAAACAGTTGTTGAATTAAAACTGATTTTTTCAAAATTTCACCCCCAAAATGAACTTCCACGACTTCGGCGCCCTGGGCAAAATTAAAGCCTGGATTTTTCTACACATTTTGTCTCACGGCGCCGACCTCGTAGGGGTTGTAGTTTGGCGTTAATCCACCCCATCCCCTTTCATCCCCTAAAAAGCCCTACACCCCGATTTTTAAGCAAACTTTTTTCCGATTACGGGGTTTTTTAGTGGCAGCACGGCTGTACTATAGGTGGGTCAAGAAATGGCATTTTCCAAAATTATTTTTTTTCGATAGTATCACATTTTAGGTATATTCTCGGAAAATTTCATTAAAATATTCCTAAAATCGAACTGGCTACAGCTTCTAACAGTCGGCCGGGCGAGTGGTAACAGCACCATACTTCAAACTTTAAACGCGTTTTTATCGAAAAACTTTTTTTCAAACTTTTTTCAAAGTCGGTGGACGTGATATCTCGAGAACCACGTGACGGATTCGTTCCAAACTTACAGAAGACTCGATGAAAAACATTCAAAGGTCGTCGACGATCGCACGTTTCAAAAATCAATCTTCATTTTTCAAGTTACATTAAAATGACTTTTTTCGTAGATTTTCCATGCTCGAATTTAAATTCGTCGTCACGTTAAAAAAAATGATTTAAAAAATCGACAATCGTCAACGACTCGTATTTATTATTTGCTTGAATAACCCGTTTGGTTTTTTGAGTTCGGATGGACCGTTTAAGCTTGAGTGAGTCCGCCGCCAAAAGTCGCGAAAAAAATTCATCTGCCGGCGACCATGTTTTTGTTGTTGGTCTGCATTTTCTGCTGATTTTTGTTGAAGGCTCTCAATATATGAACCTTTATGTTAGAAAAATGCGTTTCTTTTTTCAGCGCCCGTTTTCAAGACAAAAATTAGGAATCTGGCCATTTTTTTCGGATTTCTAGGTAGATGTAGCCCCTTAAGAAATGTTCTCGGTCATTTGTCCACCGAGTATCAAAATGCGCGTTCCTACAGTGACTAGGTCGAGTGACTCGTCGATAAGCGATCAGCTCAAACGGAAGTCCTGGGCGTTTTCGGCCACAGTAGCAAGTTGATCTGGAATAAAGGCCTTAGGCCACAGTAACGGGTATAAAATCATGTGCGAGTTGAACAATTTTTTTCAGTACGTAAACAAACAACAGTACGTACGTAAACAACAGTACGTACGGAATTCAAAAAATATTGTTTTATTCAAAAGTTGTAGAGATTCGAACTTAAGAAATGAATTTTCAGTGAGAAATTTCGTTACAACTGCTCATAAACGGCTCATAAAATGAAAAGTTATCGATTAATCGGAAAGTCCGTACGTACTTCTCTGCGAAATGCAATTAGGAACATAACTTTTAAACTTGAAGTAAATCGAGTGAAAATTGTTGAAGTTATTCGTCACGCCAATTGGAAAAAAGCTGTTTCGAGAAGTTTCGAGTAGTCGGCCATTTTTTACATTGAAAAACTTAAAAATATATTTTCCAACAGCTTGATATTCATACTAAGTAGATGTGTAATTAATGTTATGAGTGAATCACTTTTTCGTACGAAAAAAAAACTTGTTAAATTCGCAAACGATTTTATATCCGTTACTGTGGCCTGAGGCCTTCGGTCGACAGGAACATTTGGGGTCTACGGCTCCTGCATCCTTCAGACGTGTATAGTAAATATATAATTCGCTTCAAGTGTCTGAGAAAAGTTTTCAAATCCCTTTTGTTTCCCGAGCGACGTAATCGCGTGTCGTTCCGTCTCGAGTACGCTAAACTCAGCGGCGTTACTCGCGCAAGCGAAGCGCCGCGATACTGACTCCTGCTGTTTCTGTCCGCTGAACTGATCGCTGATGTGTACGTAATCGATATCCTGCGAGTACTTGTGAAGGCCTGAACGAGCCGGGAGTCGAGAATGGCCGAGGCAGCCTCAGCGATCTCGGACATGACGAAGAAGCTAGCGGGCAGTCCGAACTTCTGCGCGGGTTTCTTCTCGGGACAGTAAGTCGCGATGTCGGCGATGTCTCTGGTGAGATGAAGAGCGGTCTTCTTGGTGGCAACAGCGAGAACGAAATTGTCACTCTCGTCTTTGGACAATTCGATTGTGAGATGTGCGTGATCGTTCTGGGGACGGCCGAGTTGAGCGATTACGGCGATCAGATCGTGCCTCTTGATGAGCTTGAGCTCGACGAGCATGGAGTCGCAGCCGACGCGACCGGTGCAGTATAGACTGTACTGAGACTCGCTTTCCTTGACGAGGCCGTTCTCGGTTGGCTCGTCCCGCGATTTGCCGGTGTCGCCGACGAGGGAAAAATTCTCCGTCAGCAGCCGAGCGTTGTCGTTTACCCAAGCCACGGCGACCCGAGTATTCTTCAGCCGTCCGGCCGTGTAATTGATGAAGTAAGCGTCCAGTCCGGCCACCATTAGTATCTCGAGGTAAAAGCTGCCCCATCAGGCGCACAGGTGAAGCGGCACTTTCGTTATAGTCAGAGTGGACGGTTCGTCCTCCTTGGAACCACCTGCCCTCCTGTTGCTCTCCAAACCTTCGAACTCTTCATTGTCCTGGAAATGATCGAACTCGCCGTCCCCGTCCTCCACCAGGGCACCATCCTCGTCCCTCCTCCTCCTCTTCCTCGGGTGGCGCCTCCGGCTCTACATCGAAATCCTCGGCCGGACCCTCGCCCACGTTCAACGAGCTGGGCTTGGCCTCCTCAAAGTCCTCGAACTTCGCGAATTCGTTGTCCTCGGTCAGCTGGTCGTGGAAATGCGCGCCCACCCGGATGTTCTTGCCCACGAGGGCAATGTGCACCGCTACCAGCCACAGCTTCATCCTGCCGCTGCTTAAAGACACGCAAATAGTTGGAGACCGTGTCGCGGAGCGTTTTTCCCTTAATAGTCATGATCTCGAATAAAAAGCACAGTGGAAATGCCACGAAAGGGACAAATGTTTGCTGTCTGTCAACTAATGTACTTTGAACTTTAAGAGGGGGAAAAAGAATTTTGCAAGCAGAATTGACTGCTGAACTAGGAACTTTTGAAGCACAAAACAATGCGTGCAAACCCAAACCCAAAGAAACGTGCGCTCGACCGTTGGACTCATCGACTTTTATCAAATTGCTTTTAACTTTTAAAGCAGAATTTTAAAAGTACAAAAATGTAATTGAAAGAAGCAAAAAACGCAAACAAACTTATGCTCGACTGTTCTACCGTCAACTTCTACAGCAGAACCGAACAAAAAAAATGGTAACTTCTACCAAAAGGGCCCAAAGGCATAAAGGAAAAAAAAACCTTGCTAGTACACCCAAATAAATTTTGCTTGACCTTTCCACCACCAACTTCTAAAGCAAGATTCAACCACAATACGGTACCCTCCAACGAATGGGCTTGAAACCGACAAATAAAAACCTATCCAACAAACCAAAACCCACTTATGCTTGACCGTTCCACCATCAACGTCTGAAACAGTCGTCAAAAATATGGTAACCATTGACGAATTACCTTAAAACAAGAAAAAACCTCATCATCGAACCCAAACCAAACTATACTCAATCTTCCAGTATCCACTTTTCAAGCAGAATTCAACCAAAGTATGGTAAATTCCTAGAAATGGCTTTGAAACAAAAAATTATCTTCTCGCCAGTCAACCCAAATAAACCCAAACCAACTTACCCTAGACCATTCCATCAACTTCAAAGCCGAATTCAACAAAAATATAGTAACCTCCAATAGATAAGTTAAAAACCTTGCCAGCAAACCCAACCCAACCAACACTCGACCATTCTACCATCAACGTCTAAAGCGGAATTAAACCCAAACATCTTCACCACCAACGAACGGGCATCGGGGAAGAAAAATCGCCGGCAAACTCAAACTTACGCTCGACCAGGAAGACTAGAGGTAAGGAGTACGAACGCCTGTAGCGGGCCCGATTCAAAAGCGTCCGTGAAACTGTGGATTTTAGTAGTTAGTGCTTTCACGGCGTGCGTCGCTAGTGCATGACCGCACCGAAGTGAACTAAGCGACAAGAACACAACCGACGTCATGTGTCATCGATGATTCCCGCTCGTCGTTCGTGTTGGCATAAAGCGTGTTCGGGCTAACCAATTTTGCGAATTGTGTTAGATGTAAAAAAAAAATAATTGTCTCGGTATAAAATATATTTAGTGATCTGCGGCGAAAACAATCAATCGTAGGTAAGAAAAATAGTACTTACATTCATAAAAAGAATGGTTTCGTTTTATCGTACCATTATCGTACCGAGTGAAATAAAAATTATCACAAACGCGAAATATGGAGCAAGTGTCCCGTCGATGAGACAAAACGTGCAATATATAGATTTTTTTCGTATATCGCACGTTTTGTCTCATGTCTCGAAAATAAACATTTTGTTTATTTTCGAGACATTTCGAAAATAAACAAAATGTTTATTTTCGATGCGTGAAAATAGGAAGTGAGTGGGTGAAATATCAATTTGCCATTTTCATAGAAAGTCAAATTAAATAAAAGCTTGTAATATTGTTTGAATTGTTGCTTTCAGTGCCCGAACGCGAGACAAACTTGGAGTGCAGCGATCGATCGAGAACTGCCGTTAAAATCAACACTCTCCATCAAGTTCTCGACAAAGTTTCGGACATGAAATATTTAGAGTACGTGGGATGCCAAGCACACAATGAGGAGCTCACGAAGAGATTGATAAACTATTATCTCGTCATGAGAGGACATTTTCTAGCGCGATCGGTCAACGAAAATAATCACGCAAGAAAAATTAAAACGAAAGACAATAGGAAAAAATCAAAACTGTAAGATCGATTTATCTGTACAGCGTGTCATAATGTGCAAATATGATGCGTGATAATTTGTAAATCTTTTGTTTGAATTCAAAATTCTTATGAATTTTCTTGTGTCTATGTTTTTACTGCTTCCGCAACGAAAAAAAAACATTGATTCAATATCTGTATTTCGTTATTATTCTTTATCTGTACAGCGTATCATAATGTGTAAATATGAGATGTGATAATTTGAAAAACTTTTGTCTGGATTAAAATTTCTTATGAATTTTCTTGTGTCTATAAATAAATTTTGTTTGTTACGGTTTCCGCGAGGAAAAAAACTGACTTTATTTCCGTTTGTCGTTATTATTATTTATCTGTACAGCGTGTCACAATGTGTAAATATGGTAATAATCTGTAAATTTTTTGTCTGGATGCAAATTTCTTATGAATTTCCTTGTGTCTATAAATAAATTTTGTTTGTTACTGCTTCCGCAACAAAAAAACTGACTTAATTTCTGTATTTCGGTATTCTCCAAAACAATCTAGATATAAGAATTCTGTCTATCTATATAGAAATTGCATTCACCAACTGGTTGAACAACTAATTTGATGAAATGATCGCTCCATATGAAGTGGCAAAGGGTGCTTTTTGCATATCGTCTGGCACTGCCTTTACAATTCATTTGATCAAATTATCGCTCCATATGAGGGAGCGTATCGTACGGCACTTGTTTGTTGCTGCTTTACTTTGGTGCGGTAGGAGAGCAGCGCCGCCCTTCTCGTCCTCACTTTTGCGGACCTTTCGACGACACGGCGTTCGTACTCCTTACCTCTAGTCTTCCTGCGCTCGACCAACGAATTCAGACGTACATAGAAGAACAGTTCTCATGGGCGGCCTGAAGACAAGTATTCTGCGACCCAAACTGCCGCGTGGCGGCGTGACGAGCGCACAGCTGTCTCTGCGGCAGCTCCATAAACTTAGCCGCCGACTATGGGAATATCGAATTTTTTTCGACGCCAATCGATTGTTAGTCGTTTGTTAGTGTTTGTTAGACAAAACCCAGCGTTTGTTAGACTTTATTTATTGAATAAAACGAAAAAAAAAATTTATACCAAAGTTAGCCCCAGAAAATAGTTTTCTGGTGAATTCGAACTTTTCTTCGTAACCAATCGATTGTTAGTCGTTTGTTAGTGATTGTTAGTAACTTTATATCGTTTGTTAGAGCTCAATTATTAGTAAAATTAATGAAAAACTTTTCGGCCCTAGAGCGCGCTGCAAGCCAAGTGAAGATGGCGGCATCGTCGCGACAGCTGCTTCCGGCTTTCCACATGTGACTCGTCAATTTCAGCAAAACGATGATTCTTGTCATTCTATTAGATTGTTAGACGATCGCTAGTGATTGTTAGTTAACTTTCATCGTTTGTTAGAGCTCCATTTATATTTAATCGCTGAACAACTTTTCGGCGCTAGAGCGCGCTGCTTGTCGCGAAGGTTGGCAGCATCGTCACGACAGCTGCTTCCGGCTTTCCACATGTGACTCGTCAATTTCAGCAAAACGTTGATTCTTGTCATTCTAATAGATTGTTAGACGATCGCTAGTGATTGTTAGTCAACTTTCATCGTTTGTTAGAGTTCCATTTATATTTAATCGCTGAAAAACTTTTCGGCGCTAGAGCGCGCTGCTTGTCGCGAAGGTTGGCGGCATCGTCGGGACAGCTGCTTCCGGCTTTCCACATGTGACTCGTAAATTTCAGCAAAACGTTGATTCTTGTCATTCTATTAGATTGTTAAACGATCGCTAGTGATTGTTAGTCAATTTTCATCGTTTGTTAGATCTCCATTTTTATTTAATCGCCGAAAAACTTTTCGGCGCGAGAGCGCGCTGCATGTCGCGAAGGTTGGCAGCATCGCTGCGGCAGCTGTAACGACTTTGCACATGTATCTCGTCAATTTCAGCATAACGTTGATTCTTGTCATTCTATTAGATTGTTAGACGATCGCTAGTGATTGTTAGTTAACTTTCATCGTTTGTTAGAGCTCCATTTATATTTAATCGCTGAAAAACTTTTCGGCGCTAGAGCGCGCTGCTTGTCGCGAAGGTTGGCGGCATCGTCGCGACAGCTGCTTCCGGCTTTCCACATGTGACTCGTTAATTTCAGCAAAACGTTGATTCTTGTCATTCTAATAGATTGTTAGACGATCGCTAGTGATTGTTAGTTAACTTTCATCGTTTGTTAGAGCTCCATTTATATTTAATCGCTGAACAACTTTTCGGCGCTAGAGCGCGCTGCTTGTCGCGAAGGTTGGCAGCATCGCCGCGACAGCTGCTTCCGACTTTGCACATGTAACTCGTCAATTTCAGCAAAACGTTGATTCTTGTCATTCGATTAGATTGTTAGATGATCGCTAGTGATTGTTAGTTAACTTTCATCGTTTGTTAGAGCTCCATTTATAATATTATATCGCTAAAAAACTTTTCGGCGCTAGAGCGCGCTGCATGTCGCGAAGGTTGGCAGCATCGTCGCGACACCTACTTTCGGCTTTGCACATGTAACTCGTCCATTTCAGCAAAACGTTGATTCTTGACATTCTATTAGACAATCACTAGCGATCGTCTAACAATCGAATAGAATGACAAGAATCAACGTTTTGCTGAAATTGACGAGATACATGTGCAAAGCCCGAAGCAGCTGTCGCAACGATGCTGCCAACCATCGCGACATGCAGCCCGCTCTCGCGCCGAAAGGATTTTCGGCGATTAAATAAAAATGGACATCTAACAAACGATGAAAATTAACTAACAATCACTAGCATTCGTCTAACAATCTAATAGAATGACAAGAATCAACGTTTTGCTGAAATTGACGAGATACATGTGCAAAGCCGGAAGCAGCTGTCGCGACGATACTGCCAACCTTCGCGACAAGCAGCTCGCTCTAGCGCCGAAAAGTTTTTCAGCGATTAAATATAAATGGAGCTCTAACAAACGATGAAAGTTAACTAACAATCACTAGCGATCGTCTAACAATCTAATAGAATGACAAGAATCATCGTTTTGCTGAAATTGACGAGTCACATGTGGAAAGCCGGAAGCAGCTGTCGCGACGATGCCGCCATCTTCACTTGGCTTGCAGCGCGCTCTAGGGCCGAAAAGTTTTTCATTAATTTTACTAATAATTGAGCTCTAACAAACGATATAAAGTTACTAACAATCACTAACAAACGACTAACAATCGATTGGTTACGAAGAAAAGTTCGAATTCACCAGAAAACTATTTTCTGGGGCTAACTTTGGCATAAATTTTTTTTTTCGTTTTATTCAATAAATAAAGTCTAACAAACGCTGGGTTTTGTCTAACAAACACTAACAAACGACTAACAATCGATTGGCGTCGAAAAAAATTCGATATTCCCATAGTCGGCGGCTAAGTTTATGGAGCTCCTGTAGTCTCCTTGGTGGTAAATTTCGGTCCTAGCGCCGCCACTAGTTGTCGCTGCGATTCCGAAACCCGGACATAGATAACCTCAATACATTGAGCAACGGAGTGAGCGGTTGAAAACGTATGTCACTGATAACTGTTGTTTTTTCTGCGTTTTGGACACAGCATGTTTTCGATAAATTAAAAGCATATTCTTTCAAAATGGTGAAGTGGTGCGTCGTACGGCGCATGGAGGGGCAACATAAACAAATTTGAAAGGATTCATTCTGCTTACCTCGATGTGAAAAAATGCACGTCAAAAAATAAAAAATATCCGAGAACTTTTTGCATTTGTATTTTTTTCAAATTGCATAAAAAACACGGCAATGAGGGATGGAAGAAAAAAATGCAGACTAGGGCCTACAAACCTGTATGTAAGACCGTGCTCAAGATCGATTCGCGTGAAGTTGGCGCAGGCTGGCGATCCTGGAGACTTCGGACAACTTCGGCAACCTCCGTAAAGCGCGGGAAACCGACCGAATTCAAACTCAGGTAACAAAAACGGCAGGCGGCTTTTTATTGGATTTCCAAATTCATTTTCGAAATTATTACAAAAATCCACCCGGATAGAAAATCCATGGCTTTTTTTCAAGACCCCCGGGATTAAAAAAAAATTGATTTTCCGCTTCATTCCCTGTCGTCCTGTTCGCTCCCCCGATCTTCAGCATTCAGTGGACCGAGAAAAATACTTTTGGTATAGCCGACCTGAAAAAAAAATTCTAAAAAAAACTTCCAATAAACTATATAACATTTTTTGAATTTCGATGGACTTTTTTTTACGTTCGGCTCTCTCGCCACATCTTCGCCGAGAGCCTCCACGCGAAGACGCGTGTATTCGTCATCAATTTTTTTCATTCTCGTCTTGTCGACGTGAATTCGCGGTGAAAGTTCCGGCTTCGTGTCTCTACCGGAAGAAATATCGCGACTTCCGTGCCCCTTCATCGCGACGGCGGTGGTGACGGACATCGACCGAGAATTCAGAGGACTTTTACTCAGCCCGTTGACATCGTAATCCAATGCCTCGTGTGCATTGTACACTCTCGACTTGATTAACATGATTAATAGAAGAAGAAAGTTCAATTTTGCCAATTTCGCCGACATATTTGCTCCGAATGAAATATCACTTCCGGTTTCCCGATAATTTTAACTGTTCCCTAGATCACGAAAAGATTGATCTGCCTGAAGTTCTTCGCTGCCATCAACATACTTTTGTTTCTGATTTTAAGACAATGCGTCGACTTTCTTTGTTTTAAAATTTAGCTCGATCGAAAAATCGATCTATTTTTTTTCCCTCCAAAAATACGAATATCATATTTTTGAGAAAAATTACGAAAACGTCGAAAACGTTGAAGAATTTGTAATTGCGCAATAATAATAATAACGACACAATTATTTGAACAGCCAGTCCACGAATAATTATATATTCTTAATTGATAAAATCCTTAGACAATAAAGCAACAATTATCATAATTATCGTAACATACAATATTAAATTACATATATAGAGCGATTGTTTCCCTGTTTTACGTATTTACATGATTATCGAACGCGTATCGTTCGTTACGAATATCAAATTAATCTTCATCCTATCCGTATACTTGAATAATAATATTAAGTATAATAATAATAATAATAATAATAATAATAAAACCTGCGAGTGACAATAATCGAATGAACCGTAACGTGTTATCTCTTACGCGATATGAATTTTTAAAGCGAAGGAATTAGAACACACAATACTTAAAAAATAGAGCAACAATCATAATCAATTAGAATTCCATTATTTACACGATCATTATTATCATCATTAGCGATTCGAGGTGGGACTTTATCCTGTCTTTTTTTTTCGTTTCCCCGACGTGAGCCGAAAAATTGTTTCATCGACTGCTGCAAAATGATCACTCGCAAATTCGAATTACGATTATTGGGGTTGATAAAAAAAGAGGGTGAAATTCGGAAGGGCGGGCAGAGACAAAGAGGAATTGATTCGACGAAGCAAAACAGCGGGGGAGCGAAACGAAAAAGAGAATCGTTCCGCAAGCTACGTGCGATACATTTTTTCCCCTGTAACGTATTGAATTTGAGATTCGTGGGGCGGAAGCGGTTAATTGCCGATTCGTGTTTACATTACGGGCGAAAAGTTTGGATAGTTTTGATAAAAACAACATTTCTGTTTTTCCCATCCCTGTCTGATGAATTTTTTGCTTCGATTCAGCTTTTCCGCTGGATTTTATTTTAAACCTCGTAGTTCTGGAGTCACAGCGCATTTTTCCGAAATTTTCCTCCTTCGCGAAAAGCTTTTTTTCCGCAAGGTTCGATAAGTTTCCGGCCCGTACGAAAAATCGAGAGGGGACATCCAAACTTTCCGCCGGTGTACGTGAACGCGTATATTGATCGAGTCGGAAGACGCCACGGAGTCTTAACATCTACCCGAAGCTCTGTTCTTTCTTCATTGATTAGTAAAAATCTATCTACTCTGATGCGTTAGTGACTCGCGCCTTGTGCCTTATTTAACTAACCTCCCGACGGAGAGGGCGAAACAAAAAATGTGTATACATATGTGTATTTATCGCGCAAGACCTAACGCGTGTTTTCGCTTCATCAGTTTTTTCGTGCCGGTTTTTTTAACGGAGTATAATTTACTAATTTTGGTTGCCACGCGTCGTACCGATCGATTCTACAACGAAGGGAAAAAGCGCACGAGGCTGCGAGTCCCTCGATTATTCCTTCCGTTCGTTGCTACACTTTTTCTCTTTGCTTTTAGTGATTTCTTTTTCCTCGATTGTTTACGTTTGTTTGTTCGTTTGCTGGCTTACGGTCGATTCAGTTTCGGAGAGGATCGAGACTCTCCAGGGAGAAATCGTCGGTGCCCATGGACAGACCCCTGCTGAAGCCGTCCTGTAAAGAGAAAAGATTGCGTAGAATATTTCTCCTATATTGTGCCATAAATAATAACAACGTAATTATATTACAAAGTATTTGAATACATACTAATCAGATGACTTTGTAATTAAATACATTATAACCCATTACATAATATGTACTGAGTAATTTAATTACAATGCAATTTAATTTAATTACATGCAACTCAATGATATTACTCTGTAATTTAATTACTTTGTAACCAGATTAATAATCAAATGACAACGTAATTTAGTTATGCCCATCACTGTCTAGGGGATAAGAGAGCGCCACAAGAGTTACTAGAGGGTTGATTATTTTGGGCATTATGAATCGAGGTCAAAATCTCCAAAAAGTAACTAGGGAGTTACTCTTGTGCGGATAAGAGATTCAGGGATCGTTAACAGTCTGCAAAAAGTAACATTTAGTTTTACTAACGCTTATTGGGGACGAAAAAGTAACTTCTGGGCATTTCCTAATTACTGTTTCACGAAAACTGCGTTCCTAGTTATTTTTTTCGGGCCCAAGGTGATACAATAGTTGCCTCTCGGGGTAAGGTTGTGGTCGCCAAATTCATCAACCCCTAATTACTTTTACAACGAAGTTTCTAGTCACTTTTAACGAGGGAACTCCCTAGTAACTTGTTTCGGCAGAAAGTACCCTAAGGTTCTGTCGTATCTTTTGGGGAAAAAGTATGCGGCAAGTAACTAGGAAGTTACTAAACTAGTTCACGAAAAAGTAACTACGAAATTACTTCTGTCTCAAAGCCAGAAAAAAGAAAGTAACTAGAATGTTCTCAGATGAAGATGTAACTAGGATGCTTTTGCGAAAAAAGTAACTAGGGTGGTACTTTTTTTTCTTGCAAAAAAGTAACTAGGGAATGCGTTATGCGGGAAAATTCGGGTTGCTTTTTCGCACAAAAGTAACTTTTTGCGAGAAAATTGTCTAGAATGATACGTTTGCTAAAAAAGTAACTAGAACGATGCTCTTGCGGGAAAAGTAACTAGGAGGATACTTTTTTGCGAAAAAGTAACTGGGCGAATACCTTTTTGCGGAAAAAAGTAACTAGGAGAATACTTTTTGCGGAAAAAGCAGCTGGGACACTTTTTGCGGAAAAAGTAACAGGGCACTCTTGCGGAAAAGTTACAAGTAACTAGGAGGATACGTTTTCTGAAACTAGAATACTTTTTCTGAAACAAGTGACTAGGAAGTTACCTTCAGTCGACTAGGAGGAAAATGAACTCCGTACTTACATTTCGAGAGCAATAAATTTGAAAACCTTGCTGACCTACGTCCCATCACAAATACGGTCAATAATGGATTACCGATTAGCGATGCCCAAGGAAATTCGTAAATATTTTCCATTACCTTCATCTCGAGCAGGCGTTTGTCCAGCAGGCCGATCGCGTTCTCGAGTTCCTGCTGGCTCGGATTCAAGACCTGGCTGTTGACACCAAACTCGCCCATCTCGAAGGGATCATCGAAGTCGTTCTTCGTCGTCGTGTTCATGGTCGTTGTGGGCGAGCTCGTCGTCGTTCCGGAGGCTGGCGTCGGCGGATTGAAGGGAACGCTGCCGAAGAGATCCTCCTTGATTCCGTTCTGGCGCCTCGAGTCCTTCGCCTTTGGCGGCGGTGCCACTGAACATCCGGGGGAGGAAAAAAATCGGTAGAGCGTTGTGGGTGATGGCGCGAGGAGAACGATGTGGAAGGTCGTGAGGAAAAATGAATGAACTCACGAAGCGGCGGGGAACTTATGGACCCGTTGGTTTGCGAGAACAAATTTGCGGAATTGGACGACGACGTTTGACCGTTGAGGATCGGCGGTGAGCTCGTCGACGAGTGATTGCCGAAACCGTTCGAGGCGGTCTCGTACGCGCGCGGATTGAAGTCCTCCTCGAACTCGTCCATCAGCAGGCCCTCGAGCTTCGTGCCCACGCAGGGCGCCGGCGCAGGTTCGCTTCTGCGAGGAAAACATTAATCAGACACAACACGCTCGACAACTCTTCGGTAATTTGCTTTTTTTTTTCTTCTTCTTCAACGCCAAATTTCACCGTTGAGTTTGAGAATTCGAGGAATGAAAAAAAAATAATGAAAGTACGGGGCAAATTACCCGATAAAATCATCGTCGAAGGACTTTTCGAAAGTCCTCGGCGGCACGGGCGGCGGCTGCTGAGGTCCGTTCGAACTGTTCCCATTCGTGTCGTTTCCATTCTTTCCAACAACTTTGCCCGCGGTCCCGTTAAGTCGGGGAGCGTCATCCGGTGACGGGCTCGATGGGCCATTAGCGCTACCGGGCACGTGAAGAATGTCCGGCAAATTGTGCTGCGTCAAATAGGACGAGACGTCCGCCTGCGAAGGTTACAAAACACGTAAGTAGGTCGTAGTACACGGATTAAAAAAAAAAAAAAGATTTCAGTCGAAGTAATCGAAGAAAAAGGAAAACACTAATGAGGATTTAAGTTCTTCCATCAACTACAGTCACATAATTCGAGATCGAAAAAACGATTGACAATGAAGAGAAAAGTCGAGGAATGATTGAAAGTAACTGTAAGAATAATTAATTAATATTGCGACGGGCCGACAAAAAATATTTAATTTTCAAAGAATTGTTTATGTGTTATTTTAAATGCTATTCAAATGTGTGAATATTCTGAAAAAGAATTTTTACGTTTTTTTCCTAAACGAATCATTTTTCAAAATTAATTTTACGATGTTCTAGAGAAAAACGATTTTTGAGACGAAGAATCGTACGATTTGTCTCGAAAAAAAAAACACGACAAAAAATCATTTTTCCTTATTTTCCGAAGCTGAGGACTTTTAAAGTTATTGTGACGATTTTTTTCGACGCTCTAGGAAAAAAAAACGATTTTTGACACGTAAAATCGTTCGATCGGTCTCGAAAACAAAGCAACGGAAAGTTTGTCGGTCCAAAATCATTTTTCCTTTTTTCCGAAGCTAATTATTTTTACGAATTAATTTCGATTTTCTAGAGAATAACCATTTTTGACACGTAAAATTGTTCGATTTTTCTCGAAAATATGGCATCCGAAAGTGTGTCGATGAAAAATAATCTGTCCTTTTCTTTCTCCGAGTCTCATGATTTTTAAAATTCTTTTTACAATTTTATTTCGATGTTCTAGAAAAAAACGATTTTTGACACGTAAAATCGTTCGAATCTTTTCGAAAAAATGACAACCTGAAGTTTGTCGTTAAAAAATTATTGTTCCTTTTTTCTCGAAGCTAGTGTATTTGTAAAACTATTTTTATGATTTTATCTCGATTTTCTAGAGAAAAACGATTTTTGACACGTAAAATCGTTCGATTCGTTTCGAAAACATGGCAACCGGAAGTTTGTCGATAAAAAATCATTTTTCCTTTTTTTCCGAAGCTAATGATTTTTTTAAAACTATTTTTACGATTTTATCTCGATTTTCTGCAGACAAACGATTTTTGACACGTAAAATCGTTCGATTGATTTCGAAAACATGGCAACCTGATGTTTTTTCCATTTTTCCGAAGCTAATGATTTTTTTCAACTATTTTTACGATTTTGACTCGATTTTCTAGCGAAAAACGATTTTTGCCACGTAAAATCGTTCGATTTGTCTCGAAAACATACCAACCGGAAGTGTGTCGATAGAAAAAAATCATTTTTCCTTTCGTTGCGAGGTTAACGATTTTAAAATGATTTTTACGATTTATTTCGAATTCCTGGGACAAAGAGAGAGTAGATAAACAACCCTGAGAATGGGGAAGTTTCTTTACCGATCCCTTTATCGCCGATATGTCCTGGAGCCTCTGGCGAAAAACGTTGTTCTCGTGTTCATATCGCCATATCTTCTGTTGCAAGACCATGCACCTTCGCTGTGCCTCGAGGTCCTTGCCGGAAGTCTCGAGGAATCGTCTGTAGGCGAGGCCAAACGCTTGGCCGATCGTGAGCGTTATCTCCTCGGCGAGTTTGTCGCTGACGAATACGAAGCACGTGTGGCTGTCGGCGTCCTCCTCCTTAGCGATAAAACTGAAAAACTTCTTCTCGCCCTTGTCGTCGGCGCAGTACGATATTCTGTGCAGCGGATATTGGTGCATGATTCGCTGCAAAAAAATAATGTCATTTTTTTATCGACCCGTCGTTTTTCCTCGATAAAAGGGAAAAGCGGAGAAAAAAGTTGATGGGAAAGGTCGAACCTTTGGGGTAGTCTTGGTTTTTGGTTCCTGTATCGCCACACCGTCGATGCTTATCGTCAGCTCGACTTTCGGGGTCTTGGTCCCCTCGCTCTTGCGCAACTGCTGCGTGAACTTGAGCTTGCATATCGCGTCCTTCACCACCTCGATGCCCTTTGACTGATCGACTTCGGTGCTCCCCAAGTACTGCAAAATAAACATGTTTTTTTCTTCATTTTGCACTTCAAACTTGTATTTTTTTGCGAAAGGGTTGGATTTGTTTGGGTTTTCTCGAGCCTGGAGATTATTTTGCACTTTAGGCTTATGATTACTTTTAAAAAGTTCAGGATTGTTTGGGACGAGCGATTATTTGAAAAATTTGATTCTCAGTGACTTTAAACAAGTTTGGGGTTATTTTGGTTTATTTAGGAGGAGCGATTATTTTTAACTTTGAATTTATAGTGACGTCAAAAAAGTTTTGGTTTGTTTGAGTCTGTTGCGAGAAGACGATTGATTTTTTTACCCTCTAAATTCATAATTATTTTTGAAAAGTTTGGGCTTGGTTGGGACAAGTGCTTGTTTTAAACTTCAAATTTATAGTGACTTTTGAAAAATGTAGTTTTGTTTGAGTTTGTTCCGACCAAACGATTTATTATCTTAGACTTAAAATTTGTAATTACTTTGTAAATGTTTTGCGTTTGTTTACGACGGAATTTTTTTACACTCGATATTCATAATTGTTTTCGAAAAGTTCGGGTTTGTTTGAGGTTGTTAAGGCAGACGATTATTCGAAACTTTAAATTTATTGAAAAATACTTGGAAAAAAAGTGGAAGGAGTAATAGCAAGGGGATGGGAAACTGCGAGGATAGTGCCAATATATAAGGAGGGAGAGAGGGACAAGGCAGAAAATTATCGGGGGGTATCACTCTTGGACGTAGGATATAAGCTATTAACAAAAATGATGACAGAGAGATTAAGTATATGGATTGAGAAGAACAAAAAATTAAAGAAGAGTCAAGCAGGGTTCAGGAAAGGGAGAGGAACGAGGGATCAAATATTTACGCTGAATGCGGTAATTAATAACAAATTAAAGGTGAAAGGTGGTAAGTTATACGTCGCGTTCATAGATTTTAAGGCGGCATTTGATCGAGTGAACAGGGAGATAATGATGAAAAAATTAAGAGAGAAAGGAATTGAGGGGCGAATGTTAGAGACAATAAAGACCATTTACAAGGACACAAGGGCAGAAGTGCAAGCAGGTGGAATAATTTCGAAGAGTTTTAGAACGGGGAAGGGAGTAAGACAGGGGTGCGCTTTAAGCGCGGTCCTGTTTGATATTTATGTTGATGATTTGGAGGATATGTGGATGAGAAGAAATGAGGGCGGGGCAGTAGTTGGGAGGGAAAAAATCTTTGCAATTAAATATGCCGATGATGTAGCTAAGGAGTTTAAATATTTAGGATATTGGTTTACTTCGAAAAATTCAAACTGGGTTCATAGTAAAAGAACGGCGGGGAAAGCGCAAAAAGCGACAAATATGGTACGGGGGATATGGAAAAGAGCGGGAAGAGATATGATGGAGGAGAGACTCTATTTGCTGGAATCAATAGTAAAATCAGCAGTGATGTATGGAATGGAGATTTGGGGATTGGGGGAAATTGAATCCTATAAAAGAATACAGAGCAGGTTTTGTAAAATGGCGCTAGGGGTACACAGAACGACCCCTAATTACATATGGAGGAGAGAGTTGGGAGTGCCAACATTGGAATACATAATTAGAGAAAGGGCTTTGAGATATTTGAAAGAGCTTGTGAAAATGGGGGAGTCGAGATGGCCAAAAATATGTTTGCGAGAGGAGCTAAGAGCGATTGAGAATGGAACCCCCTCGAAGTGGGGAAAGGATTTAAAAAAAGTATTAATGAAAATGGGAATTGAGGATCTAGTAGGGATGATAAGAGAGGAGACAAACGAGGGCAAACTAGAAAAAAAAAGGTGAAAGAAGGATTAGAAAACCTAAAGAAAAAAATACTGGAGGAGGAAGAAGAAAGAGTACAAAAATCATCATACAATAGTTTATACAAGTACTTGGTGGAGAACGAAGAAAGCCCATGGAAATACTGGAAGGAGGAAGGAGTGAAGGGTAGGGAGAAAGAATTGTGGGCAAGAATAAGATGTGGAAATGTATGGAGGGCGGGAAAGAAGGGGGAGAAAAATTGGCGGTGCAGGATTTGTGAGGAGAAATTTGAGACGGTGGAGCACCTCCTAATTTGCAAAAAAGGCTGGGAAATGATGCCAAAAGAGGCAAGAAAAAAAGCGGAGGAGTGGATACAAGGAGTTGACGAGGTTGCGATATGTTAAGCGGGAAAATAAATGTGGAAATTTGCCGCTACTCCAAAGAAATAGAGGCATTATGTGCAAAAATGAAAAAAGAGGAAAAAGATGGGAGCGACAGCGATCAGTAGTGGTTAGGATATAGGTTAGAATTTTAGAAGTAAGTTGTTAGGTGTAAGTTCGTGAATGAGATTGATTGTAAGAAAAGAGACTTTGTAAAAAACTTTATAACAAGTTGTGCAAATAAAACTCTCTTATATATACTTGAAAAAAAGTTTAAGTTTGTTCGTAACAGCCGAGTATTCTACACTTAAGACTTATAATAACTTCAAAAACGCTTTGGTTTGTTCGGGTTTCTTTTCCGGACCGACGATTGATTTTTTACACTCTAAATTCACAATTATTTAAAAAGTTTGGGTTCGTTTGGGTTTGTTTAAGACGAGCGATTATTCTAAACGTTAACATTTAAAATAATCGCTCGTCTTAAACAAACCCAAACGAACCCAAACTTTTTAAATAATTGTTAGTGACCTCTAAAAGTTTGGGTTTGTTCAGGTTTGTTCAGGTTTGTTCGGCCAAACGATTGTTTATTTTATACTTTGAACTTGCAATTACTTTTTAAATGTTTTGGGTTGTTTGCGTTTGTTTGCACTCAACTGTTACTTTTTTCAAGTAACTATAAATTCAAAATTGTAAATCATTATATAAAACGTTGAATTTATAATTACTTGAAAATACTTGAAAAATGTATAGTTACTTGAAAAAAAGTTTGGTTATGTTCGCATCAGCCGATTATGCTACACTTAAGACTTATAATTACTTATTGGATGTTTGGGTTTGTTTAAGACGAGGGATTATTTTAAACGTTAAATTTATAGTGACCTCAAAAATTTGGGTTTTTTCAAATTTGTTCGCGCCAAACGATCGATTATTTTATACTTTGAATTTGTAATTACTTTTTAAATGTTTTGAGTCGTTTAGATTTGTCGAAGACGAGCGATTTTCTTTTTTAAACTCTAAATTCACAATTACTTGAAAAAATTATCGATTTGTTTCGGTTCGATTGGGCCAAGCGATTGATTATTTTACATTTTACTCTAACAATTACATTTAAAAAAGCTCGCGAGTCAATCTGTACACCGTTGAGTACACTGAAAAAAAAAAATTCGTTTATCCATCCAAAATTCAGTTGGTTTGACAAAATTGCATCTTTAAATACGTTCAACTTGAGTTCTTATTGGCATAACAAAACAGTATAGTTGGGCAGTAACCAAAGATACATTTAAACTATCTGCTTATTTAGCATGTCTGAGCAACTGTTGAAACAATAAAATTTTGGAACAACAATATGCATTTTGCACATTCAACGATTCTTTTTTCTCACTGTACCTTACAAACACCGATAATTGTCCAATATTTTACGTGTACAATTTTTTCAACAGTGTCGAAAGTACGGCCTATAAAAACTTCTCGTATTCACCAGTTTTTTTCCCTCCGAAAATAATTATATTACGGCAGCGGCAATAATTCGAATGCTATTTTTATGAATTAAATCAGATTCTTCACTACAGGCTGCCATGACGTCTGCCACGACGTCTGGCACGGCGAGCGGAAGTGACGAAATTCCAAAAGTTCCTACAGGCGACCGAGCCCTAAAAACCGACAAACCGCAACGTCGCGTTATCAGTGTCGTGATACATGTATCGCAAAAATTGTCCGTCGACTCAAAAGTTGTTCCTCGTGTGACTATAAAAAAAAGCAAAGCGCCGAGTACCGGACGAGTGGAAAAAAAAATTGTTAAAATTTCAATTAAATTCGTAAATTCATTGAATCACGCCGGAAAAAATGTCGCGGAAATCGTCACGAAATTGTGCAATTATGAGAAAAAAATTAATGACCATCATCCGTGCGATATTAACGGTAAAAAAAATTCCTCGCCAATTACGGCGAGTTTTTTTTTCGAATTCATTCCGGACGACATTCCGTTAACATCGGGAATAAAAGGAATCCGAGTCGCGAAGAGTTCCCAGCCCAATTACAACCGTCGAGCTTTTGCAATTAGCCAAGAAAATAACTCATTCTTTCGCGGATTCGCCGTTTGTCTTTCCACGGCGGGTCATCCGTCTGTAAGAATTTTTTTTCACACTTTTTTTTATTCCGAAAGCCTGAGAACGTCGCGGTATGTCTTGTTTTCCCTCGTGAACACGACGCGATTTCCCACTACGGTGCAGTCGAGATTTCCACGCGTAACTTATGGATTTTAATTGGATCTGGCGAACGATCGCGCGTAGCTCTCCACACCTCCAACCCCCTCCCCTCTGCCTTTCCTCAAAAATATGAAAAGCGGCAAAAAAAATCCCCGTCGCTGTACCAGTGACGACAAAAAAAAATTGCAGCTTCGAATTTAACAAATATAAAGAATTTATAAGGATTGCCAATGTAAAAATATTACGAATTAAAAAAAATTACGAATTAAAAAATATTACTGATTTAAAAAAATTGGGGATTTGAAACGAAAACGAATAAAAAAAAATATTACGAATTCAGAAAAATTTCTGATTTAGAAAAACTGGGAATTTGGAATAAAAAAACAATTGAAAAAATATTACGAATAAAAATATATTACTGATGAAAAATACACTACTCCATAAAATTTAAAGAACAGAAAATTTCTAAAAATGTCTTAGTGTTTTTGAAGCGCTGTATCTGTGTGAAAAATCGAGATGAAAAAAAAGCATGAAAGAGTCTTGTAGGAAATTAATTCAAGTTTTCAGAGTCGCCTTGTAATTCCCTGTGCGATCGTTGGTTACTGAGATATTGATGATAAAAAACGAAAGGATCTTTTTTCATTTAAAGTCGAATATCTTAGCGAAAAATTGACATAGAGACCAAAAAAAAACTAAATTGAAGCTGAATAAACAAGCTAACTGACCTATGCGTTGATTCAACCATCGCATGTCCCACTGGGGTCTGAGAAACCCGAACAAAACTCGTAAAATCAATTTTTTTCGCTTTTCTCGAGAGAAAATATTTTTTTAAACGAGTATATCTCAGAAGCTCTTAACTCTGACGATTCGGTCAATGCATAGACAGATTTCTCGACAAATTGGCTATCAATTTTAAAAAAAGTTGGCTATCAATTTAAAAGAAATTTAAATGATGGAAAATCCGAATGGAGTCCCACAAACCCGAGTGTGACAAGTATGCCCGAAAAAAAAAGTGTGGCATGCTAGGGTTAACTGAGAAAAAATGTCCCGAGCCCGTGGACCCTTGAAAGAAAACGAAAAAATGTGGAACATTTTTGTCTCGCGCTATTTCTTATGACTGCGCAATAACCGTAGCTCATAAAAATTTTTCGCTCAAAGATCTCAAAACTACGAAGATTCAAAGTGCTTTTTTTTTTAAATCTCGATACGACCATTTTTTACACAGATACAGCGCATCAAAAAACACTAAAAGAATTAATAAATTTTCTGGTCCTTCAATTTTTTGGAGTAGTGTATTATGAATAAAAAAATATTACGAATTTGAAAATATTACGAAGTAAACAAACAATAACGAATTTTTAAATATAACGAATTTAAAAAATTACGAATTTGAAAAATCACTACATTTTCTCTTTACGAACTTGACTAACTCAACGACTGAACAATATTTGTCAAATTCGTTTCAAGATTCTTACCTGCAGAAAACCCTTCTTTATAAATCTCGATGTAAATGTTTTTTGTCAAAATAGATCTTCTTTAAAAATGTTTTTCTTTTCAAATATTTCCAACGTACATGAATTTTCGAAAAGTTGCAATTGCCATAAAGATAATGCTACCGAGAATGTCTAGAAAAGTTTTGGCAAATCCGTAAAACTCGCGTTCAACAATTCCCGCCCAAATTTGCCAAATACCAATAAACTTCGAGAATTATTCACGTTCGAAAGTAGATCGTGAATTCTCCGTACAATTCCAGCGGGAAAAAAAAAATTATCGATCGCTACCGCTGGCATTGGCAAACTATAATTTCCCACGATTTTTTTTTGCAAATCTGAAACAGTCGTTGAGCGCTCGTGAGAATTTATTTATACCCCTAACCTCCCAATGACCCGCGCGGATGCGCGACGCCTTGTGCAAATTTCCTAGCCAGCCACGTGTGTCCCAGTGCGACGCGCGAATCGAAAATACTGCGTCGGGAAATTATCGTATCTGTCATCGCGCGTACGATTCGCCAGACACTCGTGTTCCCGAGGAATAAACACAACATTACGAAAAATGCTTCGCGCGTGTCGTGATGCAACGCGTTTTCGTGCTCTTTATTTGCGTCTTCGCGCAACGAAACTGCTTTTTTTTTTTTCTTTTTCTTTCCCTTTGCGCACGTTCTTTCGTCATCTTGTCGCTAAAGAAGCGATGAATTGAAATAATAAATGAGAATGAGAGAAAAAGAGTGCAAAAATGAAGAAAAGAAACACTGGAAAGAAGAGAAAGAAATAAAATCGGAAACGGAAAAGAAATATTAAGAAAAGAGGGAAAAAATTGTAAACGTCAGAGAAAAAAATGAAAACAGAAAGAGAAAAAAAATTATGAGAAAAAGGGGGAAACAAATCAAAACAGAAAAAGAAAAATAAATATTACAAAAAGGAAGAAAAAAAATCAAAAAAGAAAGAGAAAAAATGATTAACGAAAAGAGAGAAAAGAATGGAAATTGCAGAATTTCAGTACGTAAGCGGGGTTAAAAACAAAATATTTTTATCGCCTCTATAACGTGGCGCGTGGTCGTTGAAGAAAGAAAAATCAAATGAATATAGAAAAAAATAAAACAAAAAAAAAATAATTTTAAAAAAGCGAACAAATGAAAAAAAAACCAAAAGAAATCGCACAGTTCGAGTAAATAAGCGGATTTTTTTTCTTATCCTACTTTTTAAGGGGCTATACCAGTGTGACACTTTCACAAAATCGTTTTTTTTTGTGTCTTTTTCGACAGTTTATACTTTCAAGAATATTATTATCATTTATAGCATTTATATCAATATCATTTTATCTTGCAAAAATTTATAGTTAAATGTTTAAACGCGTTTTTCTCGAAATGAGATTTATCAAATTTGCTGACATTGTAACTCAAAGAGCAATTATCCGATTGACTTGAAATTTGAACTGAGTACTGTTGAATATATTTACTCTAAAATGACGTAGGATATTTTTGATGGGATGAAAATTGACGATTTGGCATTGAAAAAAACGACCATTTTATAGGCAAGAAAACAGACTTTTATTCCATAATAACGCCATTTTGGTAGATTTTGATATTTTTCGAAAATCCTACGTCATTGTACAGGAAATACCTTCCAGTTTAACGAAATTTTTTCCTTTTTCGGTTTCAGCTACTCAATCGGACGGAATAATGTCAGCAGTGGAGGAACTTTTTTTTGGCGCCTCCGAAGGCAGCGCATAAGTCGCTTGGATCTCAATATTTGTCTATGAAAAAATTATGCAATATACGTCAAATATAGCCAAATATATTCTTAATTTCCCGAAACCTTTAATATCGTACTTTTCTTCCAAAAAATTCCCGAAAATCGCCCAAATTTTCAGCGTTCACACTGGTATAGCCGCTTAAAATCATTTCCATCCCAGCGTGTCGCCTTTCGGTGGCGCTTTTTTTTTCAAATAAAAGACAAAAAAATTGCAAAAAAAACCAAAGAAAATCGCACGCAGTACATAACCGGAATATTTTTTCGTCTTCTAATTCTTATCGTTTCTATTGCAGTGTGGCGCGTGGTGGCTTTAAATTCCTGGCGCCATGCGTTTGCAGTGTGAAGATGCAAGCGCTGCAGATATCTCTCTCGCACACACACCCATTGAAATATATGCGTACGATGACGAAATCGTGTACCGGGACGATCCATCGCTCTTGGACTTTGAGCAACCGAGATCGCACGCGCTTGTCTCCTTCTTTTTCATTAAATTTATTTATCTTTTCGTTTTCCAAGCGCCCGCATTCTCCGAATGCATTTTGCACGCTATTCATTTCGTCGCGTTCGGCTTTATTCGCGAACCCGCGCGCGATAATGAAAAATAAAGAAAATCGACCGAAAGTATCATGAAATACAACGAAAAAAGGAAAAGGAAAAGGAAAAGATAAGAAGAGTAAAGCAGATAGAGCGAAAAGGTGAAACATCTGTCAGACGAAATTCTGCGTATTCGAGGCAAAATAGATTTGGAGGACAGCCTTATGCGTAAGCGAGTATCACGAGTATGAGAATAATGAAGGGTGACGTTATACCTTGACTAGGTAGGCGATGTGGCCTTTTTGTAACGCGTCCGGTGGGTGTATCCAGTTTCTATTTGTTCCTGCAAATTATCGGCAAAAAAGCATTACGTCACAGTATGCGTACGTGTATACAGGGAGTCCTGTTATGAATGGATAATTCTGCAACTATCGATAGGTCAGATCGTGTCCTACTACACCGGGGAAAAAAAACCAATTAAATCAAAAAAATATATTGGTTGATCCAAATAAATGTGCTGTTGCGAAGTGCCACCGATATATGAGATTCTTACAATACTACACTAAGCGCAACAATTAAGGGATCACTATTTTTTCGACGAAAAATAGCCCTTTTTCAAACCGCTGTAACTCGGTGAAAAATGGTCGGAGAAAAAATGAAGAAAAAAGCATTTTGTAGTGTAAACCTTCGACTTTGATAATCTGATTATAAATAATTTTTTTCGTTTCGTTTCAATAAAGATATTCGTTGTTAAACAAAACAAAACATAAAATCAAAAAATTTGCTCGAGTTTGACAAGGTACACGGGGAATAGAAATTTTTTTTTTGAAAATCTGTTTTGACCATTCGAAAGCTTGTATCTTTCCCAACGATTTTTTTTTTTTTTTTTTTCAATTTCTGTGCGATTTTTTTTAGCCAAGTTATCGCAGCTTTCCGAAAAAATGCATTTTTCAACTTTAACCGGTCATAACTCTGGTCCAAATCATCGCACAGCATCCAAACCGGCGTCGTTGGAAAGCTTGGATTTCCCCCTACAAAACTGTTTATTTTTCGTATTTTTCAGAAGCCGTTTTCAACATTGTAAAACTGATTGTTTAAAAGTGTGTAAAATGCCCATTTTTACACTTTTTTGTTTATCATGTTATAACATTACAACAAATGCAGAGGCACCAAAGGTCTTTGCGTTTTTTTTTAGTTCAGGGTATGTAGAAATACTCCAGCAAATAGCAGATCGCTGCCTTTATTCTTTATTCGGGTTGCAACCCCGTTCTTTTGGAGAAAATCGAGATCCGTCAATTTTCACGAAAATCGAGGTTTCTCAGATATCAGAGCGGGGTGAAATTTCTCGAAAAAAAAAAAAATCAGAAAATTACGAAATTTTGTATTCAAGGGTTTTCGAGGTTGCTGATTGCGAATCTGGGATAAAAAATGGAAAAATTCAAAATGGCGGATCCAAAATGGCGGATCAAATGCAAAAATTCTTGCAATCGGGCGAAACTCGATGTTTGGGGGTTTTCGAGGTCATTCATTACGGATCTGAGGTTTAAATTGAGGATCGCAAATTCGAATTGAAACAAACTTTGCATTTCGGTTCGCCATATTGGACCCGTCGTTTTTCGTACAAAAATATAATCAATAGAATTCGTTATTTCTTTACTGCATCGAAACGAATATGCCATGGGACGTAAGTTTTTCAATTTGTTTTTAATCTTAAATAAAAAGTGAGCATTAGAATGATCATCCACGATAATAGTGGAGAGAATATCAGATATCCAATGGAATATCCATGGAGAGAATATCAGATATTCAACTGATAAGTACAGATACTACACTTTGATCTTGGCCACAGGCCAAGAAGCGATACTCTTTAGAGTTCCTCCGGCGTTTAAGGGGTTACCTCCACTTGCGATTTTGAAAAAATCGATTTTTTTTTATTGCATTTTTTTTAAGTATAAGTATCTGAGAATATGTCCTGAAAATTTCAAGTCGATCCGAAAAAAATTGACTGAGATATGAGCGTTGAAAGAGAAGAATCCGCGTTGAAAGAGAAACTTTAATAGTGTTTTTCTCAAAATGGCATTTCTGAAGTCGGTGACCAAGATTACTCGAACACTAATGAACCGATCTTCTTGAAATTTTGCAGGCTTATTTAATACATAAAAATGTAGTCTTTAATCGTGCGATTTTTTTTTCGAAAAAAAATGGCCGTTTTATAGCCAAAAAACGGCCGTTTTTTTTTCGATAAAATCGAAACATTAACTTTGACTGTCCGCCATTTTGTGAAAAATGAATATTTTTTAAAATCTTCGATTAAATACTAGTTTATACTTATATTTGACTAAATCCATCCGCCATTTTTTTTTTCAGATGATCCACTTCGCCGCAATGTTGATCACCGCAAACCGTGTATATAAAAACATTATTTCATTGACGGCCATTTGCCACTAAACAATGTAATATTTTTCAATAAAAAAAATTACTGAAAGTTCTTCAAGATGTGTTCTTTAAGATGGTATATTGATCGATTAAAAAAGTTTTGTAGTTTTTTTTTTAATTCATGAAAAAGGCCTTTTTTTGCGCTACAAGTGGGGGTAACGCCTTAAGTAGATTTTCGGTTCGCGCTACGCTTACGAGAAACGAGCGCGCGTGCGGCTTCTAGCGGTTACTCCGAGAACTACGGGTTTCCTCACATCTATAATTTCGGTGACGCTCGGCCATGATTTGGTTGAATTTTTTCAACCAAATGCGCAAGAAACAAATTTTATTTTCGCATAATTTTTCAACCAATTCAAACATTTGCTGAATATTTTTCAATCGAAATAAAATATTAATATTTTAACGAATAATGTACTTGGAAATCAATATCGGATATGGTGAAAAAAATAAAATAACATATTTACTCAATAGAAATTTTATCTGAATCAAACGAGCGAAATTCAATTTTTCTTGTGTGCTCGAGTCAACAATATTCATGTTATGAATCGAAACGCTTTTTTTTGGTTTGTTCCAGAAAATGCATTCAAAACTATATAATTTGTTCGCGATAATTTTTTAGATAGTTTCAACAATATATTGTTCTCGGCTAACAATATATCTTTACAATAAAAAAAAAAACTTTAAATTTGATCATGTTATTAACGTTAATAGCGTTTTGTTTGGACTAATAAATCCGATTATTTACACCAACAATTTTACAATTGAATCAACGAAATTTCATTCAATAACACCAATGATTTTCCACCACGGTTTTCGAGATAAAAATCGTCTGCTTTTGGTTTTTCGCGTTCCATTTCTACAAATGATAACTTTTTTGACCCGGTTTTTTAAAAAATACTCTTGGTTGTTTGTTTCATCTATAAAAGTCTTCTTTTTTAAGCTTAAATGTCGAGGAAACTTTATGAAAAAAGATCTTATGCAGAATTTTCATACAAACCAATTCGAACACCTGACTTTGATAGCCTGCGGTGTAAAAAAAATTACTACGCATATCGTGCCAACTATTTTAAAAATTCCTCAGTTATTGTCGATTCATATCATTTTTAGAAATGGCATGCAAAAAAACCAAAAGCAGATGATTGTTTTCGAAAAATAACGTAAAGCCCAAAATCGCGAAAACCGTGGGACTTTTACTAAACTGAAATTTCAGCATGTAGTGGGACATGATCTGACCTATCGACAGTTGCAGCATTATCCGTTCATAACAGGACACCCTGTGTGTGTGTGTATGTGTCTGTGTATATATATATATATATATATATATATATATATATATATATATATATATATTCTAAAATATAAGAATCGATCGAAAATGAATTGCAATTGCAGGATATTTTTTTATTAAGCTTCATCTATACTATTTTTTTTAAATATATAGAAAAATAAAATCCAATAAAATAAAGAATAGAAAACAATGTCTGCATTCCTTCTAATGCATTTCGCGCATTCCAATCGATTCGTATCCAAATTTATCACGAAATACCAACCTCCATTTTTGCTCGATTGCTGATTCTTATTGTTTGTGGAATTTTGGGCCCATTTCAGGAGAGTCGAGTTCCTCATTATTTCCCAATTATATTACAATTCGACCTAGTGACTTTCTGAAAAAGAAGAGCGAGAGAGCAAGAAAATTAGAAATCGCAGGACGAGAAAGAATCAATGGATTAAAAAATTCGTAATAATCGCAACCTTCCCAATAATAATAATATTAATTTATTATTATATTATTATTGATAATAATAACAACAACATAATATAACCATAGCAATAATACAAGTAATTATTAGTAATAAATAATAATAACAGTAATTGTAAAAAAATTGTAAATGTATTTAAAAAAAAAATTATCATTGATCTCCAATAGTTATCAATAATGAATGATAATAGCCATTAATAATCTATTATTATTATTACTGGCCTCTAATCATTATTGATGATGAATATTAATAGTCATTAATGATCTATTATTATTATTACTGATCTCTAATAATTATTAACAATCAAGGATACTTATAGTTATCAACAATTTATTTTTATTATTGTTTAGCCCAATTTGTTATTATTATTATTACTGATCTGTGATAATTATCAATAATAAAGGATACTAATAGTTATTAACAATTTATTCTTATTATTATTTAACCCTGGTAATTGTTGATAATAATAATCGGTTAAAAAAATATCAATAAAAATATGTAACAAGAACAATGTGGCAACGATAACTGAATAACACGAATATTCAGTGAATAATGGATGAAAACCGAGGCAACACAATTCGTAGACAAATTGAGAGTTGAGAGGACGATTTTCTCATTTGCGAAGCTTTATTTAATAGAGCAGCGAAAAGGAGCGGGTACGTCTCAATGTCTTCGTCCCTTTCTATGGCTCAAGAACTCCGATAATTCCGCTCGCCTTTTATGCACTGCCCGTGGCGAGACTACACACCACGACGACGAGTGAATAGTCTCTAAGTGATTCTGAAACGCCCAATAGTGGGTCAAGCCGATAACGCGCACTGCTCGGCATTACCGTTCATTCCGATCGTCCTATCTCGCGTTCTTTCATCTCTGGGCTTGCTCTTATATGCACTCACATATGCATGTGTGTGTGTGTGTGTGTGTATATATATATATATATATATATATATATATATATATATATATATATATATATATATATATATATATATATATATTATATATTCAAATTAACCGGAGCACTTTAAACGTACTGAAAAAATTGCAATTCGAAAAAAGGGTTCGTTGTCCTCGTGCACAAATTTCAGGATTTCTTTAGCCCTAAGTGACATTCACATGATAGACAACGAGCCTGAATATAAAAGTTCGTGAAAACGACGAGAAGTCAGTAAATAAACATTTTTATACTTCCTTTTTCATTGATTTTTCGTAATTCGCACGAATTTTCATTTTCAGGCTCGTTATCTATAAATATGTATGGCTAACGCTATTTATAAATATAAATATTTACTCGTTCACTTTTGTCATCTTTATGTCGGTCTCGTTGTCCAGCGTGTAAATTTCCCACTCAGGACATTAAAAGTCCTCGAGTTTCTGCACGAACAAGAACAAAAAGCTTTTTTCGAATGTTCTTTTCTCTACGTTTTAAAAAGTCACGTGAATTTTAAGATTTCTTTTGGAATTCGGGAACACCACAACTTCTCGTTTACTCTATCAACATTTCCAAAAACGGTTGTCGAACATTCAAAGTTTTCGTAGTTTTCCAGTGACCTGAGAGAATTTTTTTGAATTTTGGGACTCAGGTAAACGAAAAAGTTCTGCAAGTTTACCGTGTTCTTCATTAAGGCTGTTAAAATCATTTTTTCGGAATATTAACGCTTTTGTACATTTCTATGTTTATTGTATTTACATTTATATTTGTTTATTATATTTACATTGATATTTATTTATTATACATACATTTATATGTTTACTATACTTACATTAATATTTGTTTATTATACATACATTTATATGTTTATTATATTTACATTTACATGTTTATTACGGTTCCATTTCAATTTTGTTATTTTCATATTTTATTTTGATTACATTTTCATTCTATTTATATTGATATATACATTTATTTTCTTCGATCTTACTATTCGAAGACAAATAACTTCATGATTATTTTCATTTCAAATTTTCATTGTTGAACCGAACGATGTGTCATTGAGTTTGAGTCCAAAACTGAAGTGCGCACGAGTCCTATTTCTGTTTGCAGTACACGGATGTGCAGATCCGAGTTATGTTTATCCTTTTACGCTGTTTCTCATGTGGCGTGCCACGCGACTCACTTTCTACCGGTTTTTCCCGCCATATACACACGAAGGCCCGCGCGTCCATATGAATTTCCCTACGATTGGACGCGCGCGTGTACTTTCTATGCGTGACTGCGGTGAGAACGCTTCGTTTTCATAATATCGGCGGAGGTCATTTTTTTTCGGTTCCCCTATTCGTGTGGCTCGACGCGCGAAGATCGGAAAAGAAAACAATACCACGACAACTTTCTCGGAACGTGGTTGGCGCCTACAAAAACGCGGTGAATTGTAGCTGTCGCGTGGAAGACTGTTGATGACATTCAAAGCGTGAAATTTGACGCGGAGGAGAGTTTTCCTTTTTTCCCTTGCAATTTCCGTGGAAAGGCGAGCGAAAGTTGTTTTCGTGCTGTCTTTGCTCAATGTTAATGAGTTGAGGTCAGGAGTATGGAGGTTAAAGTACGGGAGTCAAAAATCCATAGAGGAAGCGGTACAAAAGGATCCACGACGAAAATGTAAAGAGTTCAGGTACAAAATTTCACCACCAGAGTCGCTGTGGTAACGAAGGACTAACCAATAGTACTAGGCAGAGCACGAAGTGAAGTTGGCCGCGACACTCCGATTAGGAAGGAGATACCTTATTTAGGCGAGGCAAAAACTTGCTGATTTTCATATTTTTTTTACAGAAAAGATTTCATCATCATTTTTTAGACTTAGGGTATGTTTTATTACTACTTTTGGCTATTACATGGTATTCTTTTATTAACCTTTAAAAATGGCGCAGGTATGGTAGTTGGTGCGCAACGTGCATTTTTGCAAGTGTGATGCGAAGCCGATCCCGCTGCGGTGCCAATAAGGGCGTCGTGTACTATGCACTGATTTAGTATTATACACATGCCGCTAATGAAAAACACTAGGAAAGTATTACAATTTCCATTATATATACATTGAAGTTTCGCTAAAAACATTATTAACTTTTCATTGTTATGTCCTCTTTATACTCGGCATTATTGGCTCCGTGCGCAACACCAGCGCCGCGTAGCGTTAGGATGTTGAATAAGTACTCGCTGTTTTCCAACAGATGGCGTCACCAGAACTAGGTGTATGTAGTTTAAGACAATAACGCATCGATAAAAATTAAAATCGTCCCTCAATTGCATTCAATTTGTTTGCATTAAATCAATTTGTCTGGCCAAATACGTCGAGAAGCGTTTTCTTTCAGTAAAGTGAAAAAAAAGGTAAGTAAAATTTCCTCAAAATGTATATTATTGTTTACTTGTAATTTTGTTATAAAACCGGAAAAATGAAGCTCTATAATAGTTTTTATTAAAATTTAATAAACCTATATTGTTGCTGCACCACGTTATAATATAATAAATAAAATGTTGTTTTGAGACCAAAATGAGCATAATTTTAAAGACCGGCTTCGAGGCCATAACTCACAATATTAATGTTCAACCTCAAACTCAATCTAAGGGAAAACTGTTGGCATCTGCTGAACACCTCGGGGCGTACAATCGTTGTGGACAAAACATGACCCAAGTTTAATAATTCAAGCCCGTGCCATAAGGCAAACCTCTATTTCGTTGACGCCTTACAAAACTCCGTTAAAGGTAAAACTGCAGCTATCCATTTGTTGCCTTCTACTAACTTCCAATCTGCCGTAGGAAATGGGACAAATTTGCATTTACTATTCCTTCCAATATTTTTGAAATTTATTACATAGCAACTGCGTGGCCCAACAAATTGAGGTTATGTTCCTGTAAAAATAGTGTACGCATATACATAACATATCGGCCGAGATCTACACCAGCGCCGTGGAGCCTTCGTTGGCACGTTTTCACTGACGGATCAGACCGCGCCAAATCCTGAAAATCGCAATTCCTATATGGGTCTATAATCATTTCGCAACTAGTGGAAGTGATTCGAGACGAGAAATCTCGCTCTCGTTCCACTTCGCCATCTCTTCGAAGATCATAAATTTCCCATCTGAAAATAATGACTAAGCCGCGCGCGTTTGCTACTGGCGAACTCTCTCGGGTTCGTTCATTCCTGGCTGCACGTCTACGGTGTCAGTGTCTGCGCAGCTCGACACTGAGTGCACCGTTGGAATATACCGGGTGGCCAAGTTCCCCATTTTGTTTTGTACATTCCCGGCTGCGTTCATATGCATTGCGATGTCTTCTGCGCCATCTAGTGAGACTTGTATCCACCAAGGGGCGGAGTTAGAGCTGAAGATGTAGAAGACCCTCAAGGGGTGCGGTAGAAGGCCTGCCCCAAAGATGGAACAGTTCTAAGAGGCAATATTGCGATAATGTGCGTCACGCCTGCCATCTTGAGGCGGCACTCCTTACAACGTTCACGAGTGCCACCTGCAGCCACTTGCTGCAGTCTGCAGATTCGTTGGCGTCAGGCGTATCGCGCGATGCAAGTGAAAATCTCCAAATACAGTGAATAAGATGCAAGACATGGTGCATTGCCAGGCTTGTGGAATAACGGAAGCAGCTCAACATTGGAAGGGACTTCTGGTTTCTCCGCCATGCCAAAGAATCCTTCAAATTGGGCGCCAGTGAGCAGCCATATTGAGGTGGCACTAGTTATTGGAATGTTGAATAAGCTCTCGCTGTTTTTTTTCGTGAAAATTGATGCTTTATTTTGAAAAACATTCCTAATTCTTTCAAACGTTTCGAAACTGGTCTGTGATAAACTCCTAATGATTCAGCAAGTTCAGCTAGCGTCTGACATGAGTCTTCCTGAAGTAATGTCTCCAATTCAACACATCAAAATCAGTATTTTCGAAGCGTCTAAAGTAATTTCTGCATGTTATTTCCGACAGAACATGGTCGCCGTGAGCCTCAAGAAGAATTCTGTGTACTTCAGCTGCAGATTTTTTTAAATAAAGTAGTGCAATATAATTCCCTGCAAATATTGGGAGTACAAATAAGTCTCCGCCGTTTGACAAAAGATGGCCCCACCAGAAGGTTATGGTGGAAATTGTCGCATGTAAAACGTCGTATCGTAAGGTTGGACAACTTGCAAGATCATAACCTTGAAATATTAGCGATTTTTTCGTGCGAAAATTTTGAGTTTTGAGCCGAATAAGCGTCATTTACGGGAACTTTATAAATCTTCTTTACTTCTTTAGTTTGAAGAAATCGGCAGCTGAGGCGCATCGATTGCTTGTAGAAGCATATGGTGAGGCTGCTTTAAGTGAGAGAAGTTGTCGTGAGTGGTTTAAAAAGTTTAAGAACCGTGAGTTTGACGTCGAAGACAAAAAATGTAGCGGAAGGCCGAAACGAAGATGCGGAATTGGAAGCATTATTGGAGGGAGATTCGTGCCAAACGCAAGAGTTCCCACAAATGACGCTTATTCGACTCAAAAATGGACATTTTCGCACGAAAAAATTATGTGATGCTGATACGAAATCGCTAATATTTCAAGGTTATGGTCTTGCCAGATGTCCAACCTTACGACGTTTTACACCTGACAATTTCAACTATAACCTCCTTGTGGGGCCATCTTTTGTCAAACGGCGAACACTTATTTGTACTCCCAATACTTTTTTTCAGCACGAAATTTGACATGATGAAAAAACAACTTGTTTACACCTCAGTGAAATGACATACACTGAATTTCGAGCTTGCTTATAGTACTTCTTTATAGATGGGGTACTATCTTAAACTACACGTACGCAGCTCTAGTAACGCCATCTGTTGAAAAACAGCGAGGACTTATTCAACGTCTTAATACTTCCGGCATCTCCGTCATGGTGCAATGCCGAAGAATCCTTCAAATCGGGCGCCAGCGAGCAGTCATCTTGAATCGGCACTTGTTATTACTGGACTTCCATCTAATTCGCTTAAGGCAGTCCTCTAGTTTCTCGGGTCGAAAAAATCAATTTTTTTTCTCATAAATCACATCTACAACATGTGTAGAAAATGTGTGCCAAAGGATTTTTCGATATTCGAAGTGGTTCACAAGTTACAGCCCTGGAACGGAGCAGGTATGAGCTTCTCGGAGAGGCTGAGCGATTCAAACACAATAAACCGCCTCTTTCTGAAGCAGTTCAAAAAGGTATGAAGCCAATTTATGAGGATTTATCCAAAGAAGAATTGTTAAGCAGATGCCTGGGAGCGGAAACTCAAAATAATAACGAGTCGCTCAATTCGTTAATCTGGACTTTTGCTCCGAAGCACCTCCATTCTGGGCCAAAAGTGGTTGAAATCGCCACGTTTCTCGCTGTCATAATCTTCAACGAAGGATTCAAATCTATCCTGAAGACCTTGGAAACCATGGGAGTGAAAATCGGCTCACAAGCTAAAGGATATGTTCAACAGCGTGATAGCTCTCGGATCGACCGTTCAGAAAGGCGCACGAGTGATGTTGTAAAACAGGCCCGAATCGCTAAAAGGGAAGATGGAGCAGCTTTGCGTGACTTCCAAGAAGAAGAGGAAGGCCTATTGTATGGTCCAGGCATAGCAGATTCACGGTGAGATGAAATTTTTAGTATAAATCACATGCGCGAACTTTCAAACGCGTTTTTTTCTCGAAACACCATTTTTCGAAACGGTGACCACAATATTTCAGAAACTACTGCACCGATCTTGTTCAAATTTATACAGCATCTTTAATATGTTCTAAGCCAGCGATTGAACTAGGATTATCATGATTGCTTCGATAGTTTTTTTTGTACGAGCGAAAAACTTAGGGAAAAATGAGTAAAAAATAGAATGTAATTTTCAAAAGTGTATAAAAAAGTCAATTTTTGTAATTTAGAATTCACTCTAGTTCAATCGCTAGTCTTAAATATGAAGATTAAAATGCCGTTTGGTTTTTCGATTTCAGATAAGCAGAACAGCCGCAATCTTGGTCACCGTCAAGCACCTCTTTTACTTGATGTCTTCCTGTCGGCCACTATAACCTTTATTCTATTATATATTTTGACTTCAAAAAAATTGTAAAGCTTATTTAAATGTTAATAAATATTATGCAAAGACAATGAGATTGATTATTTCGATGCTTTGCCCGTAAAAAATTATTGAAAAAGCCATAAAAAAACAGCCGAGAAACTAGAGGACCGCGTTAAGGGGCTATACCAGTGTGACACTTTCAAACAATCGATTTTTTTGCCCTTTTCGACAGTTTATACTTTCAAGAATATCTTGTAAAAATTTCAAGGCCGTATCTCTAATTATTTAATCTTGCAAAAATCGATAGTTAAATCTTTAAACGCTTTTTTTCTCGAAATTAGAGTTTTCATATTTGCTGACATTGTAACTCAAAGAGCAATTATCCGATTTACTCTACAATGATGTAGGATATTCTTGATTAGATGAAAATTGACGTTTTGGTATTGAAAAAGACTTTTTTCATAACTACGCCATTTTGTTAGATTTTGATATTTTTTGAAAATCCTCCGTCATTGTACAGGAAATACCTTCCAGTTTAACGACACTTTTTCCTTTTTCGGTTTCAGCTACTCAATCGGACGGAATAATGTCAGCAGTGGAGGAACTTTTGTTTTTGGCGCTTTGGCGAAGGCAGCACATAAGTCGCTTGGATCTCAATATTTGTCTATGAAAAAATTATGTAATATAGGTCAAATATAGGCAAATATATTCTTAATTTACCGAAACATTTAATTGAGTACTTTTCTTCCAAAAAATTCCCGAAAATCACCCAAATGTTCAGCGTTCATACTGGTATAGGCCCTTAACACTACATGCTTCCAACTGTTTCTCTTTGCTCTCAGGAATAATCCACCGCTGGAGACGTAATCCAGGAACTGTTGGGTGTCATCCCTACATGTTCTCAAGACAAAGGCAAGACCTGTGTGGTTATTCTTCCCAATCCACATTTCGATGCGGTATGTCCATTTGGCGTTCTTCAACCGGAGACCCATTCTTCGCGTTGCAACAGTCGACGTACTGTTCTTTGTTCGTTTTTTTCCCTGGATGTTCGGGATGTCGTTCGAGAGGTTGGCAATTGTTATCAAGGTGGAATTCCCACGGTATTCATCGCCACACGAGATATGCGCTTTCGTAAGATAATTTCGAGTTCGCGCGGTGCGTGTTGAGACACACAGACACGCGACGTCGCGAGTGAGTGGAGACAATGAGACACATGTATCGGGCGTAGCGGAGGTTTGGTTTTAATGCTCGACTTCCTATTCCTCCCACGTATGTGAGCGCAGAAACGCCGCGACTCTTTGACAAAGAGGTCGGCCCCGGTGTGTGGGTTGGGTCTCGATTTGTGCGCGGACTCGTGCGAAACAAATGCGATCCTCGAATGATTTTGTGCATTGCGCACAACGATCTCTCGCCCGATTTTCTCCTAACTCGCGTGTTCATTTGCGTTGGACGCACGATGTTCCAATCGCCGGAAAAATTAGTCGCGTATGCGAGAATTACAAGTTGATCGATCAAATTGCGGTCCCCATGCTGACAGCTGCTGATCCATGGGGAATCCCGGAGTCCGCGGCGTGATTCTAGACTCTGCTCCCCGTGGATGAGTGCGAGCATCTCAAATGTCACTTCCTCGACGAAAGGTGCACTAACCTTTTCGCCAAGGTGTGCGCGTTGTCTGTTCTCTCGCGTGGCTCTCGTGGAACGTGTGGTGGGGAAAGAAAGGCATTAAGGCCCGTGGGACTGTGCTGCACGGACTAGCCGAACATTTCGAAACGAGATGAGCGATATGGCAAAAGCTCTCGGCGAGCCACGAGAGAGTTCCACCGGCGTAGTAAGACACGCGGCCCGCTCTTTCGTGAATTGAATTCGTAAGCAGCCCGTAGGACCAAAACGACCCGAGCCCGTTCGTGACTCGAGACCCAAGCTTCAAACGGAAGCGAAAAGGCAGAGAGAATCACGGAAAGAAAGAAACATGAAGAGGCGATACATTGCACTCTGCTCCACGCCCATGGGAAACACCGCATACCGCTGCGAAAAGTCTTTCGAAGTCGTGCCCAAAGTTTTGAAGCTGTTCGGAAAGTCAAGACGTGCCACACATATCCATGTGGTTCCTGAATATTTTTTCCTACGGATCTAATCTTCCTTTTCTCATTTTTGCATTCTGAGACCATTCTGGCCATTCTGATGCGAAAAACGGATAAGGCGAATTTATTAGGCTTACCAACGGTATCAAACCATAAAAAAGTCAGGGTCATCAACTTCATCAGCCACCTGGTATTCAAAAGTGGACGTTATCGTGACCTGCCGTCATGCAAAGGCATCAACAATTGACCGGAAAACAAAACCAAGTCTATCCAACAAAACCACTCCCAACTAGCAACGAAAACAGCCTCAAACTTCTACTACCAAGCCACCCACCCATCATTCTCTTGTACATTTCAAAACCTCAACACTTCCTATTTGCTAACAGCGAACTTATGGGGCTTTCAAGTAGGTACAAAACCTAAAAAATCAGGATCTTTATCAGCTACCTGGTGGAGTAGGAGTTAAGAGCCTTTATCAGCTACCTGGTGACCATATCATGCTCTGCCGTCATTCCATGTCATCAAAAATTGGCCGGAAACAAAATCAAGTCCATCCAATAAAAGCACGTCCAACTAGCAGCGATAACAGCGTCAAACTACTACTACCAACTCATCCACCCATCATTCTCCTTAACGTTGCAACACCTCAATAATTCACATTTGGACACGGCAAAGTTATGAGGCTTTCCAGCAGCTACCACACTCTGAAAATCAGGATCGTTACCTTTACCAGCTACCTGGTAACCAAAAGTGGACCTTGTCATACGACTTGCCGCCATTTTATGTCATCACCAATCGACTGGAATCAAAGCCAAGTCTATCCGACAAAACCACTTCCAACTAGCAGCTGTAACAGCCTTACACTTCACCTACCCATCCATCCCGAAGTTCCCCATACCATTTCAAAATGTGAAGACTTCACATTTGGTCAGGATGCTCGGCGATGAGAAATCAGGCCAACGTTCAGCGGACGTTTCGTGTTTGCTCATTCCTACACACAAAACAAACAGCAAATGTTCCGGCCTTCATCAAACAACCAATCGCCGCATTGTTTAACCACGTATTTCGCAATATAGTACATGACCAGCGCTATTCCATCGCATTCCTTTCTCTCTGTCTCTCTCGACTGCTCATTGAAGCTGCGCATAAGACAAAAAAACTCGCGTAATAGAGCGCAAAAAAATCCAATGAATATTCAAAGAGAAGAAATCCTCATTCGTTCGAATGCGTTACAACATTCCCGCCTTTCCTTCGCTTATTCGTTTTCCTCTCTGTTCTCTATTATTAACTGCTCGCTCGGTACCGTTCGCTCTTTACAACCTTATTATACTTCGACTTGAATATTTGATTTTATACATATAGATGTGGATATGTGGACTTCGGGGACGGATCCTGATAAAGACCAATTGTCCCCATACTCCACATTGCATACAATACAGTGCCTTCAAAATCACCTCGGGGTGAATGTGCGCTGTTCATATAAAGTCCCCTCCAGGACCCTTTCTGTCTCCAAAGCTTCACTTGCTTAAGGGGTCTGCATGGGCTTGAAATTTCAAAAATACGATTTGTGTTGCATATTTTTGTGGCCTAGGGTCTTAAATTAATTTTGCAACAAAGATTTAGTAACAATGACAATAGTTGAGACGATTTTTCTAAAGGGTCGACCTCGCAGCAACGAGTTGAGGTGATAGCCAACATTGCGTGGATATAACGGGTTCAAACGACCTCTCCGCATATACTCGCGTACACGCGACCGCGTCCATGACTCATTAGAATGTGAGGTTAGGTGTGACAATCGCATGATGAATAATTGAAGAATTGTTTTTTTTTTTTCTAGAAGATGCGCCCGTCGTTATACGTGACGGCGCATCACAAATGGATCGTAGCGACAACTTTCGCTCGCCAATTAGGATAATATAAGCTCGCGATTGATTGTACGGTGACACACAAGTGGTTCACTAGGTTAAAAATCGAAGCGTATAGCAGCACAAATGGGGTTCATCGGCGATCTTATGGCCTTGAGGAGCCAAGCTAGTCGTAAAATAACGAGCGTCATATTCGCTTCGTTGCGGCGCGTCGAGTCTCGAGGTGAGCGAGACGAAGAACTGGCAAGGTATGACGCCATGTTGGATCTCGATACCGATCGGTGGGAACTCGCAACTCGCTGTACCACTATGTACCTCCTATATGAATGTACATGCACACCGCTCTCATCCGCGCGTTCGTCTCGTTATTCCACTTGCTACCTCAATTTTACATGTACATAGGCATATTTGCTTCATTAGCCAGTTACATAATGTTCAAGGTGAAACTGCGTGCATTCTTCCCCCCCCTGAACGCTCGTCACTTTTACAGCCCCCATTAGCAGGGCAGACGGCACTCGAGCGCGCGAGCAATTAATACGAAACGCGAAGTGTCTCGTTCCTATACACGTTGAGACGAATTGATGACTCTGCGCGTGCTGCTGTCCGAACACCTATCCCGCATTTCAATATCGACTCGTCATTGCTCTGCCCCATCAGCGTGTTCCATACCATCATTGTGTTTGGGTTATTTATGGATGCAGGCTGCGCTCGACTGCGCATACCAAGTGGACCGCGGAAGAAACGAGCCATCGAGACTAGACTGCTTCTGATCCGTACGTAAAAGTGATCGAAATACGGGCTCCGTCCGAGCGGTGATGCTGTCAATCTGACAGCTGATTGGGGACGTTGGAGTACAGGAGTCCGTACTTTAAAGGGTCCGCAAAATTGTTAAAATCAGGTGGTCCACTCAAACGGCACTGGTGTAGGTCGCGTCCGGTATGTTATGTGCACATGTTACTTTGACAGGGACATAACCTTAAATTGTTTTCGATATTGATCAAACGTATGCAATATCAATACGGGCATGATGCCAAGTATAGAGTGTACAAAAATAAAAAGTAATTCATATAAAGTACAAACGACTTTTCGTATGTGTATGTGTAATGGGAATTTGTAATACTTGTGTGTTTTAATCCATGTGTAATGGAAATTGGTCATACTTTTCTAGTGTCTTTCATTATCGGCATGTGTATATAGTAAATAATTGATCATTCAAAAAGTACCAACCTCAGTGCTAATTATTCACGATTGTGAATTATTTTCTTAGTTCTTCAAAAACGATTTCCGCGCTACCGTTTCCGGTATTGCGTCAATTACGTTACGAAAAACGGTTTCGGGATTATTTTTATAGACGAATTGATCCTTTTGTGGTCGACTTTGTGGTCTGGCTATTACTACATTCGTCGATCGCTCATCGGAGCGAGATATTTCGCGAACGCTTTTTTACCGCTTCCCCTACGTTGTTTAAACTCCCGTACTGTGACCTCTGCATGGCTGATGCTTGAACCTCAATTCATTGAGGTCAGTGCGAGATAGCAGTGCGATGTCTTCAATCATGTCGTCATATTGTAATTGTGAAAGGAAAAAGAAAATTCTCCGCCGGGGATTGGGAAACTAAAAAGTGTACGATACAGAGGCAACCGTTGGTGAGCTGTTAATCAGAGCGTGAAAATTTACGACGAGGAAGACAGCAGTGCGAAGAATGAGCGTCCAGCAAAAAAGTGTATTTTACCAAGTGAAAATGTGTTGTAATGGAGTTGCGAAGAGAAATCGCAAGTGTTCAACGTGAAGAACGAGAGTTTTAGAAAAATATTCATATCTAATTGGAAACATCGAAAAAAGAAGCAGCAAGGATATGACGAAGGAGCGAATGGTTTCCATAGCGACTTGGTGGTCGCTTTCGCCGAGCTATCCATCTCCACATCGATATCACGAGTCCTGACCCCGACCAAAATTAGAACTATCAAATGTCCCAACCGACATCCCATGTCCTCATGAGTCCTGAACGGACATCCCATGTCATCATGAGTCCTGACCCTGACCAAAATTAGAACTAGCAAATGTCCCAATAGACATCCCATGTCCTCATGAGTCCTGAACAGACATCCCATGTCATCATGAGTCCTGACCCTGACCAAAATTGGAACTATCAAATGTCCCAACAGCCATCCCATCTACCATCTTTGCAGACCCAGGTAGCAACTACCAAAAGTCTCGGCTGGGCTTGAAGCATCCAGAGACAACTGCATAACTTTTAGAAAATTGCTACCTGGACAGGAACGCTGTGGTCGTTATGCAATAAGCAAGTCACCACCCTTTCCAATTCCACTGGCCTAACTGGTCAAAAGACCAATTGTCCAAAGTTTCCACCAATCCTTAAGCAAAAATACATCGCAACGATAGAACCATCCGGAATCGAACGATGCAAGAAGCACGTGGCTATTCTTCCAAGCAGTCTGGGTCACTCTGCCCGACCTCCAATGCGTATCGCGGATCGCTTCGAACCAACTAGTACGAGTCTTCTCCAATTCAATCGGCGATTCACGACTCGTGTCGCACAAATCACGTGAATTAGACGTGATAATCGAATGATTTAGCGATCATACTGTAAAATCATTGCTGTTATTATTTCGTTGTTAGACACGAAGGTCGAGTTTGAAAGAGTGCACAACGAGAGTGACACTCGACGATCCTAGTAGCGAGGGATCTCGTTTCGTTACGCGCGCACCAACTCACTTTTTATTCCACACACACACACACACACACATATACACAGGCACAACATGTATTTGTATGATAGGGTACGTCGTCACCGTCGTGTGGTTACGAGTCTGTTCCGCCTCTCTATCTGATCGGACGGATCCTCTCGTAAACCAGTTTCCATATACGAATGAGTTCAGTTCTCTTGAGCTCTGCTATCCTGTTATCACCGCAAGACTATCTCCACTTCACTCGTGTCTCTCGCTGACTCCCTCTGTTCGTTCAACTGTGAATACTGTAACTTTTGCTATTACAATTCATTTGCAAGCTCGCGGCTCATGGAGGTCAACCATTTTTCGCTATGTCAGCGAGTATAATTTTAGAGCAGCGCGAGAGACTAGAGCACTCGAGTGCGAACCACTGTGCAAATGTAGGGGCGAGAATAGCTGCGAAATTGGTGGTGTTCAGCGGTGCCAAATTTTCGAGCAGACTGATCCTATCGATGTAGCGATGAACTAGTCCACTCGGTGAAAGTAACCGTCGTCACTAATTGTCCTGTCGTTACGAGCTCTCGCTGATCTTTGGTGACAATTCCCAGTTCAATTTGGAAAAAGAAAGTCACTGCTTCTTTTTGGGACTTGGGACTTTTTCTTCGCAACTAATGGGTTGATGCACGAGTTCATTCCGTTTCTGCAATGCCATCTGGCGTGGAAAACCAACTTCAGCATCACGCCAAAACTTTACAGCACACTTCATCGTTACTTGACACTGAATCTTCATTCGGATTTCTTCCTTCTCGTTGGAAATTTTCACGTTCTGATTAATCGTTCTCCAACGGTTGCGTGGGTGCTGTACACTTTTTAGTTTGACCATCTGCAGCGGAGTTTCTTTTCCTTTCACTGTATCAATATGGCGACGGTATTCAAAGATTTTTCACTATTTTATCGTAACTTCGATAAATTGAAGTTAGGACCAGCATGATGCCAAATTTTAGTCATCTATAATTAAAACCCGCATTGCGACCATTTTCACGAACGCGTCAGTATCTCAGCAGGACTTAGTTGCTTCAAAACAACACTTTTCCCATTCGACACGTATTTTTTATTTCCTAACCTATAATTTTCTTTCGAGCGATGTTCTTGCGCGATCCTGGTGGCTAGACGGCTGACAATGTCGATTTTTTCCCCCCAATAACCCATATACTCCGATGTCTGTAGCAATTTATACTTTTGCAATCTTTCAGTCGCGAGTCATTAACCTGAACGTTGTCGGCGAGGATGAACGTCTCCCGGCTGATAAGGCCCGAGGCGATCGAGAACGACGTGGCGGAAACGCTTCGTCGCGCACACCGCGTTCTCTCGGTCGAGAGCGCAAACATTTTTACACACAACGGATATGCGATCGTTTAGAAAATCTCTCTCCGTCCCAGTCGCTCTTGCGCAGCTCCTCCCGCCTCGTACTTTCACCGAGACCGTGAGCCGCGGCAAACGCGAGTTTTGAGTTCGCCGGGCGTTTTCGAGAATCTCGCGGCGTGAACGAACAATAGTATGACGGGGATAAGGCACGGGAGGGCCTCGTAGACGCGGAGGAGAAGAGAATTCGTTCGAGGCTTGTCTTCAACGAGCAGCCATGCCCGGCGGCCATCTTGGGAAAACCCCAAGAGTGACCGAATTCACGCGAAGGTGGCCGCGTATCGCGCCGAATGTTTACGACGCAGAATGACGTGGCGTGTTTAACCAGGGTTTTTTTAGACCTGTTTTTGCCCTGGACGGTTTCGATACGGGTTGCTCTCGTAGTGCGTCACGGATCGAAAACACTCGCCCGTAAGGATACGAACAAAAGAACGAAATGTGAGGAATTGCGACGTTGGATCGACTGCGATCGAAGGTCAAGGCCGAATTGTCGGGTTGTTGATATCGATCCGAGAAGCTGTCAATCTGACGGCTGCTTATGGAGGTTAGAATACGCGAGTCCAAACACGAGGTGGAAGTTTGCATCGTTGGAATACAGTGAAAAATAATATTTCCGAATTCCTTCGATTTCTTTAGGCAGATTTTCCCCACAAAAAATCGTCAACCATTTTATAAGATACTTATTGACCGATCTAAAATATCAATGTACAAAAAAATTGTTTTATAATAATAAAAAATAAAGAAATTGAAACATAAAAAAGAACCTTTCGTTGCATTTCAATGACGCAAACTTGGACACTATGTCTAAACTCCTTACTTTAAAGGGTCCGCAAAATTGTGAAATATCAGTTCTACTCAGGCAGCGCTGGTGTAGATCGCGACCGATATGTTTAGGTGTATGTTATTTTGATAGGAACATAACCTTGACTTGTTCTCAATATTAATCGAAAGTATGCGATGTAAATACGGGTATAATGTCAAGTATAGTATAGTTCTTTATTTCGAAGTATACCCTTGTGGGTTTTTACACCGTCCCACAGTGGTTCCAAACGCCGAAAAGCTGGCCAAAAATCGAAATCATCGAAAAAACGGATGGTGGTGGGTATATATAGGTTTTGGGGGTGGCTGAATCCGAATCTGATGTTAGTTTTTCGAAAAAAATGAGTCAAAAAGTCAAAAAGAAGATGGCGGACCAAAAAATTTTTTATATTAACTTTAAACAATAAAAAATGATGTTATAAGGAGTTTTTGAGGTCGCTAAATCGAAATTTGACATCAGTTTTATAAAAAAATGCAAAACAAAGTCAAAAACAAGATGGCGGACCAAAAAAAAAATGATTATAATTGTAAATGATAAAACCTGTTGATTAAGGGGTTTTCGACGTCGCTGAATCAGAATTTGACATTTAATCAATTTGGAAAAAATGTTTAATTAAGTTTTTTGAAAAAAATAATATATTGTTTATAACAAATTCATTGTTTATAATGTCAAAATCATTGGTAGTATGTATACTCAACATTAAATAACTAAAACAAATTTTTTTTGACGATATTGTGCTTCATATAACGTAAAAATCATATTTTTAGCCATTTTTTTAAGTAAATTTTCAAATTGCATTTTCTCAATTTCGGGCGAATTCGGGCAAAAGTTATTGACGTCATAATTTAGTGCTATGATGCCCTTACCATATGCAATTAATTTCAGCCCGGGATCTAGCGGGACTTTCGAGAAAATGAGAAAGTAAAAGTGGCATAAAAATGACGAAATTTTGTGATTTACAAACAATAATATATAAACAATGTACAAGCACTTAAAATTTCAAACAAAACGTATTTTACTAACCTCGGATATCCCTCTCTTCGAAACAATTCACTTCACCATGAATAATTAACACTAACTTGTCTAAATTAAATGTTTAAGTCAGAAAACACGTGACATTCACGAAATGTAACCTTAACTTCACGACGCCACGCTGCCAACAAGTGTGTATTATTGGCATTGGTAATGCTGCGTTCTTAAAGTACAGGTACCAACCTAACATATGGCACACAAAAAAGTCCTATATTTAGTAACGCGATTTTCCCGATTTTTGGCCAGCTTTTCGGCGTTTGAAACCACTGTGCGTCTCCCTCTTTGTATATTGATACCCTTTGACACATGTCCTCCTTTTTTTGTTAACGTTGACTTTCGGTCCTCTTGCTCCTTTATGCCCCCTTTCTTACGATGCATTCGAAGGCTCTCACATACTCGCACAATTCTTTGATCGGTTTAACTTTCAATTCTTTATTCATTTTTCCTTTTAGTGCCTCCCCCTTGTAGCCTCTTCGCCACTTTTCCAAACCATCTACCACTTCTTTATTATTTTTTTTCTTTCATTTTCCTGCATTCAAGTACATGTTCCAAACTTTCTTCTTCCTACTACAATACGACATAGAATATCTGCGTATCCCTTTTACCTCCTTTTCCGCATATTAAGGGGCTATACCAGTGTGACACTTTAAAAAAATTGATTTTTTTGCTTTTTTCGACAGTTTATACTTTCAAGAATATCAATATCATTTTATCTTGCAAAAATCGATAGTTTAAACTTTAAACGCGTTTTTCTCGAAATGAGATTTTTCAAATTTGCTGACATTGTAACTCAAAGAGCAATCATTCGATTGACTTCAAATTTGAACTGAGTACTCTTGAATATCTTTATTCTACAATGACGGAGGATATTTTTGATTGGATGAAAATTGACGATTTGGCATTGAAAAAAACGACCATTTTATAGGCAACAAAACAGACTTTTTTTCATAACTACGCCATTTTGTTAGATTATGATATTTTTCGAAAATCCTACGTCATTGTACAGGAAATACCTTCCAGTTTAACGACATTTTTTCTTTTTTCGGTTTCAGCTACTCAATCGGCCGGAATCATGTCAGCAGTGGAGGATATTTTTTTGGCGCCTCCGAAGGCAGCGCATAAGTCGCTTGGATCTCAATATTTTTCTATGAAAAAATTATGTAATATAGGTCAAATATAGCCAAATATATTCTCAATTTTCCAAAACATTTAATTGAGTACTTTTCTTCCAAAAAATTCCCGAAAATCACCCAAATTTTCAGCGTTCACGCTGGTATAGCCCCTTAACGGTGTGTCAGCTTTCTAAAAAGCCGAAAAGGCAATGCAAACAAAACTTACTACTACTACTACAAAATAACTTATAATTCAACAAAACTACCAATCTCAATGACAATTGTTTACTTCCGCGAATCACCTTCTTCGTTCTTCGAATACTTACGATTTTCGTGCTCCTTGTTTCCTATCTACGCATAATGTAAGTTCGCAATAATTTTCTAGTCTTTTTCTATCGTCGCCCGAGTGTGTGTCATCGAATGTCGAGAAAACTAAGGCGCAATTAAGACTCGCGTTTCCATTCGCGCCAAACGTCACCGGAACGTCCGAAACAATGAAGAAGAAAAAGTGATAAACAAAATACGACGAATGGTATCGGTCGAACCGTGCGCGCATCGATACGGTGGTTCTCGTCTCGCCTTTCCGTGACGATAGAGAGGGCGCGCGCGCAAACGAGCATCGCGTATACGCCTCCGCGTGTTCGACGCGCCAAATCCTCGCGTGAAAGGAGATTATGGAGAATTTTATCTCGCTCGATGGAGAACACTATTGGCTCGCGTATCGAGCATATCGTGCAATCACGTTTTATCCTTGGGTAAAAGCTCTCTCGAGACTGCGACTCGTATCAACGCTCACCGTATGCAAGGCCTCCGATTTGATTAATCGCTATTTTAGGTTAGGAACGCAGAGACGCGAAGGATGCAGCGAATAGTAGGATTATTTTATTCCTTCTTTGTTACGGACATGGACGAAATATTGACCCTGAAGCGCATCGTCTACGTCAGCGCTACTGCTTCTGCCACTTAACCTCAAAGACGTTTCGAACTATGGAGGTTAGGGTACAGAAGGCCAAAGTCTACAAGGGAAGCGAGGGAAAACGAGTCGGCGAAAATGCAAAAAGTCCAGGTACAAAATTTCACCACCAGGGTCGCTGTGGTAATGAGGGACCGAACGATATAGTAATAGCCAGAGCGCAAAGATTGCCTCTAAAGAAGTAGAAATCGAAGAGAAACGATCAGGGGACTAACTCATCTATAGAAATAATCCTAAAAACAATTTTCGCAACGTAATTTCGTAACGAAAATCGTATTTAAAGAACAAAAAATAATACACAAACGTAAACGCTTAGCATAGAGATTGGTACTTTTCAAATTATAAATTATTTTGTATTATGCACGTGCCGATAAGAAAAGACGATAGAAAAGTATTAGAAATTTCCATTGTATGTACATGGTTTGAAGTCTCGATAACTGAATATTAAGGGGTTGGGCTACTGTGAAAAAAAAACGATGGTCACTTGAGGAAACTCAAATTAGAGGAAGGTCCAACCATAGTGCACAATTCGCATATTGAAGGTGAATCTGTGACTACAACGATAGAACTGCTGGTGAAACTTTAAGGGAGACTTTGTCCTTGAAATCGGCGGGAGAAGAGAAGGGATGCCTCTATGGACCAGGCATTGCCGATTAGCGGTAATTATAAACACATTTGTGTAAACTCATTACAAAACTTTAAACGCGTTTTTCTTGAAAACACGTTTTTAAAAATGGCTGACATTCTCCTGACCCCTGTAATTAACATATCGACCTGAAATTTGAAGAGCATACTCAGAAAATATGTCTTCACGGAATGACGGATCGTTTTTTCGATAGATACATTTTTGAATTTATTATTTATCTTTTTATGCGAAAAAAAAACGCGAAAATTCGATTTTTTTTTTAATTGCCGCCATTTTCCGAAATTTGTACTAAACGAAAAACCCATCCGTCATTCCATGACCAAAGGGTCACAGATTGATAATATGCTTTGAATTTGTGTTTCAGATCAACAAAGAGGGGGCAGTGATGTCAGCCGTTTACCTCCCGCGATTTGAGGACCCTGTTTTCGCGGAGCTGCAACGGCCGCCATTTTGGTTTTTTTTTTTCAAAAAAACATTTTTTTAACGTTTTTTATCTTAACCATTTTTTTCATTAGTTATTAATAATAACCGCGTCATTTTTCCTCGAAAAATCGAGAAAAAAATTCAACGTTTTTTGTCGAAGATTGAAACACGATAACGAAAGAAAGGTCGGTCAAGTCTTAGCCAATATCATTAAGTTTAAGTAAAAATCGTTTTTTTTTGTTTTAGTTCAACCGGGTGGCCAAAATCAAGTACACCGTTGAGCCTCTCACGTTCAAGGGCCCTATACGAGATTGTTCGCAACTTCTTTAATTATTAATATTTTTAAATGAAATTTGTTGCACAACTTTGTTAATGTACACTCAAATAAATGTCCAAACGATTTTTCAATCATCTTACTTATTCCTTCAAAACTCATTTTTCTGAACAACCCTCATTTTCGGATCATCACAGTAGCTTAACCCCTTAATCACTTTTCATTTTTATACACGCTATACTTGACATTATACCTGTATCCATATTGCATACTTTCGATTAATGTCACGAACAAATTAAGGTTACGTTTCTATCTACACCAGCGCCGCTCAAGCGGAACCCTAATTTTGTACAATTTCGCGGACGCTTTTAAGTTGTTGCTAAATTATTTTCAAACGGGGCAAGAAACAAAGTTCCTATGCCAATACATTGCGTGACGTCATCAATGCCAACTTATTGAAGCAAAATATTAACGACGTGTACGAATGAATATCGCGAAACGTCCAAGTGTACGGTAGATAATCGTAATTATTATTACACATATGTATACTTGAAGGAGTTAGAATTATCGGAAAATTAATTTCCGATGTTTAAAAATCCTATGAAAATAGACACGAGCTTTGGCAACATCGCACGGTTCTCTCGCTAATTCAAAACATTTACGTTGACTGCAGTGACTGTCACAGGTCACGTGTGTTACGCGCGTTTCGTGCCGGTGGGCGTTCTCGGAGGTTATGTCAGAGCATAAGGAGGCAACAAATGATTCAGAAAAAAGATTAGTGCGCCGCAAAGTTTCCGATGGAAATGACGATTTGACGTTGCTCGTGCCCACAATCATCGTACTGTGCTCACCGAAGCTGGAAAATAGGAAATAGAGGAAGGTGGGGTACAGTGCATTGGTTTTTTTCTAACGAATTTTTACTCCAACCAAGGTAGTCTGATTAGAAAAAAAAAGGTCATAACCGATTTTATAGACCTTTGGGCGTACAATGAAGGTCCCATATTTTTTTGCAAAAAGATTAAAAATACCAAAATAATGAGATCGCAAAAAAATTGCCGCTTGGCTCATTGTACCCCATGGGTGGGGTACAATGTATCATATAGGTGGGTACAGTGTGTCAACTACTGCCAAACGTAGGGTATGAGGCGGTTGAAACTCTTATATGTTTCTAATATAGATGACAGATTTTTACACATAACAGTACGAACCCAAACAAAATCAGTGTATCAGTATCAGTATAAAATGAGTAATATCACAGGAACGTCTTATTTTTACAAATCGCACGTCGTTGACAGCGGTCCGTGACACATTGCGCTTCATCGGAGCGTCGTCACTTCTTTGTTTCCTCATTGAGAGCCGGGGCATTGTGCCTCACATCTCGGTGATACATTGTACCCCACTAGTTAAATATTTGATTACTAACGAACATAACTATTAATTAAACTACGAATGGAAAAGCGCAAGTCACTGAGCTCAACATGAATTATAAAACTATCGATTAGGACCGAAAACCCGAGCCGCTACAGGAAGTGACGTTATCTTTTACGTTTTTCCGGCGTGCGATGTATTTTTTTGCCAAGCCTCAAATCAATTTTTAATTTTCAATAATTCTTTGTCAGCTGCTATCGACTTTGTTTTAGGCTTGACGAAACCAAATATAAATCGCGGTCCAACACAACAAATTTCGGAATTTACGAGGAACCTCCGAGAAATCGAATCTAGCTGACAGTGCCCCGTGACACATTGTACCCCACTCTCCCCTACATCATAATCAATTAATTAATAAGTTTGCCATACTCGCGTTTGGCTCGAACGTATTTGAAATTGGTGCGCTAGGTCTTCGATTGGTTCTGCTATTGCCACATTTCAACGCATACGTCTCAACAAGCCTCACTTTTTCGTAAGCCGGTCGCATACTTTTCATATTAGGACTTTTGGGTCACTTTCTTCACATATACATACACTATTCGCGAACACGAAAAGTCTTCGCGCCTCTTGCATCCTAAGGCAGAATCTCTACTACCTGGGTTCCGAATCTAGTAGATAATCGATCTAATTCGGTGGGAGTAATAAGACTAGTAATTTTGAGAACCCCGTATGTAGGCGATGAAATTACAGATCAGCACCACGTGGCTTACGCTCTCTGCCGCTGCATGTACACCCCTAAAAAGCGTGGCGATGTTCATGTGTAGGTAGGGGGGGGGGGGGATAAGTTTCCCTGATAGGTAATAGGGGTAACAAGACTGAAAAGGTTAGGAAACGCTGGTCTACTAGTATAGTAAACTTCGTCAGAATCATCCCCCTGACACTGGGTACTATTCCTATGGCAATAAATTACTCGCGTGTTGTCCGGGACGTTTGATTGCGCTACAGTTCACTTCGTGGCGCTAGTAGTCATCTGCTCGGTTTCTTTTACGCATGCGCGTTCCATGCTCGATATAATAATAAAATTTTCAGAGTATTTGGAGTTTTGCGTGTTTTATGGTCGTGTTGTGACTTGTGGCCACGGTCTTACATACAGGTCTGGAAACTCCTAGGTGGGGAGTGACTCAGATAATGAGGCAAACGGGCAGTTCTCGCTTCTGCCACCCGAAGCGCTGCTAGGTATAAATTAGCCAATCAAACGCAGGTCCGAACAGCTGTGCAAAGGCGAAGATTTTTCGAAATAAACGCAGAGTCTGTTCGGTTTAGTTACACTTTCTACAATTTCAATAGATACAGTAATAGAAAGTCCTCAGAAGGCGTAAGAAGTGTAGAAAAGTGTAGCCAGAACGAACAGACCCAATATTTGTAAGAGCGATATAAATGGAAAATGATTGAGTATTTTTTCACTCCTGAACCCCCGGGCAGAATGAGAATTATTATTTCAGTAGACTGTATTTCTCGTATGTTCGAACTTATGTAATATTTTTATTTGGTCTTTCGCCATTTGAGTAGATGGGGTATGAACAAATTTGTGCGTTCTAGATTTTTGTTCCTTATAATTAATGGTTATACTTAGTATATTGCATTGCTTGTTTGTTTCTACAACTTTTATTTGTGCTTTTGCTTTTTTAACAATATTAATGAGAACCTGAAAATAAATATAACGGAAGAGGAATAAAAAAAAAGAAATTAACGCATTGTGTATGTTTAAAAGGCACCGTTGTTATTGATTTGTCAGTTTGGCGAGATTGATGTTTACAAAAAATTGTTTTAAAAAATTAATCGAATATAATAAAATATAGCAAAGGATAAGGCCGGGTCCACACTATGCGGTTCTACCGGAACGTTTCAGGTAGTTTAGATTTCTATAAACGTTATGAACACGTGTATAGGCTGCCAGGTTATTTTTTCATTGCTGTATATCTATATCTACAAGACTACTTCTACTTGACAGCGCTTCCAGTGGATAAATAAGGAACTACGTTTTTGCTTCACTAACGATGACACTTTCCACCATGAAAAAACGCCGGAGTTTCCACACCTGTATGTAAGACCGTGCTTGTGGCTTGTGAGGAAAATAAAATTTTTAGAACATTTTAAATGTTAAAAAATCAATCCGCGATCGGTGAAGTGTATTCTTGTTTACCACGACATACCTTCTGTATTGTGTGTAGGTTATAATTATCAAACGACGCTGGGCGGCAATTCATCATTTAAACATTATTCAAGGGAAATAAATATATTTTTCCTCATATTTATATGTATCGATTTATTTCGTTAAATTTTCATGCTTGTTAAGAAACGGACACCAACGCATACACGTACTTCCCGGTCTCTGACTGTCAAAAAACAAATACATCTCTAGTTACATAATTTTAAATGATTCAAATAATCATATTATATTAATGATTATAATAAACATTTTCTTCATTGTTTGGTGCGTTCGGCTTGTTCACAGGTTATAGGGCATATATATATAGTTATCGAGCAGATGACTACTAGTGCCACCCGTGGCAGCGATTGAAAATAAAAATGACGGACATTACGCGAGCCATGTCTGACTGATGGTGACAGGGGGCTGGTCAGAATACATTGATGACAATGGACAACATTGTTAAGACGAAAAATTACTCGAGATTCTGCTGTGTTCCAGGGTGCAAGACCGATGATAAAAGTGAATTATCGTTCCATAAGCCACCTAAAGTCTTTTTAACCCTTTGAAGCATACAGTTTTCTTTACGTGCAATTGACTTGAAATTTTGTACTCGGGGGTTTTCGGGGTTGCTGATTACGAATCTGAAAATTCGGGAATTCAAAATGGCGGATCCAATATGGCGGACCATAAATGCAAAACGTCGTTTGATGATAGCAAAAGTTGATTTTCGGGGGTTTTCGGGGTCGCTGTTACATGAAATGAGCTCCAAAAAAAATAGATCAAAATTTTTTTAATCCTATAGTTTTTGTCGCCATATTGGATCCGCCATTTTCAATTTGACGGTTCAGACGTCGGGTTCGTATTCAGTGGATGAAAAACCAAGTTTTTACCTATTTTTGGTTTTGTTTTACCTGCTACATTAGTCGTAATCAGGTCAACGATGTAAAAAGTTCGTTTTTTTGCACTTTCGTTATTGACGACACCCGCTACGGGAAAAATAAAAATTGCATAGGTATGTTTTAGTAGTTATTGAAGTCCTAGGAACCTTGAAACGCATTTACAACTGCCATATTTGATTAAAAAACACTTTTGAATCGTCAAAATCTGAATTGAATTAGGTGTAGCACCGGTGTTACACTATATCGCAAAGGGGGAAAAAAGTGGCGGTTGGCTGTGAAAATTACTCTTTTTAGGCCATCAAGGCGAGTTTGCAGTCACTCCACAAGATTTTTTCTTTCCAGGTTTGCATCTCTATAAACAATCAAGCAATACTAAAAGTAATTTCTGTTATATACAATGTATAAACATCATTTCAGACGTCCCTTGTAAACAGTATGCTCTGAAAAATACAATCACTCCGCGAAACCTGCAAGTGACTCTCATAGCCTTAAAAAATGCAAATCTAGAGCTGACAGAGCTAAAATAAAGAGAGGAAAATAAATTATTCACTGCAGTAGCATCTTTACAATCTACCACGGAGGTAAATCCAATATCCAACTCGCAGGAAATCAAGAACGAAGTAATTGTTTACGTTTAAGACTATACTTTGACCGGCCATATTGATGAATCGCTGCGCCACCTCTAGGACGGGAAAATCGCGAATAGGCGAGAAGCCGAAATGGTAACGACGCTGCTCCATACAACCAATGCGATAAAGCAAACGTTGACGTAAACTTTGAAATTTAATATTCAACAAACAAGTGCGCAAACCCCCTTTTTACTTTTGTCAGTATATTCAGGAAACATACCATAAAGATTAGTAAAATTTTCATTAATATCTATTCACCTCAATATTGTTGAGCGACAACCTCAAAGTACGAAATTTGGACCTACATATATAGCAGATCGGCTCACGTGAACAGCAGCGCCACTCATCAATCACAATCTCCTAACTCCAGTCCCCGTGGCGCGAAAAACAAAACAGGAAGACTCACTATTTCAACGATTCTAACGCAAACCGGAATTTCGCGATGACACTGCCGTGCAGGCGCAGGCGCGACAGCGCGCGGGCCGGCACGGCGGCCCACCGTGCCAGAGGGAGCTGGCGAACGCAAAGTCGCAGGAGTGGGGAGAGTAGGAGGCTGCGCATTCGCGCTAGGCGGGGGGCGAAGGGGGTCGAGAGCGACCGTCGCACGAGGATGGCGGTACCAGCCACCGCGCGGGCGTAGACCGATCTGCCGATTGAGAATCTCATCGCGGCTATAGTTATCGCGCACAATGCGCGTCTCCACCTACGCGGTTTCCACTCGGCAACCACGTGAACATCCGCAACGACAAAGCCGACGAACGCTTAAACCGAAAGCTTGTTTGTTTGCATCTGTTTCGGAATACTTTTCGAGTCTTGCAGCTCCGAAGATCTCGAAATTGTCAACCTCTCGGAATGAAAAATATTTTATTTTGCATAAACTTCCGAATAATTGAGAACTTCATGTACTTGTGTCTTTTGACTCGCTGATCACGAATATGATAGTGAAAATACCCGCAAATTTGATTTTCAAGATCAAAACTGAAAAGAAAGTTTTTTGTTGTAGTTTTTCTGTTTTATTTTAACAAATGTTGATCGTAGAGGAAAATGTCTTCTACGAAAGTTGTAGCCTATTAAAAGACTGATATTTTATGTTCTATACAGGTTTCGTCTAAAGCCATTATTTTCGAAGAAAAATGGGATAATACTCCAATAAGTATATTTTGCTAAACTCTATAGAGTTTAGCAAAATATACTCTATAGAGTTTAGCAACTCTATAGAGTTTAGCAAAATATACTGATTGGAGTACTATCCCATTTTTCTTCGAAAATAATGGTTTTAGACGAAACCTGTATAGAACATAAAATATCAGTCTTTAAATAGGCTACAACTTTCGAAGAAGACATTTTTCTCTAAGATCCATATTTGTTAAAATAAAATAGAAAAACTAAAAAAAAAACCGTTTTTTTTAGTTTTGATCTTGAAAATAAAATTTGCGGGTGTTTTCACTATCATATTCGTGATCAGCGAGTCAAAATACATAAGTACACGAAGTTCCAAATTATTCGGAGGTGTGGGCCTTTCGGAAGTACACCCTTTATTTTTTCTCACTTTCCCTAGACTTCGGAAAACTTTGACTCTGCGGGGTTGTTGAAGAAAAAAAAACGAATTTGACGGGTTCAAAAAGCTAAAAGTATTCAACTTTTTAGGATTTTTTTTTTCGCTTTTTTCGGATTTTGGAAAATTTCGAGTTCTGCAGGTTTGAAAATGTTAGTGTTCCACTTGTTGGGAACAAAAAATTGGAAGTTTCGGTATTTGGAAATCTTCTAAGAAAAAGAATGTTTTTCGGAATTTGTAATCTTCGAAGAGAAAAAATGTCTTGCCGGAATTTGAAATCTCCGAGAAAAAAGATTTTCCAAATTTGGAAATGTTAGAATCCTGCAGATTTGTTTTGGTTTGCAGACAGACCCCATCCTAAAGGTAAGAAAATCTCCAAGTTTTCTATACTAAAAAAGGGCGATGTTCCTTTTTCCATTTTTTTAGGAATTCGGAAAACTTCGAAACCGCACATTCGTGTGGGTTCGTTATAAAAAATCAAATCTTGAAAATTCAAAAAAGCCAGTTCTCGATTTTCAAAGAAAAAAACATTGTTTTCCGTTTTCCACAAAATTTGAAGACTTCGAGGCCTCCAGTTTTCAAAAACCTTCAATACTTTCAACTTTTCGAAAAGTTTTGAAAAACCACTATTTCGTTGTCCTCCCGCATTTTTCGAGGTTACTTCACTTGATAATCGAGCAGACACACACGAGCAAACGCACACGATGAATATCGCAATAGTATTTCGCTACGCAAGAGAAAATATGAACGAGCCCAGTCCACGAAAGAAATTCACATGTAAAGAGGGGAAAAAAATAAGACAGCGAGTGAGAGACAGAAGAAACAAGACGACGGAAAACAATGGCGCGGTGGTTCTCGAGGGAGATCCGGTCACGGTCGGTTGTCATTTCCTGTCTCTTTGCCTGCAGCCACCTTGTACCGGTTTCGCGTGCGCTAGCAGCCAACGGGTCTCTCCCCGCGTGGGGACCCCAAGCCCGTGTCACCCAAAGCTTCGTAAAAATTCGAATTCCCAAGGGTAGATTCAAAAGGATTTCAAATAAAACAAGATATCTCGACGGATCGCAAAAACTAGAAGGTTGAGGGCTACTTAAGCGCGTCAATCTTCCGACACAATTGATTAATTGATTAATTATTGATCGAATTGATCGATTGATTGATCATTTCTTCCGAAGAAGCGTCCACGGCGAATTGATTGATTGATCGATAATTTGTTCCGAAAGAAGCGTTCAAAAGCTATTCTTTCTTTTTTTCAATAATCAATACAATTTTTTATTCAATTTTGCAATAATTTTGGAGGTTGGAGCAGCCCAGTCAAGGGATAAGATGAAGTCAGAATTTAAAATAATCATACAAATTAAAATTTTAATAAAATTTTATGATGGTCACCGCAAAGCACCACATGCCGAAAGGGGTTCGACAAAGATGGCGATATTTTTATAAATAATCAATATTTTTCTTTGAAAATTTGTACAAGTCAAGTTGATACATAACATAAAAAGCCTGTGTAACCACTTTCGTAAAACAAACTTAATTACTATAAAAAAAAAAATGATTGAAAATGCTCGTTTTTTCACGTCTCTGACTGCATTTCACCCCTTAAGTTAAATGACGGTTTATGCATTTTTTTTCAATGAACCTCAAACAAATGCACACGGGGATATAAATTTATTCGGTAGATGCTAATTTTTCATAACATATATAATTAAAGGCCAAAACTATGCATTTTCATATTTTTATTTCGCGAATAAGAGAATCTTTCGTGTTATTACCAACTTAAAAAAGTATAACATTATCGATGGCTATTACGATAAAAGTGCGTCAGTGAATGTTTTATAGAACTCAGAATGAAACTTTGAGTAATTTATAACGATGCATATTTATATTTATGTCACGAGATTATTTATTATAACCATTAATTAATATTAAGTGTTGTTGAAATACGGCGACTTCGCGGACATTGAGCTTGGCAGCCAACGCTCTTCATTCGCCAGTCGAGGTTCGTAATCTTTCATCAAACCTTAATGGTTCAGTATTGAATATACAGGGTGTTAGGAAGGTCGATGCAGAGCCTTAAGGGGGTGATAGGTCACCTCCTTAGGAACATATCTAACCTAGGTTACCTTAGTCCAAAGTCTAAGGATTTCGAGTTATCATGGTAAGTATGGTTTTTGGAAAATTTCCCAAAAGTAGGTACTAACTCGATCATAATGTTCAAACAGACAATAATTCGTAACTAAAAACTCATTTGCGTCTTAGCTTAATGGCTTGCATACACCTGGGTAGGCGAAAAAGATCGATTTTTCAAAAAGGTGCTCATTCGAAAGTATTGAGTGTCTACCCTGAAAATTTCATAAGGAAATTCGCAGTACCGACGAAGTTATAGCGTTTTGTAACTGACCGGGTGAGCAACGACTAACGGTTGGGGCGGTTCTCGCTCCTGTTGAATTCCGGGTGTTTGTGACCTTTTGTATAGCAAGGTCATGTTTCGAAAAATGGGTAGGGTCCTATGGCCCAGAAATGGACGATTTCATGTAAGTTCAAAACAAACCAGTTATTTCAGTGTAAAGTATACTCAAAACTGTAAACGCGTTAGATATGTTCCTAACGACGTGACCTATTATCCCCTTACGGCACTGCACCGACCTTCCCAACACTAATATGGTTTACGATGGACAAAATAGGCTAGTTTTTTTCTAAATGTTTACAAAGGTTTAGTTTGCGTTAATTCGTTGTCAAAAACGGTTCATCTTGGTGCAGAGTAGCCAAAAAAATGACATCACCCATAGCGTGAACGTCTTGCCCATCTAACCGCACGCAATATTACATACACTAAACTATTTTTTATCTCTGGTGTTATTTTGGCGAAAAATTTGAAAAAATTCGTATAGACTCAGTATAGTCTAGACGTTAACATATATTTTTCTTTATATTCCATCTTGGTTTATGACTAACTTCATGAATTCTTTCGGATCCGCGAGCCTCCGGGATTTCGTCGCACTTTAATAGTACAGAAAACGAGAGTATTCGTGCAGTGGGTACGAAGATCCAAAGCGGAAGTGTGTGCAGAGTGTATAGTTAGGAGGGACGAGCGAAGACACGCTCTCTCTCTCTCTCTCTCTCTCTCTCTCTCTCTCTCTCTCACCCGGCAATTTTTCACAAACCATGTGATTATTTTCTCGCCGGAAACAAGGGGCCCGGGGAATGTAGGAACACAAGAACATTTAAGCCAACGAAGGGTCGATTGCGGTTCGAACAAACGCAACATCGCCAATTCGAATATTGTACGCGCCGCACCGATCATGCCAGTCGATCGTGACAATCGCCGCACTATGTAAAATAGTCTGCCTCGGGCCGTCTCAATCTCGTCTCTCGTAACGTCTGCCATCTGGGATATACCTCGGACGAATTTCACGGCCATGGAGCGAAGGAACGGGGGAAGGCTTGCGGAGCGAGGAAAAGTATAATGGTCGAAGGGCGTGGGGCGCAGGGGGATTGTAATGACGACGTCGCGTGAAAGTATTCAGGGAAAGTATTATTTATCTCAAATCGTCACATTTGTCGATATTATTTCTATTATTGGTGTTATTGCTGGTGTCTTTCTTATTACTTTCACTGCTTTTTTTGTTATAGTCATAATAATGATTATGAATGTTATTATTAATTGATAATCATTCCAATTATCCTCGATCAAAGAAATAAATCGATAATAATTATTATTATTATAGTTATAATATATATTATAACTATTTTTTTTAACTGTTGGGCTCTATGCAATAGAGCCCAAATAAATAATAATAACGAGGCGCGATGGCGAGTTAATCCTTGTTTATACACACCCCGGACAAGCGAAGCACTGATAAATCCGCAAGTGTTTGGTACGTCAAGGCGGACGCATATACCCATAAAATCCTCTTTGCGTATTTAGCGCAATAATTTGTATTGTGCGTGATTAAGGATTTAAAAATAAGGGGAAAAACCAAAAAAGGTAAATTGAAAGAAAAAGATATTGTAGTTTGCGAAAAAAATTCGTGTGTGATTTGTGTATTCTTTGTGGGACGAAGGGCCATAAAAAAGGGTCATTTTTGCTGAGAATATTGGCAAAACTATAGAATCACGGCTGCAGACCAATTTCAATGCCAACATTTTTTTTGCCAAGAACGCCTTTATAATGTCATCAGTGTGGGTATTCAGTTGTGGGAGGCCGATATTTTTTTATTAATTCCATAAATTATGGGATTTTGAAGTTTGCGGAAGCGAGGGACACAATAGCGCGTTATAGACACACACACACACACACACACGCGCGCGCGCACACACACACACACACACACACACACACACACACACACACACACACACACGCACGCACGCACGCACGCACGCACGCATGCACGCACGCACGCACGCACGCACGCACGCACGCACGCACGCACGCACGCACGCACACACACACACACACACACACACACACACACACACACACACACACACACACACACACACACACACACACAATACAATGTTTGAAAACAAAAAATTATGTTATAATTATAATTATAATTATAATGTGAACTGAGTACTCTTGAATATATTTACTCTACAATGACGTAGAATATTTTTGATTTGATGAGAATTAACGATTTGGGCAAGCAAGAAAACAGACTTTTTTTTTTTCATAACTACGCCATTTCGTTAGATTTTAATATTTTTCGAAAATCCTACGTCATTGTACAGGAAATACCTTCCAGTTGAACGACATTTTTTCCTTTTTCGGTTTCAGCTACTTAATCGGCCGGAATCATGTCAGCAGTGGAGGAACTTTTTTTTGGCACCTCCGAAGACAGCGCATAAGTCGCTTGGATCTCAATATTTTTCTATGAAAAAAATATGTAATATAGGTCAAATATAGCCAAATATATTCTTAACTTTCCGAAACATTTAATTGGGTACTTTTCTTCCAAAAAATTCCCGAGAATCACCCAAATTTTCAGCGTTCACACTGGTACAGCCACTTAATTCAACATGTAACATCGTTTTTTATCCATCACAATGAATCAAAAAAAAATTGGACCGATTTTAGGCTGGACCCGTGATTCTATACTTTTACCAGAATATTACATTTTTCAGGAATTCGCGATTTTTTTATTTTTTAATTACGAGAGAGAGAGAGGGAGAGAGAGAGAGAGAGAGAGAGAGAGAGAGAGAGAGAGAGAGAGAGAAGGGGCTTATTATTGTTATTATTGGTGTACGGAACCCGGAAGTCACCGAGAATTGCAACCGCATGTACCGAGCTTGCTTGCTTGCTCTCTCTCTCTCTCTCTCTCTCTTTGATTTCAGCGCATCGTCCGATTAGAGCTGTCTCTCGTGTATAATTTTCCGTTGTGCGCATCCTCTATGTCCCCGCGTGCACGCGCGAAGGTTACGGAATCCTCTCGTGAAAGGACGAATAATTTATAGCGGCGGAATTTTTTTTCAAATGCAAACTAAAAATTTCCATCGAGCGGCGTTTTCTTTCTCTCTTGCGTATCGATGCGCACGAGCGAATTGATGTCAGTAGAAGGAGAACGAGAGAGAGAGGGCTAAAATAAGCGAATGGCAGAGGGAGAAAAAAATGTGTGTGTCAGAGAGAGAGAGAGAGAGAGAGAGAGAGAGAGAGAGGCAGAGAGCGAAAGAAAGAACGCGTGTACAGTAAGCAAAAACAACTACTTTATCTCTCGAAACTGTTCTCCTGAGAACGAAAACAATAACGTTTGGTTCGTGACTTATTCACTCATTAGTCCCGAATTATCTTATCCCAACTAAGATATTGTACTTGTGTCCCGTAATGAAAACTTTCGCCGGGAGAGTAAAAAAAAAATGTCAACTCGCACACTGTCTGGTGGAACTGCAAAACTTACCGGTGACCGGGAATCGATTTGAACATTAATAACAACAATAACAAAAATTATATTATATACTAACAAAAGTAATAATCGTCATTTTTTATTAATGATAATCATCTCAATAATCGTTTATCATTATTTTATTATTTATATTCATCGTTTTTATTATTATTTTAATATATATATCTACTTTTGTTATTATTATTATTATTATTGTTATTATATTCCACGCCAAGCACAAAAAATTAATAATAATTGGCTATTTCTCCTTGTGGAACTGCACAAGTCACCATTCAACAGGAATTAATTAGTATAATAATAATAACAATACCGAAAATTGAATCATAAAATCCAAGCATAATCATATAGTAGTAATTTCATATAATAATAATAATATACAATAATAATTGGCAACATTTTCTTGTAGAAGTAGTGGTATTTTTTATTTTGGATATGAGTATAATTTGCACGATACACACACACACACACACACACACACACACACACACACACACACACACACACACACACACACACACACACACACACACACACACACACACACACACACACACATACAGCGTGTCCCTCTTATCTCTGCCACCCGAAATAACTCGGTAATTATCGACGTCACAAAAAAATGTTCCAGACATAAGTTGTACGGTGTGAAGAGGGCCATCAAGCCGCATAAAAAACATTAGGGGGTCAAAGTCGTTCAAGGTCATTCAAGGTCAGTATCGATTATACAAATCGAAATATCTCCTTGAACGACTTTGACCCCCTAATGTTTTTTATGCGGCTTGAGGTGCTCCACAAGATGGCTGAAAGAAAAATGTACCATTTCATTTAAAAAAGTAGAGGTAACCTTCACTATGCGTCAGCGCCTCCATTGAAAAAAAAAAATTGGTCGCATTTGATGGCCCCCTTCACACCGTACAACTTTTATCTGAAACATTTTTTTGTGACGTCGATAATTACCGAGTTATTTCGGGTGGCAGAGATAAGAGGGACACCCTGTATATACCAGGTGTAGTACACGGAAAACAATGATTCGACAAAATTAATAGTTGGTGTTTATAAATTACTGAGGAAAGATGAACATAATGCAGTTTCACACTGTAAACCAATCACGTTACAGCACTTTTAGGAAAAAATAATGGATCAGACGTGCTTTTTTACTACTCGAACCGATGGAAATGCAGATTTAAACTGTAAAAAAATCATAATGATCACCGCGATAAAGTAAACTGTCGAATTTAAAAATTAAATATAAGATATCGCGGTACTCAATGCGTAAAATATACGGAGTACCTTAAAAAAAAGTGAGATTAGACTGGTAATCACTGATTTGAACCATAAAATCCTTCAACAAGCAAATGTTATAAATGAGATTGAATTCTATTGAAATTTGGTAGTTTTCTGAAAAATGTGGTGTGAATTTACATTAAAAACTGCAGTGTACACCTTGCAAATTGTATCGTAGCTCGGTATTATTCAATACGTACAGATTTAATTTTTACAGAGTCAATTGTCATTTTTTAACAAATCGGGCAAAGCATATTTTGATAACGGGTTGTTGAATACTAATACGGATATTTAAATTTATTAGTGTGATACATGAAAAAAAAAATCAAAGCGCTCAGTAGAAGTTACAGCCGACATTGCGCGGTATACCGTGTGTACATCGAATTTTTACAATGTGCACTGTAAACGCGTGACCGCGTCAACTCGGGGGTTAAGGCGTTCAAACCTGCACGCCTAAATCAACAAAGAAAAATTCTATTGCGTGGCCGCCCTCAGTCTCGACATCTACTCAGTGCTCTTTTGGATCTCGCGGCGTAAAGTTTTGCGCAGTGTCTTCGTGAAACGACGATCATTTATAATCAATGTGAAAACGGACACACACACACAGTGAACAAGGACAAACTGTTAGTGAAGAAAAAGTGCCGTGAAAGATTTGTTGCTGCTGAAACGCGGACGAAAAAACGAAGTGAGTACTGTATTTGTACTTTTCTATCTTGCTTTCACGTATAATAATGCTTGATGTACATAAAGCTATTCACCCGTGCGGAAATTGAGTTGGGGCTGTGATCGGGCCCAAATAATATTCCCCTAACTTTATTCGGGCCCTAATCTGGAAGCCGCATGAGGGCCGTTAGCGGCCGGTCACACTTTGTCAACAAGGGCCATTAAAAGCGCAACGACCGGGGCCTTATAAGTTGCCTCAATGGCGCCTCATCAAAATCATTTTAGCGCCCTGAAAATGCCTCAACGGCGCCTCATTAAAACCATTTCAGCGCCATAGAATTTCCGTATCAGTCGATATACGTGTATGTTAAATGCGTCAAGGTATATCTGTATTTGTTTTCATGTAATTGTTTATGTGCATAGGTGTGGCCGTGAGTACATGTGTATGTATGTGTGCGCGCGTAGAAATGTGATTGCGTATTTGCATGTGAGCCTTTATGACAAACTGCCATGACAAAATTAATACAAAAAATAATGTGAGGCGAACTCTCTTCACTGCAAACATTTATTTTTGAGGAACTATCCACTATGATGACATTTTTTAGAATTGTGATAGCTTGTAACACTTAAGTTTGAAATTATAAGATTATCACATTGATTATAGTTATATAGTTATGCCAGTCTTTTGCATTATTTAAACAAATATATTCCACTACACATCCATTCCTCAGAATGGATGTGTAGTAAAAATAAAAAAATATATGGGTCTACTGAATCACTGGAATCTATTTCCATTGAGGGAAACATCTGGAAAACAAAGACCAATTTATTTACTTATCTTACACAGTCAGATAAAGTTTATGAATGGGAAATATCAGCGAAGTCTTCAGAAGAAATAATTTTCCCTATGATGAGTATTGAGCGGAAATTAGTTGCTATAAAAATGTCGAGAAAACCGGTTGGGACTGTTCACACTTATGCGCTAGCATTTCTCCATGTATGAGTGAAACCATGAGTAATTGTTTGTATCTATGTAGAAGGTTTCTTTAATTTGATAAATAAATACTGTCTGATGTTTGTCTGAATATTTGTGTTCATCGTTGATTTTTTATTTGCTAATGCCCTTATGCTTTTTCCCAATTTGCGTTCGATAATATTATTCGATCGATGTATATAATCGATTTGAATCATTGAAATCCCATCAACCATGTAGCCTAAGCTATTTATACTGGTTTATCGCTATAATAGTCAGATCTGGGCCTATTGTGGAAATCCCTACTTGTTTATCCCTATACTGGCCAAGTCTGGGCCTATTGTGGAAATCCCTACAGGTTTATCCCTATAATGGCCAAGTCTGGGCCTATTGTGGAAATCCCTACAGGTTTATCCTCATAATGGCCAAGTCGGGGCCTTTTGTGGAAATCCCTACAAGTTTATCCCGATAATGGCCAAGTCTGGGCCCATTGTGGAAATCCCTACTAGGAAAAGCACTAGGGAAGCCCTGAAAGGCCCTTATTTTTATTAGGGATGCCCTATCAGTTTTCCGCACGGGTAATATCGAAGATTTTGTACCGAGAGGCGCTATTGATGTGAGACACAGTACATTTTAATGGGATTTCCATAAAAATTTACAGGATTTTTTTTTCCGTGTAGTATGAAAGCGGCATTTCCCTATAGATGGTGGTAGTCATCAGTTTAGGGACCGTAAGACCGCTTCTGCACCGCCATCATCTCCCTCTAACAGCTGACGAAGATTTTCAACACACAACAAACCAAGTTCCCTACACCGGTATATTTTTTTATAATCTTAAACATGTCGCATTTTGTGACTACGAATTACGATTTGTGAACAGCATTGGGTTTCTCTTATCATTTGAGGAAAACTGATGCAGAATCGCATCGAATGCTTGTCTAAGCTTACGGTGAAGATGCTCTTGGTAAAACACAGTGTTTCAAGTGGTTCAAAAAATTCAAAAGTGGTGATTTTGACGTGAGAAACGAAGAACGTGGGAAACCACCGAAAAAGTTCGCAAACAACGAATTGCAAGCCTTATTGGATGAAGAGGATACTCAAAGTCAACAAGAACTCGCGGATCAATTGAATGTGACGCCGAAAGCCGTCTCCATTCGTTTGAAAGACCGGAATATGGGAAAAGGCAACACAAAGTCATTTTGCTCCATGATAATGCTCCATCACACACAGCAAAACGGGTCAGGGAAACGATCGAGACGTTCAGTTGGGAAATAAGGTAGATGGCCCAGTAATCGTCACCTCACGCAGATCGCTTGACTTTGCAAATTTATATAGCTCAACCAAGAAAGTGAGTAAAAGTTATTTGAAGTCGTTCTTAATCAGTTTTTTATGACGAAGAAGACGGTCGTTGTGAAATTCCCGTGCCTGGTACAGTTTTCGAGAAAATATTTCGTAAAGGTTATAAAATGCTATTCTAGATAAGTACGAGTCATCGTCATGCGGCCATGATAGTTGGTCTGGCAATCGCCATGGGAACGCCCCACTCATGGTCACATGCGTTCGAACTGCTGTGAGGCCTTGTATACCTTTGAAATAAAAATTGTTTTTTTTTTGTTTCGACTTAAATAATTTATAAACATGCCAGAAATGTTATGCAAAAGTTATTTTATGTGGATTTTTTTTTCATCTAGAAAAGACACATAGAAAAATGTTTTTAAAACTTTAAACGCGTTTCCCATGAAGAAATGATTTCAAAATCGGACGGACTCGTAGGTCCTACATTCTTAGACCGATTAACTTCAAATTTAAACTATAAATTCTTAGATACATTTTATAGCGATGTACACACGATTTTAACAATCGATTAACAGTTGCGGTATTTGGAAAAGAACAAAGGCCGTTGTTTCAGTCGAAAATGCGACTTTCTTAAAAATGCGGCCAAATGTACAAAAATATATGTTTTTTATATTTATTATTACGCACTGGGTCACAAATTTTATGATTTTTATTAAAACATTTGATAAAGAGTTTGTAACATAAATTTCTCTTCCATACAAGGTCATTAATTTCAAAAACAAAACTAATTATTGCCTATTACGTCAGAATTATAATTTTTATTTATTTGTAGTCATTATCAACAACTATTTTTTCATAAAATAATTTTTAATATTATTTCGATCGAGTGGTGTTCACCTGTGTTCAAAACGTACCCGGTTATCGACATGGTCACGACCCAGTAATCGACAACATTTATTTATATGTATATCTTTTTACTATCGCGAATACGTGTATGACGATTACTGGTCCGTGGATCCTTCACACAATGCTAATTACGGACCCAATATTTCTTTTCTGATTTTCTATAAACTAATATTCGATTCGTAAGATTCTTTTTTTGCTAACATTGTCCCAGTTGTCGACAGCCATGGCGATTAATCGGCAGAGTGTTTATGTTGCTGAACCGGTAATCGTCATATATGAAAACTCGTTGAAATTAACATAAAACTATAATTTTTTTATGCTGAACGCAAAACTACGATCCTTGTTAATCACTTGATGGGAAACTTACTTCACGCAAGTCCACAGGCATTCTGAAATCACCCGAAATATGACATGGTTAACGTTAACCTCCTAATGAAGGATTCGGCCGAAATGACAGCTAGACGTCGTAGCGGAATATATTTAATTTGATTATTCTTGAATACGTATACTCACGGGTGTTCGTGAAAATGTAATACAACACAGTAAATACCTCCTGGGAGTTAATACACCACAGATCTGCACGAAGGAATGAGTTTTATCTTAAAATACTTATTTAATGCGTAAACGTGACGATCACTAGGACACTGGGCCGTCTACCTTACCAGCGCATGCGGCCTATTCTCCAGACTTGGCTCCGTCCGATTATCATCTATTCGCATCAATGGGACACGCTCTCGCTAAACAACTGGTTCGCTTCAAAAGAACTGTTTTTTTTGACGCGGCATTCATAAATTGGCGCAGAGGTGGGAAACATGTATAAATAGCAATGGAGATGACTTTGAATAAAATATTTTTTATTATTTTCAAAAAACAGACGTGTAATTTCTACAAAAAAATTCCGGTTTCATACTTCTACACCTGGTATATGAGATCTGAAGATTGAGTAGACGGATCGAAAAATGACCCAAACAAAATCGATGGGAAGAAATCACATTTCATTGGTAAAATGTCATTAGATTTTCGATTTGTCGCTGCGTTTTCGCGTAATGTCGATTCAAAGTTAAAAAATCGTCTGCCAAAGCTCATCTTACTGCATAAAGAGTCGCGGCGTGGTCATCAGTGTCAGTGGTGCTCAGTGGTGTCGAATTTTTTTTTCATTCCTTGACGTCGAGACGCTGCCGCGTCTCTTGATATGGGGCTGGGTTGAAGTTCCGAACTTTGAATGATCAGAACGCTCAAAACTCCGAAAGAATACTACCCCGAAAGATCAAAACTCCGAAAGAATTTTACAGGAAAGACCAAAACTCCGATAATCTGAACAACGTCAAAATAATTCGGCCATGGGAATTTTAAAAGTTTCAAAATTTTCAATAAATCGACGAATTATTTCAAGAATTTTTTTTTATCAGGAAGTGATTTCACGTCAATTTCGAAATTTGTCTAGACAATGTTATACGATCTGCATCATTCACAGTCAACTGTGTAGACTTTCGCTGGCATGATCTTGACGAACCTTGTAATTTCGGAACATTAAAGTTCGGAATTTCAACCCAGCCCCCATGTCAGGATCATGCCAGCGAAAGCCTACACAGATTGTAAATGATGTAGAACGTATAACATTGTCTAGACATATTTCAAAATTGACGCAAAATCACTTTTTAAGACGTTGGGCCACAGTAACGGGTATAAAATCATGCGCGAATTTAACAATTTATTTTCGTATGAAAAAGTGAATTACTCATAAAATTAATTACACATCTATTCAGTATGAATATTAAGCTATTAGAAAAAAAATATATATTTTTTTCGATGTACAAAATGGCCGATTACTCGAAACTTCTCGAAACAGCTTTTTTCCAATTGGCGTGACAAATAACTTCAACAATTTTCACTCGATTTACTTTAAATTTAAAAGTAATGTTCCTAATTGCATTCCGCGAGAAGTACATACGGAATTTCTGATTACGCGAAAACTTTTCATTTTATGAGCAGTTTGTGAGCAGTTATAACGAAATTTGTCACTGAAAATTCATTTCTTAAGGGAGACTTTGTCCTTAAAATGCAGCGGGAGATGTTAGCGGCTCAACATGAGCAGCTAGAAGAAGAGGAGGGATGTCTCTATGGACCAGGCATTGCCGATTAGCGGTAATTATAAACACATTTGTGTAAACACATTACAAAACTTTAAACGCGTTTTTCTCGAAAACACGTTTTAAAAAATGGCTGACATTCTCCTGACCGCTGTAATTAACATGTCGACCTGAAATTTTGAGAGCATACTCAGAAAATATGTCTTCACGGAATGACGGATCGTTTTTTCGATAGATGTATTTTTGCATTTATTATTTATCTTTTTTTTTTTTTTTTCATTGGGTACACGCTTTTCGCGTTTGTTACCTATTCTTTCCCCTCATTGTGCCCGTTTCTTTCTTCTACTGTTTAACTCCTTTTTCTCCATCTTTCTCCCTGTTCCCCCCTCTTGCGGCCGCAGCCGACTTCCCCCTCTGTATTATATTCCTCACGACATTTCTGTCATGGGTATAGGGAAACTGCGGAAAACCTACACCAATACAGCCGGTCATCGAGTTTGCTCCCCAATCGTGGAACTAGTCTTATTTCGCCGCGAAATGCCGAAGAAAAACATTTCACGACGAAATGTACGCGACTGGGATTCGAACCCGGGACCTCCCGGTCCGCTGGTTTAGTGGCGAGCACGCTAACCACTAGACCATCGCACCGGTTCTCATTTATTATTTATCTTTTTATGCGAAAAAAACGCGAAAATTCGATTTTTTTTAAATTGCCGCCATTTTCCGAAATTTGTACTAAACGAAAAACCCATCCGTCATTCCATGACCAAAGGGTCACAGATTGATAATATGCTTTGAATTTGTGTTTCAGATCAACAAAGAGGGGGCAGTGATGTCAGCCGTTTACCTCCCGCGATTTGAGGACCAGATTTCGCGGAGCTGCAACGGCCGCCATTTTGTTTTTTTTTTCAAAAAACAAAATTTTTTAACGTTCTGTATATCATGAATAAAAACAAGAAAAAAACCGCACTCAAAAAGCTTTACTCGTTTCCTTTAAAAAAAATATAATGTAAACACCTGAAATATGGCACTCCAAGGACAAAGTCTCCCTCAAGTTCAAATACCTACAACTTTTAAATAAAACAATATTTTTTAAATTCCGTACGTACTTCTCTAGGTATTCTAATGTAGATTGACGAGAATTTTTGTTTTTTGTTGAAGGTAAAAAATTGTGGATGCTAAATGTCACGCCGCGGCCATTTCGGGAATCGAAATAAAAAAATTTCTACAGCTTCATATTCATACGAAGTAGACGTGTAATTAATTTTATGAGTGAATGACTTTTTCAAACGAAAAGAAATTGTCAAATTCGCACATGATTTTATACCCATTACTGTGGCCTAACGCCTTAATAAAACAAAATTCTTGAAATAATTCGTCGACGGCTTGAAAATTTTGAAACTTTCAAAACTTCCATAGCCGAATTATTTTGACGGTGTTCAGATTTTCGGAGTTTTGGTCTTTCGTGTAAAATTCTTTCGGAGTGTTGAGCGTTCCGATCATTGAAAGTTCGGAATTTCAACCCGGCCCCCTTGATATATATAAAAGGGTAAAAAATTCGACGTGGAGAGAAGAAAAAATAAACAATAATTGGCAATACTTCCTCGTGGAACTGCGAAATTTACCAGCCAACCGGAATTTATTAGAATAATGACGATAATATCGAAAATCAAATACTGAAAAGCAAGCATAATCATGAAGTAATGATAATAAAAAATCACGTTTGTATATATATATATATATATATATGGTAAGAAAAATGGAAAGTGATAAATGAGCTCTATTCACGTCGGAGCGCGAGATAAAACGAAATGGAAAATGGGAATACAGGCGTTCGATCATTTCCTCGGAATATAATTCAGTTGTTCCATGGCTCGACTCACCATTCGTATCAACTATGTGCTTTCACGCTACCGCACACTCGCAATATCCGATGCACTTTACGTAAACCGCACATGGGCGTGCGATCGCGCTACGTCTATACGTACCTATGACACTCGTGCGAGTTTCCTATATCGTATGTGCTCGATGCTACGAGCAAAATTTCACTCTTTAGTTTATCGAAATATCACTGCCCATATGTTTGATATCATGATACGGCGGACGTTGCACGACCGCGATCTAATTGGGAACATTTGGTTTATGATGAAAACAAAGAAATTCAAACTGTCATAATAACAAAAAGACTTTCAAAAAACAAAGAAGCAATAAAATAAATAAATAAACATTGTGTTAATGTTGATTTATTTATTTGTTATTTATTTGTTTTTTTTAAATTCATTTCAATGTTTATTTATTCATTCATAATCTTCTGTTTTTTATTTGCTTATAATTTTCTTATTTGAATGTTTAAATTTAAAAAAAAATAAACATTTGTCGCATTTGGCAAAACCGAGGATTCGTTGAATTTGTTTTTTAACGTTCTAAAAACAGTGAGATATACCGATAGCCAACATTGCACAGACGTAACGGGTTTCACGTATACTTTCCCGATATGTATATACATAAATTCCACGAGTGTGCGTTGCGAATAAGAAGAACGGGAGTTCGAGGTTCGAGGCAAACGAGAGACACAAAACTATCTTTTGTTCGACGCATACAGGCATCACAGAGGCGGCAAGTCGTGCAGGTAGAGCTTATGTAGGTACAGACCGGTATAGAGGTTCTGTATATCATTTATACAGGGTGACCATTCTACGGTGGCCGTGTATTTTCTATGCTTCTTGCGCGGAGATTTAGCAACTGAGAAAAATATGATTTTCAAGTAGGCTGCTCAGGGTCTTGGTCACCTATTTGGGAAGCCATTTTGAAAAAAAAGTCTTTAAGGAGGTTGAAGCGTTAGCCACAATCCAACATTAGGTTTTTTAAAAATATGTGTTATTGCCTAGACTATGCTGAGTCGTTGTGATTTTTTTTGTAAATTTTTCGACACAAAACACCAGAGATAAAAAATAGTTTAGTGTATGTCATTTTGATTGGGGTAGAATATCCATAAGTCGAATATCCATAAGTGAATGTCCATAAGTGAATATCCATAAGTCGAATACCCATAAATCGAGTACTCATAAGTGCATATCCATAAGTCGAAAATTCATAAGTCGAATATCCATAAGTCGAATATCCATAAGTCGAATATCCATAAGTCGAATATCCATAAGTCGAATATCCACAAGTCGAATATCCGTAAGTCGAATATCCATAAGTCGAATATCCATAAGTCGAATATCCATAAGTCGAATATCCATAAGTCGAATATCCATAAGTCGAATATTCATGAGTCGAATATCCATAAGTCGAATATCCATGAGTCGAATATCCATAAGTCGAATATCCATAAGCCGAATATCCATAAGTCGAATATCCATAAGTCGAATATCCATAAGTCAAATATCCGTAAGTCGAATATCCATAAGTCGAATATCCATAAGTCGAATATCCATAAGTCGAATATCCATAAGTCGAATATCCAGAAGTCGAATATCCATACGTCGAATATCCATAAGTCGAATATCCATAAGTCGAATATCCATAAGTACGAAAATCCATAAGTGAGTATAGAGTAGAAATGAGTGCCAGAAATGGCGGGAGGTAGAGGAAAAGTGAGTACAGAGGGAACCCAAACAAACCCAAACAAACTCACTTATATCTACCTCCCGCCATTTCTGGCCCTCATTTCTACTCTATATTCACTTATGGATATTCGACTTGTGGATATTCATACTTATAATATTCGACTTATGGATATTATGGATATAATATTCGACTTTCGACTATTATGTATATAATATTCGACTTATGGATATTCATACTTATTCATAACTTATAATATCCATACTTATAATATGGATATTATAACTTATAATATTCGTACTTATGGATATTCGACTTATGGATATTCGTAGTTATGGATATTCGACCTATGGATATTCACTTATGGATATTCGACGACTGTGTCATTTTACGTGCAGTTAGATGAGGAAGACGTTCACGCTACGGCTCATGTAATTTTTTTGGCTATATAGCACCAAGATTACCCATTTTTCAAAACGGACTAACGCAAACTCAACCTTCGTAAACATTTAGAAAAAAAAAACCCATCTTGCCCATTGTGAACCATGTAAATTCAATATCGAACCATCAAGGTTTGATAAAAAACCATGAATCTCGGCTGGCGAATGAATAGCATTGCTGAAAACCTCAATGTCCACGAGGTTGCCGTAATTCGGCAACACTTAATATCAATCACTGGTTATAATAAATTTTTTTCAAATATAGCTTCCATTTGTACAGGGTCCTTCTCCTTATTACATTCCCCACCATATTCCACTTCACGTAATAATAAATAAGTATACTATAATAACAAATAAATCGTAATAATAAATAATCTTGTAATGATATAAAAGCAATTTGGGCAAGATTGAGGTGTGGAAATGTGGGGAAAGAAAGAAACAAGGTGTAAAGTGATACCAAGTGCAGGGTTTGTAAAGAAGTAGAAAACCTAGTACATGTATGTACGTGCAAAAAAGCCGGAGAGAATTAAAGAAGAAATAGTAGAAAACATGGAAAAATGGATGGGAGACAGAGAGGGGGCACAAATCAATTTGGAGATACAAATTAATTAGGCAATTCGAGAAACTGATTGGAAAAATTGGAAATGAGGAAACGAAAGCCAAAACGACAGTAGAGTATAGGTTAAAAAAAGAAAATATTGTAATGGGGAAACATATATATGTAGGGGAGGATCTCTTGTGTAAACACCCTAAAGGGATATACCTGGAATAATAAATCTACTACTGAATAATCTCGTGACATGAATATAAATAGACATAATTATAAATTACTCAAAATTTCATTTTGAGTTTGTATAAAACATTCGCTGACGCAGTTTTTTCATAATAATCATCGATAATGTCATACTTTTTCACGTTAATACTAACACAAAAGTTTTTCTTATTTACGTAATAAAAATATAAAAATTGCATAATTTCGCCCTTTAATTATATGTTTTATGAAAAATTAGCATCTACGGAATAAATCTGTACCTCGAATGCATTTTTTGTTAAATGAAAGAAAAAAATCACAAACCATTATTCGACTCAACTGAACCGCTCCAACCTCCTTAAGGGGTTAGGCCACTCTAGAATTTTCGAAAAATCGATTTAAAAAAATGTTAATGGTCCCCTAGGATCTCAAAAATGATGTCCCAAAGGATAATGGCCGGGAAAAATCTCTAAGTACTCGGTTTTTGAATTTTAGTACAAGGCCGCCTGGTCCGCAGCTCACTACTCAAAACTTCGAACGCGTTTATCTCAAAACTGCATTTTTTAAGTTGGCCGCAAACATAATTCAGACAATTTTTAACCGATTCACTTGAAATGTTGAATATATCTCGAAAAATACATTGTCTATGGAAGCACGTAGGATTTTTTTACATTGCATAGTTAATTTGTTATTAACAATTATCTGACGATTATTTAGGCAAATTTTTCACTTTCCACTTTAGAAGTGCGCCATTTGGCGAAAAATCAATATATCGAAAAAATCCTACGTACTTCTATAGCAGTTATTATATATAATCGAAAAAAGTTCATTGGCTCATTATAATTCAAAAATTACAGGAGCTGTTTGTCCGGCCGTGGACCCTGGAAAAACGGAGATCGCAAAAACGCTGCACAGCCGCCATTTTGGAATTAATCGCTTTAAAAAAATTATTGTATACAGTCACCGATATGAATGATGAACACCCTTTTTTGTAATCTCGATTTATTTTGTAGTTTTTCTGTAAAAAGATCCCCAAAAATCCTATATGTTCGGCCCCTAGAGTGGCCTAAGGCCTCAGGATAATATCTATTTGAATTTTTTCCAATAGATATTATTGGAAAATTATTGGATTTTTTTATTATTAGATTTTATTATTAGATTATTATTAGATTAGATTTTATTAGATTTTTATTAGATTAGATAAATAGATAAATAGATTATTATTAGATTAGATTTTATTATTAGATTATTATTAGATTTTTTTATTATTAGATATTATTGGAAGATTATTGGATTTTTTATTGGCTTAAATGACGTAAAAACATCTCAAGAATAACATTCATTGACATTTCTTTATGGATTTTTTTTTAACACTTGTAGAAGCTGAATTTCGTAACACCTCTGATAGCTCCGAAATGATAAATTCGGCTTCTCATTGCGAGCACGTGCCACTGTTGGTGCATTCGCTATTTGTATACACTTTTCTGTTTATTTTTGTTGGCAGCATGATTTGAAAAATGAGTGAAAAGTGTACACGAACAAAAGGGGAGTAAAACTAATTATGTAACGCGTAAAAGAAGAAAATGATTTTCAATCGCGTTTTTCTCGAAATATTGTTTTCGAAATTGGCACTCAGTAAGAGCTCAAACAATTTTTTGTCAGATTGACTTGAAATTTCAACTGCAGCTTCTCAGCTAGATTGTCCACCGAAGTACACACGGTGTTTAATGGTCGATTAACAATTAAGGTTTTTATAAACAAATTACGATTTTTTCGGTGAAAATTCAAAAAAATCCAAACCAATGCCAAATCCGCAAAAAACAATAGTTAATATCGCTGTGTACTTCTGCGACAAAACTCATGTTGATAATGAAAAAAATGCATTTCCTTCGAAATACCGATGTTCATCACTTCCACTGCGTGCCCAATTGCTACCTTGAAAAAAATGGTCTTGGTCCGAAGAGCTGTACACGGCGATTTTGTTTTTAAAAATAAAAATAAATAAATATTTTTGTCAACATTAATATATCACGAATATGATAGTGAAAATATCCGTAAATTCGATTTTCAAGGTCGAAACTAACATAAACTGATTTTTTGAAAGTTTTTCCATTTTATTTTAATAAATGTTGATCTTAGAGAAAAATGTTTCCTACAAAAGTTGTAGCCTATAAAAAAATTGATCTTTTATGTTTCATACAGTTTTCGTCTAAAACCATCCTGTTTCGAGACAAATGGGATAATGCTCCGATAAGTATTGGAGCATTACCCAAAGGAGTTTAGCAATATACATTTGGCCAAACTCCATTAGTTTCGATATTATCTACCTACGCACTTTAACGCGGGATGGTTGGATTTTAGTCTTTAAAGTGCATGTTTGTTTTTTTGTATTTTATTTTATTTTTGCGTTTTTTTGTATTTTATATTATTTTTTTGTTTGCGTTTGTTTCGGTTTGAAGACTAAACTGCACTTTAGACTAAACTCCAACCTTCCCACGGTAAAGTGCGTAAGTAGATACTATCGAAAGTAATGGAGTTTAGCAAAAAGTACTCATTGGCGCATTATCCCATTTTTCTCGAAACGGAATGGTTTTAGACAAAAACTGTATAAAACATAAAAGATCAATCTCTTCATAGGCTACAACTTTTCTAGGGAATTTTTTTCTCTAAGATCAACACCTATTTTAAAAAAATAGAAAAACTCAAAAAATAAGTTTTTCTAAGTTTTGACCTTGAAAATCAAATTTGCTGGTATTTTCACTATCATATTCGTGATCAGCGAGTCAATATACGTGGGTCATTTGATAAGTACCTAGCCTACAAATGAAAACACCAAAATTTTGCTAAAAATAATATTTATTTTCCAATGTAGTCTCCTTTTAGTTGAATACACTTGGCCCAGCGGTGTTCCAATTTTTTTAACCCCGTTGAAAAAAATGTTATCTCTTGGTCTGCAAAATAGGCCTCCGTGGCGGCGATTATTTCGTTATTGGAGTGGAATTTCTTCCCGGCGAGTGAATTTTTTAGATTCGGAAACAAAAAAAAGTCGCACAGAGCCAAATCAGGAGAATACGGTGGATGGGGCAGCAGTTCATAGCATAATTCGACCAATTTAGCCGTGGCGAGCGCGGAGGTGTGAGCCGGTGCATTATCATGGTGGAAAAGCACTTTCTTTCTCGACAAATGGGGCCGTTTTTCTTTTAACACGGCGTTAAATCGGCTGAATAGTTCGGCGTGGTACTGTCCCGTGACCGTCTTGCCCTTCTCCAGGTAGTCAATAAAAATCACACCTTGAGAATCCCAGAAAACAGTGGCCATCACCTTTCCAGCCGACGGGACCGTCTTCGCCTTCTTTGGAGCAGGTTCACCGGGTAAGGTCCACTGTTTTGACTGCTCCTTGGTCTCTGGAGTATACCAGTGAATCCATGTTTCGTCGACGGTCACGTAACGACGCAAAAACTCTTTTGGATTGCGATTAAACAGCTCCAAACACTGCTCCGAAGTGGTCACACGAATGCGCTTGTTGTCTGCAGTCAGCAAACGCGGCACCCACCTTGCCGACAGCTTCCTCATGCCCAAAGTCTCATGTAGGATATGCCACACGCGTTCTTCTGAGATGCCTACTATCACAGCGATCTCGTGCACCTTTAATCGGCGGTCTGACAAAACGATATCGTGTATTTTTGTCACGTTCTCCTCCGTAGTGGCTGTTTTTGGAGCACCTGGGCGTGGATCATCAAAAACCGACGTACGACCACGTTGAAACTCGTTATACCAAAATTTAACGGTCGCCATCGAAGGAGAAGCATCCCCATACACTGCATCCAAGCGTTCTTTAATTTCACTGCGCGATTTCCCTTCCAAAAACAAGAATCGAATCACCGACCGATATTGTTCTTTCTCCATTCTTTCAAAAATCAACGGACACACTTGCTTTCACACGCTCTCAAAAGAGAACTACAAGTCCGATCCGGCTGAAATTTTGTCAGTAGCCGTCTACAAGACAGTACTACACTATAGTGTATTTCTCTTGCAATAGTGGCACCATCTAGCGGTGAGGCTAGGTACTTGTCAAATGACCCACGTACATGGGTACGCGAAATTCCAAATTAATCGGCGAATTTTTTCACTGGCTTTACGGTTTCGCCAACAAAAAAAATCAGAAAATTTCCTTTTGTTACGCTCCTAACTACCTCAATTTTGGGACCGACTTGAAATTCTCCGAGAATATCTTTCAAATGTGATATTTTGGAAATCCGTCAAAAAGCTAGTCGATATTTTCAAAAAGTTCATCCAGTCGTGAGCTATTAAGGGGTAAGGCCACAGTAGAATTTTCAAAAAATCGATTTTTTTTCTCGCTATAACGGTGCTTTATTATCATAAGAATAAGTTACTATTCGATTTATAGCAAGAATTTTGTTTTCACCGACTTTGAGCGTATAACGTAAGCCCACCCCTGACACGGCCATAGAGTACCTAAAACTTTAAACGCGTTTTTCTCGAAACAGCTTTTTTCCAATTGGCGTGACAAATAACTTCAACAATTTTCACTCGATTTACTTCAAATTTAAAAGTTGCGTTCCTAATTGCATTTCGCAGAAAAGCACGTACCGAGTTTCTGATTAATCGTAAACTTTTCATTTTATGAGCAGTTTTATACGAAATTTTTCACTGAAAATTCATTCAAATACCTACAACTTTTGAATGAAACAATATTTTTTAAATTCCGTGCGTACTTCTCTAGGTATTCTAATGTAGATTGACGAGAATTTTTGTTTTTTGTTCCAGGTAAAAAATTGTGTATGCTAAATGTCACGCCGCGGAGCGCCTAAAAAAATATAAAAAAAGATAATATCAGTACGCTGGTGGAACTTTTTTTTTAATTGATAAAAATTAGCAGAATATATCAAATATGATAAATTCGTTGAGATTTTTGCATCTTTAAAATATTGACAATAAAAAATATTGACAATTTATAAGAAAAATTATTACCATAGGTCAAGAAATAAAAGATATAAGTGAACAGATACTGTATTATTTTATCAGAATTAATATGAAAAGTGTCAATAATTATTTTAAGACGTCAAACATTGTTATGAGAAATTGTCATATTTGGATCAATTCCGTGCAAAACAAAATTACATACTATAATATAATCTCGGAGACAACACCAAGAAATGCAATATAACATTAAATATAATCGAACATATTACTACATTTTACTATATATTTTGAGAATAGCTATCTTTCATAAAACGTCTTATTATTGATAAAATCGAATAAATAGTATTCGAATGTGTGATAATTTGATAGATATATTTATAATTTTTTATGATACTGACATTTATTGCAATAATCAGTAATTACATGAATTGACAATAAATACGATATTCTGGTAAGTAATTCAAGATTATGCATTATCACATATATATTTTCTTCGTGGTCATGCATTTTGTGTTCTAACGCCAGCATATCACTATTATTTTATTGTTATTAAGTAATTCCACTTTTTATTGAAATGTTTCAATATTTAGTAGCTGCTTGTAAAATTACAAATAAAACACATTTCATTTTGAGTATTTTTTTCATGATGAATATATTCATTCATTCATTCATTCATATAATATATTCATTCATAGATTCATAATGAATATATTCATTATGAATATATTCATACAAAAGAACACACACACACACACACATATATATATATATATGTGTGTGTGTGTGTGTGTGTGTGTGTGTGTGTGTGTGTGTGTGTGTGTGTGTGTGTGTGTGTGTGTGTGTGTGTGTGTGTGTGTGTGTGTGTGTGTGTTCTTTTGTATGAATATATATGAATATCCAAAAGGCTGTAATGATGATTAGTTCTAAGTTATATATATATATATATATAACTTAGAACTAATCATCATTACAGCCTTTTGGAATTAGCGCTATAAATTTTTTTCTTTAATTATCATCAGTATGCACGTATTTTTAAAATTTTCTGGTTTATAAACGCTCAATTCCCTATTTAGATCGCATCCTTCTATGTGCTGTATGTGACTGGTAAAATTTTGAAAACAATAGTTACGTATTGCGTAGAAACGCTCAACGAAAATCACAGTCCGTTTTCTTCAGTGACTACATGACGAATATTTTGAATTGCACCTATTTCATCGTCATCGTGAACAGCTACGGAATTGTTTATTTTTGAACAAAATTGTTTTTGATATGCTGTTGTTGTATATCTTATATTATTATGATTTTTGAGTAGCATTTGCACGTTTAAAAAACAACGTAACTTAAGGGAGACTTTGTCCTTGAAATGCAGCGGGAGATGTTAGCGGCTCAACATGAGCAGCTAGAAAAAGAGGAGGGATGCCTCTATGGGCTAGGCATTGCCGATTAGCGGTAATTATAAACACATTTGTGTAAACACATTACAAAACTTTAAACGCGTTTTTCTCGAAAACACGTTTTTAAAAATGGCTGACATTCTCCTGACCGCTGTAATTAACATATCGACCTGAAATTTGGAGAGCATACTCAGAAAATATGTCTTCACGGAATGACGGATCGTTTTTTCGATAGATACATTTTTGCATTTATTATTTATCTTTTTATGCGAAAAAAAAACGCGAAAATTCGATTTTTTTTAAATTGCCGCCATTTTCCGAAATTTGTACTAAACGAAAAACCCATGCGTCATTCCATGACCAAAGGGTCACAGATTGATCATATGCTTTGGATTTGTGTTTCAGATCAACACAGAGGGGGCAGTGATGTCAGCCGTTTACCTCCCGCGATTTGAGGACCTGTTTTCGCGGAGCTGCAACGGCCGCCATTTTGGTTTTTTGTTTCAAAAAAAAAAATTTTTAACGTTCTGTATATCATGAATAAAAGCAAGAAAAAAGACGCACTCGGAAAGCTTTACTCGTTTTCTTTTAAAAAAAATAAAATGTAAACACCTGAAATATGGCACCCCAAGGACAAAGTCTCCCTTAAGTAAAGAAAGAATAATAAAGAAATTATTGTCCAGTAAAAATGCATTCGTTTATTTTTAAATACCAACATGGAATAAATTAAGAAATAATTTTTTAGGACGAAATATATGAAATCGGGTATATTTTACGAAATAAAAATACAGAAAATGTAATAAAATATCCTATGATGCCTTTATATTACTACTATACTTATCGAAAACTAACAAAAAATTTCCTAATATATCAAGAACTGACGAACATAATCTTCGGTATTTTATATGAAGTTCTAAAAAATGATTTATTTGACATTTACTGAGGAAATATGACTTTTGGTTCCAATCCCTGATCATCTAACTACATACTGGGCAATTTTTGTTAATATCTTACACATTTTTCACAAAATTTATTAATTTCCGTTCAAATCTTGGAAAAAATCTGCATATGTTCAATTCTTACAAAATGCGACCAGAAAGTTCCACCAGGGTAGTCGGCCATTTTGTACATCGAAAAAAAATATATATATTTTCTAACAGCTTGATATTCATACTAAATAGATGGATGATTAATTTTATGAGTGAATCACTTTTTCATACGAAAAAAAAATGGTTAAATACGCACATGATTTTATACCCGTAACTGTGGCCTAACCCCTTAAGAAGCGAACGGCCACCTGTTAATTGTCACCCGTTATATGAACCCATAAGCGCGCAGACCTGTGCATGTATAGAGATGTGGTTACACGTCGGGAGCCAGAGAGCAAAAGGCAGCAGCGCAACAGCGGTGCTTTTATACCGAGTCCGGCGCGGGGCACCGCGACCGCGGGACTCGGCGGCGCGATCGCCGTACGGTCGCTCGCTCCCTCTGCGCCCCCGCGCCCCCGTCCAACTAAACCGGAGACTATATACCCAGGAGCATAGCAGCTGAATGCACCATACGGTCACTGTTGCTCATTCCCGCATACCGGGGGCCCCGAAAAAAAAGAGAAAGAAACTCGATTCGAACAAAGCTCTTCCGGTAGGTGAAGCCCCACCACGAAATGCCAAAAATGGTTAAAATATGCGCAAACTGTGCGTATGACGTTGAAAAGGAGCGCGACATTTTTCCCCCCTGATTTCCTTTTTTTTAATTTATTCCGTAAATGAAAAAAAATACGAAAATAGATTTGTTTCGTAATTTTTATTTTTTTAAATTAATTTCGTAATTGAATTTTTTTTATGGAAATTTAAATATTCCGTAATTTCGATTTATTCACATTTATTCCGTAAATTTTTAATATTTTTTTACGAATATTAATGTTTTTTTTTCTCGTAATTTCGACTTATTTTTATTTATCCGGTAGTTCCAATTATTTGAGCGTGTTTTTACGGAAAAAAAAAATTTCCGTAATTTTCGATTTATTTACACAATTATTCCAATTGCTTGACTCATCGTTCGGGATTTATTTTCATTACGAGAGATTCGACGTGAGCCGCGCACGGGGAGAGAGAAAATTGCAGGACGACGATGAAAGGATTGGTGGGCGTTGATACGCCGAGATACGCGTCTTATCTATATACATAAATATTAAAATTAATCACGACACTCTGCTGTTGTGGGATTCACGCCTCGTCGTTTTGAGATACGATAATCTACGTCCTGTACACATTATATATATATATATATATATATATATATATATATATATATATATATATATATATATATATATATATATTCATTCTCGCGATCATTAACGCTGTACATCAACATTGGGAAGAACAGCTCTGTATATATCCAGCGCACCAAAATACCTCCGGCAGTCAATGATCCGCGTATCTTTGTTCTTTTTTTTTTCTTTCCGATACCCTGTACGACCTTGACCGTGGCGATGATCAATCAAAGTCGGGACAACAATTAAACGGAGACCCGCGTATTCTCGATGGAAACATCGTCCTCCTCACACGAATGAGAATTGCGCGCGATCAGAAGCGAAAAACGAAAGACGCGAATGAGAGGACGGAGACGCGTCAAAGTAGAAAGTAACGCTACGTGGATGACTCGATAAATCGCCAAAGTTTTACTACCGATTTTCTTGCCGATTTCGAAGCTTTTTCATTGTTCGCTTCAAACGAATTTTTTCTTTCGAGACAAAGTCGGTGTACCATTCGAGATGAACTTTTGCCATCCGTTTCGATCGGTTTCTTTCCTTCGTATTATTATTCTTTCGAGCTTCTCTTTCGAGCTTATTGCGAACTTTCACTCACCCGACAAAGAGTATCGTAACAACGTTGCGATTCGGCGAGTACTGACGTTTCGTATAAACACCGGAGAAAGAGAAAGAGAGAGAGCAGAACAAGCAGCGGCGGCAGCAGCAGCAGCAGCAGGGAACACTTATGGCCGCGATTTATTTCCCCGCGCGCTTCTAAAAGTAATCCACCTGTTATTCCGACACCGAACACACTGAGCGCGGGTCGACCGCGAGAGAAATGTGTACAGTCGGAAGAACGCGGTAGGGAGAGAGAAAGAGCGAGAGAGGGTGTACCGGGGCGAGCGCGACTCTTCGGGGGCTTTGGACTAGGCGGCGGGAGTTTACGGAAAAAAATAAAGACACGCGCGCGGCGTGGGGATATTACGGTGAACGGGTATATGGCCTTCGCATCCTCGTTTCGCATCCTAACGCCATCTCTTGGCGTTCCCTCGAAACTTATCGGCAAAACCGTAAAACAAAATCGGAAAAATCCCGATCGATCTTTTTATTTTTTCATTTTTATCGTACAAAGGCATTCGTAGACTGAAAAAAAATCATTGATCCAATCATTGGTGTTATTGAATGAAATTTCGTAAATTCAATTGTAAAATTGTTGGTGTAAATTATTGTATTTATTAGTCCAAACAAAACGCTATTGATTTTAATAACATGATAAAATTAATGGTTTTATCATTAATTAATTATTAATTAATAATTTTATCATTAACATGATAAAATTAATTAATAATATTGAATTAAAATTAATTTTCATTCAATATTATTAATTCTTATCAGTTCTTATCAGTTGAATATCTGATATTCTCTCCATGGGTATTCCATTGGATATCTGATATTCTCTCCACTATTATCGTGGATGATCATTCCAATGCGCACATTTTATTTAAGATTTAAAACAAATTGAACAACTTACGTCCCATGGCAGATTCGTTATTATATAGAATTGTATATAGAATGTATATAGAATGATTTCAATAGAATATAATTTTATTCGAAGGATAATGTAGATATTCAGAGAACAGAAGAGCTTTTTCAAATAAAATAATATGTTATTTAAGTCAATCACATTTTCCAACATTTTATAGTATTGTAACAATCTCATACATCGATGGCACTCCGCAGCAACACATTCATTTGGATCAACCAATATATTTTTTTGATTCAATTGGTTTTTTTTCTCAGTGTATAGCGTTTTCAAAAATCACGTGTTTTCTAGTTATATTATTAATTTTATTATTATTATATATTTCGAGCGAATTGCAGCTCGGGCCCGGATAAAAAAAAATCCTTTTGTTAAAAATCTTTAGAAATTTCCCCTCGAGCATTTTGAGGGGCACATTTTGATTTGACGATTGTAACGATCGTGATCCGCCGAGGCGTTTGAATGTTCCCAGTCGGAACTTTGAAGCGCATCCAGCTGCCATCTTGCGGAATTGTCCCGAGGCTCGACGTCAGCGGCCGGCGGGATGAGCAACGCGCGTACCGATAGATTTCAATTGGGAAGAAATGTTGAGCAGTGCACGAAGGTCATTTGTTCAAACCCCATACAATTTTCGTAGACGTCGTAATAAAAAAATATAATCAATATTCGGCCGAAAATTCGAATGCTCGATTAACTTTTTAGAAAACGTTTTTAGGATATCCATTGGCCAACGTGTTTGGGTTGTACTTTCGTGTACTCGAGGCAAACCTATACAAACCCAAACCTGACGAATCCTACATTCTGTTTAAGACGGAATGTCACCTCATCGCGGTCGGTATGGTAGAACAATTGTAGATACCCAAAAATCTCTGAAACGACTCTTCAAATCCCGTCGAAACTTTGCCAAACGACGTCAAATAGATAGACGAACAGCTGTCTGCCCCTCAAATTTTCTGAATTTGAGAAAAAAAAATGTAGATCGGCTTATCATAAGCCAATCTAGTTTTTTTTTTCTCAAATGTTTGAGTTTGTTTGCGTTCATTATCGGCGCTATCTTTGAAAAAAGGTTTGGGTTTGTTTGGATTCATCGGTGGCGCCGTCTTGGAGAGTGTTTGGGTTTGTTTTGACTTATCGGCAACGCCATCTTCATAAAATGCTTGGGTTCACCGATGACGCCATATTAAATATGTTTCCGTTTGTTTGGGTTTACGCGTGACGGCATGTAAAGAATATTAGGATCTGTTCACAATCGTAAATATTTGATCTTTCAATTATTAATTATTTTGTCCTTCAATTATTAATCATTTTTTAAATTAATGCATTATCATTCAACAACTATTCTGGGTTGTCCTCACAATGCGCTCACAAACGAATTACAAACAACAAACTATTCCAAAAAACCGGAAGTGTTCCAAGCCGGAAGACGCGACTTAAATATTACTTTCGACCGTCTAGATATTTATTCATAACAAGAAAAAAAAACCATCCATCGTTCGCGCCATCTGCGTATAAAAAAACACGACCGCAGCGCCATCCGGATCGATGTGACCCGCTGCAACGCGCCGATACGCCTAATCCGTGGCGACTCAACAGCGCGCTCAATCTAATTTCACTACATCGAACGGATGCGACATATGTCCCAGATATACAATCTGCACAGCCAGCAATTTTGTCGACGATTGCAAACTTGGCCCCGAATTGCTCCTCGAGCTCAATGCAAATCTCGTCAAACGTAAATTTGTCATCGGCTAATATTGAGACACGATTGTATTGCCGAATTCTCGTGCAAGCAGTCGAAAAGAGTACTTCCGGATAAGGGGAAAAAAAAGATCGCGAGCATCGAAGTAATCCGTGTTATCGGAAATTTCGTAACGTCCTTGACCGTAATCGCCTAAACGCGCACGGTACGTGCACACCTACCACTTTTTTTTCGCAAACGAAATAACATCCAAGATGGCGGTCGGATAGGTAGCAGACGATCGCAGGTGGCTATGAGTATTTTTCACTGACGGTGCTCCCCTCGTCGTGAGAAGATGAGCGAAAGGTTGGAGACTGATTGTGCCAACGACGCGGATCGTATCGACGACGCGGTCGATCCTCGGGTTCAGGTAACTCGCGCGTCTCAAACTCCCGAAATTTCCAAGTGACACGAGTTTCCCATGCGCACACACACCTGTGTATTTTGACGTTTCTCCAAAACCGACTGGCAATTTTCCTTCGCTTCTCGCTTTCGTCCGTAAAGTACGTCGTTTTCGTTATTTCACATTTCAGATCGAATTGGAGCGTCTAAACACCGCCACGGACGACATCAACAAGCTGGAAGTCGATTTGGACGTGAGTAGCGTATTGCACTTCATTCCTGATCAATATTTCGTGGCATCTTCGCACGTGTCCGTTTCCACGAGAAACGACGAGCCGAGAGGCTCGACGCGATAATCGCGACGAAATTGCCGTCGTACTTTTCGTATCGAGCGGCAGAGCTGGCGTCGGTGAAAAGGCCGATCGGCCATTAGGCGTCGTTGAGCTCTATTGCCTCGTAGGCACGACAAATGGATAATGGCCGTTCCTTGATCTTCCGCCGTCGGACGAAGAATAAAGTATCGCCCGACTCATTAGCACTCTTCTTTTTGTTACGCCGCGCTCAAAGGAGGCCAGAGCCACCTTCAGGGAATTGCTGTGCGAGTCGACCGTCAACATAGACAACTTGGCCAAGAAGCTCGGAGCTTGCATAGAAAAGTCAAGGCCTTACTACGATGCGAGATTCAAAGCTAAGGAGGTGAGAATAAACGCCGTCCGCCGTCGGCTTTTACGACGATTCAAGCTTTGGGTTCTTTGGGGCACAGGCGCTGCGAGAGGCACAGAAAGCCGCCATCAGGTTCGAGCGGGCAAACGGACAGCACGCCGCCGCCAAGGAGATGGTCTACCTCGCCGAGGAGGGCCTCAAAACGGAAGGCAGGTGCTTCGATCATGCCTGGCAGGTGCGATTCTCCAGAGATTCCCAAATATCAGCCGATCGGCCAGACATCTCAGGGACGATAAAAGAAACGTTCTTTTTTCCAGGAAATGCTGAACCACGCGACCTCTAGGGTGAACGAGTCCGAGCACGAGAGAGCACTCTCCGAAGCCGAGCACAGGCACACAACTGCCGTTTATCACAAAGCCGAGCACAACGTGCAGCGTCTTCAGGGCGAGCTCAAACGGGTCATCGCCAAATCCAGGTGAGCAGCCGATGATTTTTTCGCACGCACGACTCTCCCGATGCATCGAAATCGACCTTTTCGTTCTTTTAAAATCTTTATCCGATCTGTTTGTGGATGTGTCCTTTGAGGTTTTCGGTACAGTCGCGGAAAGGGGGCATACTTTGAGCGGGGAAAAAAACGAGAAATTTTAGGATGCAAGTTCGCGAAAGGGTTTTTTCTATGTGAAAAAAAAGATATTGGATGCTGTGGAAATCGCTGTATGTCTCTTCTCCGCGACGAGAGTTGTTTTCGGTAGTCTTCACTCGAGCATCCGTGCATGCATTTTTGGAATAACGTCATCTAGTTAGGATTGTAATGAAAGTACGTTTAGAAATGGTACCTTAGCACCAAGTGTCCAGGAGCTAGTTTTAATTTTGAATTTTTCATTATGATGGCTTTTTTTGTCTTCCGATCAGTAGAGAAAGAGATAGAGAATTTATGTCACTTTTTGGTTGTGTGTTCATGTTGGCAGTATGGGTGCACGTCGCAGCTTGCTTCTGATAAACAGTATCGCCTACAGGCACACCTTACTCATGTTGTAAGTAGTTTTAGTATTTAATTTTGTTTTAGTCTTTCTCTTTTCATTTACGTCCGACCGTCGAAGCGTCTCGTTGCGACCTTTTTTTTCGTTCGAGTTTCATCCACATTTTTTGCATGCAATTATCACTCGGTCAAATTTATTCCTCAGAGCGTGTCTGATTTTTTTTAACTCAACCCGTCTAAACGATATTATGAGGTGCCAACGAAAATTCACGCCAAATTTGCGCGCTCTTACGAGTTTGAGATAATTTCTTTTTTGTTACCCGATAATATCGTTCGAAGGGATGAGGGACGAATTTTTTTTCGACACCCCCTGGTGGTAGGCTGTCACAGTCGAGAAACGTTATGGCTTTCCGGAAGTACGTAATTTCCGGAGCATGACGTTTCTGGATTTCGACAGCCTAGTGCCTTGGCACACGCGTAACGAGCGCCAGTCCGCCCGACATGGCCGCCATTCGACTTTGAGGTAAGAATAGCGTGCGCACGCCACGGTAAAGTTTACGCCGCCATTTCGCGTTTGATGTGCACGGCAGCACACCTCGAATGTTTCCCATCACGTAACTCCGCGAGACGGCAAAACTTCGAGGCTCTCGAGGTCACGTTCGATTCTACAAATGTGAACGATTCCATTGATACCTGTATAACTATAAATACAACGTACGATTGTTACACGCAGACCTTACTACGAAATGAAAGCACAATTCAACCAGATGCTCGAGACGCAAAAGACGCGCGTTAGCGTCCTCGAGCGGTCGGTGGGCGAAGCGAAAATGACGTACGCCGAGGCGCTCAGAAATCTTGAGAGAATAAGCGACGAGATTCATCGAGTACGTACAATGATATAACTACTTATATCAATACATAACCTCAAAAATAGCACGTACGTGAAATTACTCGAGTGCTCGTGTTAAATAAATAAATTTTTCAAAATTTAAATCAGACGCGGCGATACGACGGGCTGGACGACTTTGCAAAGCGCCAAGCGGAAGACGGCACGGAAACGAAAAAATCGGGCGACCAATCAGTGAAGAGAAACTCATCGGATTCGAGTATAACGGGCTCACCGGATAGCACTGATTACGCCAGCGATGAGTATCTTCGTCTTCCTCAAAAAATGAGCCCCAACGCACCGTGCCCGGTTCCAAAAAAAGTGAGACAAACAAATTTCCAATTATTACTGAATTTTTTAATTACGAAAACAAGCAAGTCATCACTTTTGGGTGTTTTTTTTTTCTTCAAATTCCATAAATAAGATAAATAAAACTAAATGAATATAAGGGAAAAAATAGCTCGACTGGATGCAGAGAATGTATTGCCGAAAATTAAGAATAAAAAACTTTTATGTAATAAGAAAAATAAGAAGCTTTTAAGAAAAAAACGCAATTCAATGTTTCGGAAAATTAAGAATATATATGGCTATATTTCACCTATATTATATAATTTTTTCATAGAAAAATATTGAGATTCAAGCGACTTATACGGTGCCTTCGGAGGCGCCAAAAAAAAAGTTCCTCCACTGCTGACATGATTCCGGCCGATTGAGTAGCTGAAACCGAAAAAGGAAAAAAAAGTCGTTAAACGGGAAGGTATTTCCTGTACAATGACGTGGGATTTTCGAAAAATAACAAAATCTAACAAAATGGCGTAGTTATGAAAAAGTCTGCTTTCTTGCCTATAGAATGGTCGTTTTTTTTCAATGCCAAATCGTTAATCTTCAATCAAAAATATCCTACGTCATTGTAGAGTAAATATATTCAAGAGTACTCAGTTCAAATTGCAAGTCAATCGGATCGTTGCGCACCTAGTAAATGATATTCCCGAAAGTATAAACTGTCGAAAAGGGCAAAAAAAATTCAGGGGAAAGAATAAAAAAGTGATTTTTTATTTTCAGATGGAAAAGGACGCGTGCTCGGAGTACCTGGGTCTGAGTAATCTGAACCTGTCGTCGATCGAGCCCCGGAAGTACATAAAGCGCGAGAGGCCCCGAAGTATCGCGAATCCCACGGACACGAAGAAGTTCCCGGCTACCAAGGAGATACGTACGACGAGCACGTCGTCCCCGAGGCTCTCGGATCTCGGGAAGCCGGTGACGTCACCGCCGAGCGAAAAGCGCGTCAAGATCAAAACGCCCAGCGACGAGTGCGGCAAAACGATGAGCGCGGGTGTCGCGGGCCGAGCGACGAAGAACGGCAATATGGCGTCGAACGGGGGTACCGCGTGCTCGCAGAACGGCGACGAGTGGACGGAAATAAGTTTGAACAATTCGCCGGACGAGCTTTTCTACAACAACGACACTTGTTCCGACGACGAGGATCAGATTCCCTACAAACCGCTGCCGAGCGAATTGAGCCCGGAAGTGGCCGGCCAACCGGGCGTCATAGGCACCGTCACCACCACTACCGTAGCGCCAAAAGCAATCGCCGCGGTGACGACGATCGCGCGCGGCAACGGCGACGACGCGTCTCGCGAACGAAGACGAAAACAATTGATCAATCAGAAATCTCTGCCCGCCATGATGGAGAACAACGAACTGAGCATCAGCGACGAGGCCAAGTCCGAGGTCACCAGGAGCCCTTCCGTCAAAGCCACCAAGGGCAAATTGGACGGCGGACTCGCCAATTGGATATCCAGGAGCTCCGCTGCCGGCGAAAACAGCTGCGGAAGTTCCGGTAAATATCGCATATGACGTGATTTTTTTTTGTAATCGTTTTTTTTTTAAATAGTAAACATTATTTTTAAAAAGAACAGTTTGTTTCACAATTCTTAATTTTCTAAGCGCTTTTCATGATTACTTTTAACTATTGAACTTTTTTTTCACGAAGCGATTGAAAATGGAGGTATGGCACTATTTTTGAATGATTTATTATTATTATTAAGGCCTCGGGCCGCAGTAACGGGTATAAAATCATTTGCGAATTTGACCATTTTTTTCGTATGAAAAAGTGATTCACTCATAAGATTAATAACACATCTATTTGGTATGGATATCAAGCTGTTCGAATTTTTTTCCGATGTACAAAATGGCCGACTACTAATATTTTCTTTCGTTATCTTTTTTTAGGCGCTCCGCGACGTGACATTTAGCATCCACAATTTTTTACCTAGAACAAAAAACAAAAATTCTCGTCAATCTACATTAGAATACCTAGAGAAGTACGTACGGAATTTAAAAAATATTGTTTTATTCAAAAGTTGTAGGTATTTGAACTTAACGGAGACTTTGTCCTTGGAGTGCCATATTTCAGGTGTTTACATTTTATTTTTTTTAAAGGAAACGAGTAAAGCTTTTTGAGTGCGGTTTTTTTCTTGCTTTTATTCATGATATACAGAACGTTAAAAAAAATTTTTTTTGAAAAAAAAAACCAAAATGGCGGCCGTTGCAGCTCCGCGAAAACAGGTCCTCAAATCGCGGGAGGTAAACGGCTGACATCACTGCCCCCCCCTCTTTGTTGATCTGAAACACAAATTCAAAGCATATTATCAATCTGTGACCCTTTGGTCATGGAATGACGGATGGGTTTTTCGTTTAGTACAAATTTCGGAAAATGGCGGCAATTAAAAAAAAAATCGAAGTTTCGCGTTTTTTTTTCGCATAAAAAGATAAATAATAAATGCAAAAATGTATCTATCGAAAAAACGATCCGTCATTCCGTGAAGACATATTTTCTGAGTATACTCTCCAAATTTCAGGTCGATATGTTAATTACAGCGGTCAGGAGAGTGTCAGCCATTTTTAAAAACGTGTTTTCGAGAAAAACGCGTTTAAAGTTTTGTAATGTGTTTACACAAATGTGTTTATAATTACCGCTAATCGGCAATGCATAAGAAATAAATTTTCAGTGAAAAATTTCGTTATAACTGCTCATAAACTGCTCATAAAATGAAAAGTTTTCGATTAATCAGAAATTCCGTAGGTACGTCTCTGCGAAATGCAATTAGGAACATAACTTTTAAATTTGAAGTAAATCGAGTGAAAATTGTTGAAGTTATTTGTCACGCCAATGGGAAAAAAGCTGTTTCGAGAAGTTTCGAGTAGTCGGCCATTTTGTACATCGAAAAACAAATATATATATTTTCTAACAGCTTGATATTCATACTAAATAGATGTGTAATTCATTTTATGAGTGAATCACTTTTTCATACGAAGAAAAATTGTTAAATTCGCACATGATTTTATACCCGTTAGTGTGGCCTAAGGCCTTAAATTACAATTTTAATTATACATTGATTTAAAAAATTATTATTAATAGTAGTAAGAAGTTTTATTTGCATCGCGTTTTCGGCTTTTTACAAAGCTGGTACACCGTTTAATATGGCTCTCTTACAATCTAACTTATCTTTCCTCTTTTATTATTTTTAATTTTCGTCACACTCTGCATTTTCCCTCTCCATTACCACGGTTTCTCTTTTCTCACACTATTTTTCTATTTCCCTACAATAATTACCCATATTTACATCTATCTCCCCTCTCAGCAACCCTATTAATTTATCTTCTACTCCCCTCTTATGCCTTTCTCCCTTTACCCACTGCTCTATTTTCGCTTCCTTAGATATTACCACTCTTACTTTTTCTCAAGTAATCAGGTGCTCCATTGTTTCTTTTTCTCTTTCACATATCCTGCAAGTCCATTCCACGGCCCCCTTCATTATTATTAATATTATACAGTATTATACATTATATCGTCTAACTATTTTGGAATGACTAATTACGCCTCTCGAAAATACAATTTTCAGAAAAAAGCGTTGAAAGTATTGATAAATGAAATTCCAATGATTTCGGTAACTTATCGACTTATGGCGATATTCTCGAGTATTCTATTTAACTTTACAGAATATGTACGTTGGCAGTGACTACCATCAAATACTAAATCAATAACTTTACCGGAGTAGTAACTAAGTGAGGTATTTACCTGCTGAATATTTTTACGTTGGGATTTTGATAATCGAATCGCTCCGCAGCAAATTCGAGTCGCCGGCAATCGCTGGATATGCTCTGGAGCACCGGAACCGTCGAGAGGGCCGCCGAGCTGTTGAGCCACGGCATAATGATGCTCGACATCGGCAATCTCTCGGAAAGATTCCGGGGCGACGGAAGCAAGAACGTCGAGAAGGTGGAGAAGGTCGAGAAGACGGAGAAGCTAGAAATCAAGGGAAAAAAAGTGCCGAGCCCGCTCGAGAAAACGTTGAGCTATTTGAATCCCGACGAGGAGACTTCGGACAACGAAAGTTTGGCAAGGTAAGAACATTTTGAGCGCTCTTCAAAAACATTCTCCCTTTATTACGAAACAGAAGTTATTCTTTTTTGATGCTCAGGATGGGCCGAGGTGCCACGGTTCATGCTCGTAGAAAAGCAGGCTGAAAAGTTCTCGGCCCTGTTGCTCGCGGCTATTCCGGGCCGAGAACTTTTCAGCCTGTCCTTGTACCGCTCCTGGCTGAAAAGTTCTCGGCCCAAGTAGTACGGATCCCCGCGGCTACCTCGGGCCGAGGACTTTTCAGCCTGCCTTTGTTGCCACAATTAGATGATCGATTATACGAGTACTCGGATCTACCTCATTCGAGAGATTGTTGTAAACCGACCAACAAAATTTCAATTTTAACGAATCGGACGAATTTCAGCGTCGAGATGCTGAGCGAGGATCAAATATCGTCGCTGATGATGGAGCAGGACATGAATCAAGTGTGCCAGGACATTTTGGGCACCCCTCTCGTCGAGGTGTGTCCTCTGTTACAACAGCTCCAGCAACAACAATAACGAAAGCCCGCTCTCTATTCGTTAAATTGAAGGCGCGCCCTGTCTCCTCCGAGAAAAACCGTAAAGATGCAAAATTCACGGATAGTTCCTTTTCTTGAGGTATATGATAGTTGCTTCAACGAGTCAGAGTTTCGGCGGTCGCTATATTGCATTCCTACATACATATTCCTTTTTTTTGCCCCGCTCTCTGCGCAAGAGCGAGCGTACCAACGTTACCTACCCCAATTATTTATAATAATTTATTATCGTTGCCGTTAATTTTGTTGCTTATGTAGTACGATTCGTTCGAAGATAAACGCCGAGCGAGACTGACGACGAGAGCCTAAAGAGACGCGACGAAAAATCGCGTTCTCACAAATGGTTTAGGCGCCGATTTTGGGCGGCTGCATTTCTGTATATACTTGTAACGAGCTCGACAAACGACCGATCGTCGCGAAGCGTCAAAGCAATATTCAAATATATACGTAGATTCGTAGAAATTCGCTTAGGCCAATAGATCGAGATATTTCCAAATAATTACAGGGGGTTAAAGGATTGTAATCAAAAGATAATATTCGTAGATTTTTCCTCGCGTATTTATTGATTTAATCGGTCGAGCTGTTGGACGCACGAGAGGAGGCTGAAAAGTTCTCGGCCGCGATGCTACGGGGCCCGTACTCGAGGCTACCTCGGGCCGAGAACTTTCCAGCCAAGGGCGGTACAGAGAAAGGCTGAAAAGTTCTCGGCCCAGATGCTACTACGTCGCATTCGCTCGCGGCTATCGCGGGCTAAGAACTTTTCAGCCTGACCTTCTACGACTAGCAGCGGACAATTTCTTTTGTTTTTTTAATTACAAATTCGCAAACGGTCGATTAACATTCATAGTTTTTCTACGACATTGCTTTCTCATCTATTATACAGGGTGTCCCATTCGTTGCAAGCTTCTGTCTCGCATAGTTCGCATCGTAAAACCAAATGTCCCAAGTGAAACTCGAAACCGAACGATTTAAATTCGGACCATTTTTTGTTACAAATCGTAATGCCTGAGATTGCAGTAACGCCCTGTACGTCCGGGTACACGAATGTTCTCTACACTCGTAAAACGAAACATGCTTGATGCACCAAAAAAGAGGAGGGGGATAGGAATTGAGAAAAATTTGCGATACAACTCGGATGTTCTTGCCTGTTCTCGAGTCAAATCGACTTCGCGTCGTGTTTTATGAATCCAAAGTACCTAGATAAATTTTAGGAAAAAAAAAGACGAATTATTACGTCTATAATTCGCGGGAATCGAAAGAAAAAAAAAATATATATATGAAAAATATATATATATATATATATATATCTTGAATTTTTAATTTTAAAGGTTATATACGAAAATGGCGCGTTTCTGAACGAGTGCTATGTGTACAATGAAAGAAAAAATGAAACTCCGATATCTTCCATTATATCACCGATCGCGGAGAAGGAAACTCGCCGTCGATATCCAATCAATGCTCGATTGTGCATAATTAATTGATAAACGAGCATCTTATCGATACCCATCGAGCGTTCAACGATCATTTTTTTCCCTTCGTAATCGTAGAAATAATCGGAGTTATTGCGCACGCGGCCAATTCGACTAGTCAATAAAAAAAAATCGCCTCGTTCATAATCGCATAATCAAATTCGGCTTTTGGTTCGACCGTGTGAAATATTCGATTTTTCTTTGAATATTAGATTTTCACTCTGTCGCCAATTGCTACACACTTTAGCGATTCACAAACGCGCGGGCTTCGCCTTCGACGGCAAAGAAAAAAAGCGTCGCGATCTTATCGAAGGACTTGCGATCACGTTAGTAGCATTGATTAATTGTAAGTGTAAAATATTGTATATGTGACTGTACCTATATGTATATATTGCCACTCGTCATTAAAAAAAAATCATTACGGAATTGGTTTATTGTTTTTAAAAAATGATTTTTTTTTTCATTTAGACAATATTGTGGCTGAATATTAATGGGTGAAGCCACTCGAGGATTTTTCAATTTGCAGAAAAGTTAAGGAAGAGGACAATGTTAATTTGGAAGGCCAAATGTATTGTGCTGACATTGCAGATTGAAGGTAAATCAAAAATTCCTATTGCTGATTGTTAGTTATAATTTTAAACGCGTTTTTTTTCGAAACCATGGTTAATAACTTTTTTCAATAAACAATTACTCATCTGATTTTTTTATCAACATAAAAGATTTGATTCAAATCTGCACTACCTTAAAAAAAAGATATCTCCATACAGAATCCCATAGCTTTTTGTGTATATTTTTGAGATTTTTTTTTCGTTCTTTGTTGTAGGTTGAAAACTAAACGAGAAATCTTTTCGGCCACGGAACACTGCACGGAAAATTGCAAAAAAATATATACTTTAAACTATGTACAGTAGAGGTTTCCAATATTGCCTTCTTTATAAACGAATATGTGCGCCGAGAAAGGCCTTTTTTCGATACTTCGCGTTCAAACTCGCGGCAAATTCAGTAAAATGGTTTTTCCACTTAATTCTAGTACATGCGCGGAGAACAGTAAATGGGCAGGCTGAAAAATTCTCGGTCCGCGGTAGCCGCATGGCCGGTAGGATCGCGGCCGAGAACTTTTCAGCCCGGGGCAGTTAAGGAGAGATATACACCTAGATAGTCGAAAAAATCGATTTAGAAGCTATGAACATTCCGTCGACTGTAAAAGACCTATACTATGGGCCTGGTATCGATGATTCCATGTAAGTTGACAAATTTCATGATTTATTCATTCCCAAATTTTCAAACGCGTTTTTCTCAAAACCACGCTTTTCAAATCGGTACCCAAAATTTCTCGAAAACCAATGAACCGATTGCCTTGAGGTCTTTTGTGGTTATTCTACACACCGTTATCTAGTACTTGTCATAGGATTTTTTTTCCGTTACTTAGTTTTTGTTTTATAGGCAAAATAATAACTAATTTTTGGCCCAAAAATCACTATGTTCAAACGTCCGCCATTTTGTCATAAATCGATATTTCCAAAATCGGCTATGACAAGGACTAGATTATAGTATCTAATTTAATAATCGTTTTGGTTTTTTTCTCAGATGATTTTTGAAGGAACGCCAGTGGGTACCGTATACGCAGATTTTTTTACGATGCTCCAAGGATCACAATATCCTTGTATATTTTTGATATTATTAAATAAAGAAAATTAAACATATTTTTGAATGTATATACTTTTAGATAATTAAAACCCCAATCCGCAATTTCAAACAGTTTTCCTTGAAAAAATTCACAAAAATGATCTTTTTTCCGGCTCCTAGGTGTATATCTCCCCTTAAAGGCAGGCTGAAAAGTTCTCGGCCCAGAAGCCATTACATCCAATTCGTTCGCGGCTACCTCGGGCCGACAACTTTTCAGCCCTGCCTTATTCGTGAATCAGCGGACAATTACTCTTCCCATCGACAAAAGCTCAATCAACATGTTTTCCTCATTTAACCCAGCTGGAATGTGCGTGAGCCAAAAATAATTTTTTTACGCTCCAGCATGGATTAGCAAAATCGAAAAAAACGCATTTTTCGGTCGTTTCATAGCAAGTGCGCCTTCGATAAGAATTCTGTCGTCGCTTCGAAATTCGCAATGTCCCTCGATTTCGCAATCTTCGGGAATTTTTATCGTCGCTTTTCTCCGCTCATTTTTTTCGCGCGATAGGAAAAATATTCGAAACCGGGCGAGTCCGGCGCGCTCGCCGTGCTCTAGCGCCACCGGCGCATCCGCTCGGCGGAGCGCGGTTGCCCTCCGTGCCGCGGCGCTCGCAGCGCCACAGTGAAAACAAAATGGCGACGGTTGCGGGTATCGCCGATTAGTTCGTGAGACCGTGTGCGGTTAAAAAACGACAGAACCGAAGGAAAAAAATTAAGTGTATGCCAAGAAAATTTTCTCAAATACTCTTTTTCCACGTGTGTGCTCATCGTCGCTGTAGCTCGTGTGTCTCGGCTGGTAAAGTGTAAATAAAACTTTACGGACTTTACAACCCGCGTGTGTGTGTATGTGCTCTGGGATATAATAATAATAAATCCAAAAAAAGGAAAACGTTGACAGAAACTCTATGAGTGCGTGAGGAAGTGCAAAAAAAAAAGCAGGGTAGGAATATTATATTAACGCACGGCGTGCGGCACCGCCGCGCGAATCATCGCGAAACGGGGTGGGGGGAGAAAGATTTTCAGTTTCGCGATCAACTCTCCTTAGGTACACACCTATATTTGTTATTCGCATCAACCGCCATCTCGCCGTTTTTCTCTCCCCCCCCCCTGCTCTTTTCGTCTTTAATAATTAAAAACGAAATAAATCTCGAGAGTTCGCGAGTTTATTTTCTGTTTCCCCTGACAGGAAAAGCTTTGTCCCGAACACAACAAGGCCAACAAGGAAAAACTCACTTCAAAGTCCATTTTTGGCAAAATGTGCTATTCTTTCGTACAAAAAAAAAATTCTATCGAAACGTCAAACTTTCGCGATTTTATTGGAGCAAAAAATTGATCGGTACTGAAATTGTTGCAAATTTTGGGAGAATCGAATGCGTCCCGATTCGGAAGGTGAGAGAAAAAGGGGAAATAAATCAAAGTAAATCGTTAGTTTTCCTAACCTCTTTGAAACTTTGCGGAACGGTGGCGACTTTTTCGGCGTGTAGGGCCAACGAGCCAGGGGCGTTTCTTGGGACCTTTCGGCCGCGTCAAAATTGCTGATCTTTTCGTTATTATTTATTATTATTTATTGGTATTATTCATTATTATGATTGTGTATTATTATTGTTGTCAACGCGCTTTTCCACGATGATAATAATAACGAAGAGATCGGCGATTTTCACGCGAACGAAATATCCCCATTATTATTATTATTATTGAGTTCGAATTTTCGGGATAATTTTTTTTCCCAAAAATTCGAAAATCGCATTTTTTCGGAAAATTACATTTTTTTCCCGCAATTTCGAAAATCACATTTTTTTCCGAAAATTCGAAAATCACATTTTTTTCCGAAAATTCGAAAATCACATTTTTTGATCCCGGAAATTCGGAAAAACATTTTTTTTCCGAAAATTCGAAAATCAGATTATATTGTTCAGTTCAAAAAAATTTGTCGCGCAATTTACGTTAAACTGAAAAAAACGTCGAACTCAAATCCCGTTTTTTTTTGTCTTGTCTGAAGTTGTCGTCCGGACAGCCGAAAGTTGCGCTAACACAGAGCGAGGAAAAGACGAAGGGCTCTCGGACGTTGGTAGCGGAGCGCAGAGACGCGTTATGTGACGACGAGCGCGACGTCACGCCGAGAGTCCCGTAGACTTGACAAGTTCGGAGCTAGCATCGTCGACTCGTGACACAGAGGAATAGTTCCCTCGCTGTCGATCCGGAGACCTCGAGGTCTAGAGGCGCGGCGACATGGCGTTGAATCCACGTGACATGGACGCCTTCATGGCCTTGCTCTCGACATCCGACATCAAGAAGAAACTCACCGTGGGCAATTTGCTGCTCAATTACCTCGGCGACCCCTCCAAGAGCATAGAGTGCCAGGACATCGGACTCTTCGTCGATCATATTATACCCTGGCTCAGCAATGGGAATGCCAAGGTGAGAGACACTTTTACGCCTCTCGCGGCGAGCGGAAACGTCTGGGAATTATTCTTGGAGAGTTTGATGAAAACGAGGCAGGAATTATTGAATATCGCTTTTAACGAGAAAGGAATCGCGATGATGTGGTCTGGATATTACACCAGATTGATACGTAGTCTTGTCGATATGGAGGTTGTTTTTATTGACAAATATCGATAGACAATGGAGTTATTAATGTTTGAAGAAAGTGCTGACTTTGCTGCATGGCCATGCGGTGTGGCTGTTTCCGGCAACTAAGCTTATTTAAAATGAAAAATAAATGCATTTTCAGTGTTACGATAAAGCTTTCAAATTACCGGATACTTTTTTGGAATTTTAAGTATGAGATGAATTTTAGATTATAATTTTAAGTATGAAATGAATTTTAGATTATAATTTTAAGTATGAGAAGAATTTTAATTATGAGAATGGTAAACAAAAATTTCGATTTTCGATGAAAAAGTCACTTGTTATCGATAAATGGATAAAGATATGGAAAAAATCCATGGTGTTGAAGTTTGCGCAGTTGGAACGCAACAAAAGCTCCGCTTTACATTTTATTTTCCATATTTTTATTATTATAGGCAATCTTCTTTTATAGATTTATAATATAGATCGCGGAATAAAAATTTTAAAAAATGGTTGAAAGACTTTTGTAAGTGAAATCTGCCAAAACAAATTAAATTCGTTGCAGTCCAACGGTGCAAACTTCAGCATCGTAAAAATCTTCCAGTCATACGACGGAAAGTGTTGTTTTCTGTCCGAATTTGAAGTGAATCGGATGGATCGATTTTGCAATACGACTTACACCGTTTACAGTGGGCTTAGAATACAATGAAAATGATTATTTTTTCATTGCTCGAATTTTTTTCGGCGAATATTCGCTAGGAACATCCGTCAGTCATTTTTTGAGTCGCTTTTTCAAATATCTGGTACTTAAATCTGAAAAGAAAAACATTCAGCAAATTAACGATAATAAGCGAGAACAAATATAAAAAAGAACGATGAGATTAAAGTTTGCATCGTTGGAATGCATGAAAATCATTATTTTTCCATTGCTCAAATATGAATCTTTTTTCAATTGCACAATTTTTTTTGGATGATTGAGGCTTTAAATGTCATTCAAACGTTTCTACGTATTATTAGGAATTTACGACCCAATTTGCCGCAAAAGGCATGGAATAATGATAAAAACAAGAAATTCAAAATGAAAAAAGAATAGTGTAAAGCTCAACGTTTTTTTTTTTTTCAATATTATTCACACGAAGAATATTTCTATATAATTCGACACGTCCGCCTGAAATATTTACTAAACCAACACAACATACTTTCTCATTCTTCACTGTCGTTTTTTATTCCTACGTGGCCTCGAGCACAATCGTATTTTTTTTTGCGGTTTTCCTGCTCGCGAGAATCCGCGTGCAATTTGTTTAGGAAACGCCGATAGAAATGTGAGGTGTGCATCGTTGGAGTGCACGAAAATTAACATTTCTTAAGGGGTACCTGAGTAAACGGCGAGAAAAACAGGTAAACTGCGGGAATTTTTATCTCAAAAGCTAATCTTTCGATTGGATCCGGGGTTTTTTTTATCCGAAAATATGTACATTGAGGTATGTTTAGGAATTTTTTGAAATAAATTCGTTGACTGGAAGCGATTCAAACGCGATCATCTCGAAACATAGTTTTCAAAGTCGGAGCCAGCTGTATCTCGAAAACGGCTTGTCCGATTTTGTTCAAATTCGGATACAATATTCTGCGATAGTTTTTCTCGTTTGCCACGTGGGATTTTTTTGAAATTTTCATTTTTGACGGAGTTGCGACCGTTTTGATTTAACATTCGTTTTCCGTTCGCAATTCCCGAGACGATTTTGGATTGCATACACACTGCATGAAAAAGCAATGGTTCAATCAAATATAAAAACCCCTACGTGGCGAACGAGAAAAAAAAAACTATCGAAGAACATTGTATCCAAATTTGGCAATTTGGCAATATATATTTTTTAACTTCTACAACGATAAGATATGTAGAATGAAATGTAAAAACGAATATTCGTTGCGTTCCAACGATGCATACTTCAACACTATATAGAAATTTCTTCCCAGAGGGACCCGATTCGACCAAGTGGAGCTCTGATTCGTCGCTGAAATGATTTATCTGACTTTTTCCGAGGACTCGAAAGGAAAGATGGATAAAAAAGTAATAATAAACAAACGAGTCATACGAAAAGTGTAAATTTGGGAAACGTCGTTTTCGCCACGACTTCCGGTCGGGAAATCGCGAAAGGAGTCGCGGAAGGACGGCTCGGAGGGAGATATTTCGAATTTTGGAAATTCGCACACACGCTCCATTCTCGTTTCATTTCGAGACCCGGAAGCGACTGCTGAAAAAACGCGCTCAATGCAGGTTGAAAAAAAAAAACAACATAAAAAAGAAAAAAGATCGTGCCAGCAAAGTGTCTCCTGGCGTTGCATTTCTTGGTCGCACGTTGCACTCGAGGCGAATATCGTACCTGTCCAACCGGCATCTCGTTTTCCGCCTTTAAGGGCAACGAAACTTTCACGCCATTTACGTTTCGGAAACGTTCTCTTCTCTCGCGTACCGTGCGTTCGCGAGATAAAAAAAAAAAACGAAACATTTTGTCGCGTATGTATTTGATACGAGCGAAGCAAAAAGAAAAAGAAATAAAAATAAAAGACATTTCCACGTCTCCTTTGGTTTGTTCGGTTTTAATCGTGCCAGTCGTTGCCACTCGGTCAAGCAAATGTCACCAGATTCCTAAATTCGTTTTTCCATTCCAATGGAACGATAAAAACGACGGAAAAATCCTTTTGGAGTTCAAATAAAGTAAAAACGGAGTTGAAAAATTCGTTCGAGCATCTTTTTTTTTCGTGGGGGAAAAAAAAAATCATGCAAAGGTCCGTGGACAGTTTGTTGGATTTTCGTGAGAGATTCGAGATGTCCAGGATACGTGCGAAAGGCCAGGTGAGACGAGACGGCCGAAAAAAAAAGATTTTCATGATTTTGTTTTACAAGGAAAGATTTCTTCGCCATTTTTGAGACTTAGGTCTTTTGGTCGTTGGATGGTATTTATTACAATTAATCTTTAAAAATAGTAGAGGTATGGCACGGTCTTCTAAACGGGTTGCGGCGGATGTTGTCAGACGGTGTGACGTATAGCGTCGGCGGGATTAATCTGAAAAGAAATACTCACACGGAACGAACAACAAAAACAGTTCATTCTACAAATTGTAAGAGAATATCGAAAAAATCATCCAGACGCAAAAAAGGAGACAATACTTAAGAATTTGTAACTCGTTTAGAAAATTATTTTATTTTAAATACATTTATAAAAAAAAACGAGGAAGCAAAATAAATAAATAAATTATATTTTAAAAAATTATAATTATTATGGTGATGTTATACAACATTTTGAGGGTAGGGGTTTTGAAAATTTTTCCCATGTAGCAACATGCTTGTAAATTAATTTCTGAAAATTTCAAGTTTTTACAAACATATTTAAGCCCACGGTAAAATAGTGACGGCAAACGCAGGAAAGCCCCATGTATTTCAAATGGAAAACTTCAACCCCCGTAGTCAAGGGTTAAACTTTTTTTTTAATCTGACAAAATTACAGCGTTACTTTTTATGTATTTCGAATCGATTTAGGAGGCGGAAAGGGTAAAATCAATTTTGACCCCAAATAAAGACCACCCTAATGTACATTACGAGAAAAAAATATCGATTTTTAGAAAATTTTAACTGTACATACCCCCCCACTTCTTTGGGCAGCCACACTAGTAGTGCCCCGTGATAATTTAAGGGACACTGAAAATTTGGCTGAATTTCGGGATTTTTTTGGAAGAAAAGTACTCAATTAAATATTTCGGAAAATTAAGAATATATTTGGCTATATTTGACCTATATTACATAATTTTTTCATAGAAAAATATTGAGATCCAAGCGACTTATGCGCTGCCTTCGGAGGCGCAAAAAAAATTCTCCACTGCTGACATGATTCCGGCCGATTGAGTAGCTGAAAACGAAAAAGGAAAGAATGTCGTTAAACTGGAAGGTATTTCCTGTACAATGACGTAGGATTTTCGAAAAATATCAAAATCTACCAAAATGGCGTAGTTATGAAAAAAAAGTCTGTTTTCTTGTCTATAAAATGGTCGTTTTTTTTCAATGCCAAATCGTCAATTTTCATCCAATCAAAAATATCCTACGTCATTGTAGAGTAAATATATTCAGGAGTACTCAGTTCAAATTTCAAGTCAATCGGATAATTGCTCTTTGAGTTACAATGTCAGCACAGTCGAAAAATCTCATTTCGAGAAAAAACGCGTTTGAAGATTTAACTATCGATTTTTGCAAGATAAAATGATTAGAGATACGGCCTTGAAATTTTTACAGGATATTCTTCAAAGTATAAACTGTCGAAAAAGGAAAAAAAATCGATTTTTTTTAATGTCACACTGGTATGGTTCCTTAAAAAATACCATGTGACAGCCAAAAGTAGTAACAAAACATACCCTAGCCTCAAAAGTGGTGAAGAAATCTTTCGTTTAAAAAAAAAAAGTATCAAAATCAGCAAACTTTTTCCTCGCCGAAGGTATCTCCCCCTTAATTCAAATATCTTTCATTTAAAAAATGCGCGATATTTAAAAAATGCCGGCACATATACAACCAATTATTTCGTATTTATTTTATTGTAAAAAACGTCGCTTATTTTTTAAACTCAAGATGTTTAAATTAAAAATATATTAATTTTATTCATCATCTCCAATCGAAAACGACATTTGGACAAAATTATCGTTTCACCAATCACGTGCACTCATCGACACTTTCAACATGCCAATTTTTTCCTCAACCAACGCCCGCTCCATTTTTATCGAAAAAAAAAAAATAAAAAAAAAACTTCGAACCTTCCGTCATATTTTTTTCGTCGGGGCCCGGCTCGTTTTTGTCGAAATTGTGCGACGCTGTGAAAAAGTGAGAAAAAAAAAGTTGAACGTGTGTGCGCGTGTTTTTTTTTTTTCGACGGGAATATTGAGATTGTGAATTCGATCGGTGTCAAGGACACAAAGTGCACTCGTTGATCCGTTGCTCGACAATCTTCTTCTCGCTTTTTTCCTTCGTTCTCTTCTCTCGCTCTTTCCCTCTTCGTTTTCTCACTCCCCACTGGCCCCCTGCGCCCTTCTCCTCGTCCTCTTCTAATTCAGCTCGCACAATTCCTTGTTTGGGTTGCCACCGGAGTGACGTCATTATTTCGACTCGAGTATAAACTGGACGGTTAAATGTCGCCTGGCAATGGGCAGATAATTTCTTCATTTTTTATTTAATTTTTTTCTTCAACGTGACGACAAAAACGTGGCTAAAGTTCACAATTTGTGGATAATGCTGACGGGAAGCTCTGAGATTTTAAAATAGCAATTGCATATGCAACACAAGATTGGAGGGGCAATGTTTATTGGTTTATTTCGGAGTTGGGACGAAAGGGAAATGAGCATTTTTGGGGAGAAAAATATTGTTTTGTGTGCTGATTAGTTGTCTAAAGAATTGGGATATTTGTGGGATTGAAGATTGCATCGTTGGAATGCGACGAAATATTTATTTACACATTGGCCAATTTTGTTTCGCATATTTCGGCGACGTTATCACTGAAATATTTTTGGAGACCCTTATTAGGGATAGGTATGAGGACTTTTCGGAGCTTGTGTGAGGGACCTCTAGTTATCGTTTAAGGGGTTACCCCCACTTGCGATTTTGACAAAATCGATTTTTTTATTGCATTTTTTTGAAGTATAAGTATCTGAGAATATGTCCGAAAAATTTCAAGTCGATCCGAACAAAATTGCCTGAGATATGAGCGTTGAAAGAGAAGAATCCGCGTTGAAAGAGCGTTGAAAGAGAAACTTTAAGGGGGGATTGTCTTTTTTTCGCAAAATTTACCGCTTTTTGGGATTTTTTTTGTGAAGAAAGTATACAACGGAAAACTTGTGAAACTTGGCATATAGTTTTATTGATCTGTTTACTACATACAAAAAATTTTTTAAACAATTTCATCAAAAAATCCGCCTCCCACCCCCCTCGACGCGCGATGGTCCTTTTTTGATGGTGTGCACGATTACAGCCTTCACGTTCATCCTGCAACAAAAACCCAAAAAGCATTTTACTTTAGACACATATAGCTATCGTTCGATGAAGGGGAAAAAAATGGACGATTTGGTGACGTTTTGAACTTGAAGTATCGATTTTTCGAAAAAAATTGATCGATTTTTTGTTATAAATAAAAAACTATTAAACGTATTGCTTTTTTGCTTCATCAAACGATAAAAGGATGTCAGCTGAGCATTCTGTCCAAATTTGAAGGCAATCGGTTGAATAGTTTTTGAGAAATCGTGCACACCAGTTGTGAAAAAGCTGTTTCGAGAAAAACGCGTTTAAGGGGGGATTTTTTGATGAAATTGTTTAAAAATTTTTTTGTATGTAGTAAACAGATCAATAAAACTATATGCCAAGTTTCACAAGTTTTCCGTTGTATACTTTCTTCACAAAAAAATTCCCAAAAAGCGGTAAATTTTGCGAAAAAAAAAGACAATCCCCCCTTAAACGCGTTTTTCTCAAAATGGCATTTCTGAAGTCGGTGACCAAGATTACTCGAACACTGATGAACCGATCTCCTTGAAATTTTGCAGGCTTATTTAATACATAAAAATGTAGTCTTTAATCGATCGATTTTTTTTTCGAAAAAAAAAAAAAAATGGCCTTTTTAGAGCCAAAAAACGGCCGTTTTTTTTTCGTTAAAATCGAACCATTAACTTTGACTGTCCGCCATTTTGTGAAAAATGAATATTTTTCAAAATCCTTCGATTAAAGACTAGTTTATACGTATATTTGACTAAATCCATCCGCCATTTTTTCTTCAGATGATCCACTTCGTCGCAATGTTGGTCACCGCAAACCGTGTATATAAAAACATTATTTCATTGACGGCCATTTGCCACTAAACAATGTAATATTTTTCAATGAAAAAATTACTGAAAGTTCTTCAAGATGTGTTCTTTGAGATGGTATATTGATCGATTAAAAAAGTTTTGTAGTTTTCTTTAAAAAAATTCATGAAAAACGCCTTTTTTGCGCTACAAGTGGGGGTAACTTAAGGAAGTTGCTCAGCTAACGCGAAATAGTAAGAATTTACTAAAATTTATTGAGGATATTTGCGTACTTCGTAATTTCAGGTACTTCGTCTGCGTGATTGTTGAGAAATTAATTATTGGTTAGGCTCTTATACACGGGCGACATAGCAGAAGCTTCACGAGAACTCTAATACGACTGTCGCAACATAATAAAAATAGTAAGAATCGAATGGAAATAGGCGGAAAAAATTCTTGACATTTTTACGAATAATTTCAAAGAAGAGTACAGCGTTTTGTCCGTCTCGTTATCGAAATATTCGTGAAATAAAACAGGATATTTCAGCTGATTCGCGTAAAACGACAAAGCGCCCTACGGCACGTGGCAACGCTGCTGTCAAGTCGGCCATTTTGAATAGGCGCCAAAATTTGAAACGCACAAACTATTGCTTCCTTGCTATGAATTTCTTACCGCGGTTTCGTAAAGAGTATTTAAATATTTTGAATCATTCTTTACAGACGCTGCAGTGCATGTGTTTCGACATAACCTTCAAATCAATTACGCGTCGTCCCTCGACTGCGCATTCATTTTCCGGCTAAACTACTTTTTTCCGCCGCTTTCCAGGTTGTACTTGCTCCAACCGTCGATTGTACTGTTTTTCGGTTTGCATTTTTCCCTTCCATCTTTTCATTTTCGCCGAACAAAAAAACGGCATTCGCGAGGGATGTTTGACAGCTGCGCGCTCACGATGTGGCGTTCGTATCTGAGCTCAGTGATACCAGTTGCTGAGAAATAAATTGCGCGTTTGCCACATTTCAACTTGGTTAATAACTTATTCGCGTTGTAAATAAACAAAAAAAGATTAATAACATTTCTAAACAGTCAATTATATGCATTCGAGATATTTATGAGCTGAAATTGGTTTATTTTACTAATTGTAATAAAATACGTAACACAATTCTGCCGAATAATACGATGTAGTAGTAGCTTTAATATTTTATTGCTTGTATACCCTTTTTAATAAGGTTGACGTTTGCATCGTTGGAAGGCAATGAAAATTAATATTTCTGAATCCCTTCAATTTCTTTTGGCAGATGTTTCCGACGAAAATTCCTCAACAATTTTTGAAGATATTTATATCGCGATCTACAATATAAATCTACACAAAAAATCTTCTATAATGATAAAAATAATTAAGATGAAATGTAAGACAAGAGCTTTCGTTGCAATGATGCAAACTTCAACGCCATTCTTTAAGGGAATTTACATAAATGACCCTGCCTTCATATTTACACAAATTATTTTACATTGGTTTTCTTATATCTATCCTAATTGCTAGTTTCTTAAGGCCACTCTAGACGCCGAAAAAATAGGCTTTTTGGGGATTTTTTTTTTCAGAAAAACTACTAAATGAATCGAGATTACAAAAAGGGTGTTTATCATACATATCAGTGACTGTATACAATAATTTTTTTCAAGCGATCAATTTCAAAATGGCGGCTGTGCAGCGTTTATCTCAAAACTGCATTTTTTAAGTTGGCCGGAAACATAACTCAGACAATTTTCAACCGATTCACGTGAAATGTTGGATATATCTTGAAAAATACATTGTCTATGGAAGTACGTAGGTTTTTTTAAATATTGCATAGTTCATATGTTATTAACAATTATCTGACGGTTTTAGGCAAATTTTTGGAAAGTGAAAAATTTCGTCAGATAATTGTTAATAATAAATGAACTATGCAATATAAAAAAAATCCTACGTACTTCCATGGACAATGTTTTTTTCAAGATATATTCAACATTTCAAGTGAATCGGTTGAAAATTGTCTGAGTTATGTTTGCCGCCAACTTAAAAAATATAGTTTTGAGATAAACGCTGCACAGCCGCCATGTTGAAATTGATCGCTTCAAAAAAATTATTGTACACAGTCACTGATATGTATGATAAACGCCCTTTTTTGTAATCTCAATTTATTTTGTAGTTTTTCTGAAAAAAAAAACCCCCGAAAAGCCTATTTTTTCGGCTTCTAGAGTGGCCTGGCCCCTTAAGGGGAGATATACACCTAGGAACCGGAAAAAGGTCATTTTTGTGAATTTTTTCAAGGAAAACTATTTGAAATTTCGGATTGGGGTTTTAATTATCTAAAAGTATATACATTTAAAAATATGTTTAATTTTCTTTATTCAAAAATATCAAAAATATTCAAGGATATTGTATGATCCTTGGAGCGTCGTAAAAAAATCTGCGTATACGGTACCTACTGGCGTTTTTTCAAAAATCATCTGAAAAAAAAAAACCAAAAAGATTATTAAATTAGATACTATAATCTAGTACTTGTCATAGCCGATTTTGAAAATATCGATTTATGACAAAATGGCGGACGTTTGAACATAAATAGTGATTTTTGGGCCAAAAATTAGTTATTATTTTGCCTATAAAACAAAAACTAAGTAACGGAAAAAAAAATCCTATGACAAGTACTAGATAATGGTGTATAGAATAACCACAAAAAACCTCAAGGCAATCGGTTCATTGGTTTTCGAGAAATTTTGGGTACCGATTTGAAAAGCGTGGTTTTGAGAGAAACGCGTTTGAAAATTTGGGAATGAATAAATCATGAAATTTGTCAACTTACATGGAATCATCGATACCAGGCCCATAGTGTAGGTCTTCTACGGTCGATGGAATGTTCATAGCTTCTAAATCCTCGACCTCGATCATCCAGGTGTATATCTCCCCTTAAATTGTTCGATGTAATCAGTTGCAATTTTCAGTTGCGTTTCTATTTTCTGGTTGATTTTTAAACCCTGCCATTTGCCAACCATTGCTCCGGTTTATTTACTATTTCTCGGTTTAGTTTTTCCTCAAGGTAATCCTATCGTCGGGCTTTAATCCATAGGATTTTCATAATCTTCTTTTGAGCTTCACTAAATATATTAATAATCGTCTCTGTAAATTTTCAGGGTCGGTTATCGACCTTATCACGGAGAATAAAAATATGAAAATAGCGTGTTTTTGTAAAGGAATTCCGAGACGACATACAAAAAGCCAATTTCCGGTCACTGCAAAAGTGTATATAATAGTGGGAATACGTCAGATTCTTAAAAATAATCAGATTTACATACTCAACACTTGTAGTTATCCAATGCTCTCAGAAAAAATTACGCTCATTGACCTAATTTTTATGTAATATCAAGTTTAATTTGAACTTCCGGTATTGGATTTATTACCACTTGCTACGATAAAGAGACGTGACAGCAAGGCAACAGCTGACTGTGGTCCTAACCTCATCTCACTCATTCGAATTTCCACACATATTTCACTTTTAACCGACATATTTCGCCGACAATAATTTTCCACGCTTTTTACCAGTCGTGGCCCGAATACAATGCTTTATATTTCCCCACCTGACATTGTTTTGACAGATCGACGTTGAAGAGCACGGAGGTTAAACTCGCCTGGTTGAGTAAAAAGGAGATAGAACCAATATTGCCAAAAATCAAACCTAGAAATACTTCGCGAATCGTTGGTATTACTATTTTTTCATTTATCTAATTCAATGTGAACATTCATTAAACAGTTTACACATGGAAAATTCTAGTTATTACAAATTATTTTTCTTGCATATGTTAAAAATATAAATTGTACAAGTCTCAAGTATGATCAGTGGTGTGACTAGTGTGAAACAATATGAATACCTTAACTTCCGTACATTCGCAAATATGTCTCACATTTTCAATTCCCGCTTGCATATTCTACATTTGGCGTCTCGTACCTTTTTTTTCCCGTTTTTTCCGACGTTTCCAAATCTCATCCTCGCCCACGTTCATTTTAATTCTCCACTGATCATCTTGTCCTCCCAATATTTGTCCACGTGTATACCTGTTTTTCGATGTTTATTTTCCTTGCAGTATGTTGACTCATCGATTTCCGTTCCATACGACTTGTCAGATTGCCCCTCACCTACGCTTTCCCTTGCTTCTTTTATTCCGTTTCCTCATTTTGATGGGTTACCATTTGATGGCTCTTCTCTCCGTAGGCATCTTTTTGGCCACCTAACCATCTTCATTATTTCAGTAGATACCTTGCTGTCCCTTTCCCTACTTCGACTTCCATTGCCCTGCACCCCGTTTCTATTCCCCAAATATAGTTTTGGGTGTTCCTACTAATTCCCATGACCAATTCAACATACCTTGGTAAACTTTTCCACCTTTGACCTCCTCTTCCAGGCCCAAATTTCGGATTCATACAGCATGTCACTTTTCACGAATAATACGATATATTTATCTATAAACTAATACACACACACACACACACACACACACACACACACACACACACACACACACACACACACACACACACTAAATCGACGAATTATTTAAAGAATTTTTTTTTATTAAGACGTGATGTTGCGTCAATTTTGAAATTTGTCTAGACAATGTTATACGTTCTACATCATTAACAGTCAACTGTGTAGACTTTCGCTGGCATGATCTTGACACGAGGGCCGGGTTGAAATTCCGAACTTTGAATGCGCCAAAATGGTTGAATGGTTCAAAATTCCTAATTTTAATGTTTCGAAATTACAAGGTTCGTCAAGATTATGCCAGCGAAAGTCTACACAGTTGACTGCAAATGATGTAGAACGTATAACGTTGTCTAGACAAATTTCAAAATTGACGTAAAATCGCTTCTTAATAAAAAAAAAATTCTCAAAATAATTCGTCGATTTATTGAACATTTTGAAACTTTTAAAACTTCCATAGCCGAATTATTTTGACGGTGTTCAGATTTTCGGAGTTTTGGTCTTTCGTCTAAAATACTTTCGGAGTTTTGATTTTTCGGGGTAGTATATTTTCGGAATTTTTAGCGTTTTGATCATTCAAAATTGGGAATTTCAACCCGGCCCTAAAAAAATGTGTTTAAAAAACACTTTAACGTGCTATATAAATGATTTAAAAAGACTTTTCCAGCGACTTTTTTAATGCACTTAGAAGAGATTTTCATACTAAAGAAAATAAACGTTAGTTTGATTCAGTAGGTCGTTTCGTTTTTGTGCTATCGCGCCCGCCAATTTGAAAAAAATCGTGAAAATGAAAACTGGAGAAAACGGGCTTCGAAGTACCTCCATAAAGCTAGCAGAGCAAAATTCCCAAAGTGGATTTAATTGGTATGAAAATTTTGTGCTTTTTATGTGCTAATTTTGTGCTCCATTAAAAAATTTTGTGCTCTTGTCGTTTAGCGGGAAATTAGAAAACAAAAGTGCTCTGTTGGCTTACCATCAAGCTAGCAGAGCACTTAAGGTAGTTCCTCTGCGAAAATCTCAACCAAAAGTTTACATACCATGTTCATGTTTAAAAGATTGATAATTGGTTTAATTAGTAATGAATAAAATTAAAAACTACGCAATATTGACTCGGTACTAGTAGATAATACGATGGATATCATTTATTGCCGTAAAATATATTTTGTATTGTGTTTTTGATCGACCATTGCCAGTAAACTTTTTGCCGGGACTGTCCAGGCTTTGCCCCAATTGTTTTTTTTCCCGGCTTTGCCAGGCTTTGCACCAAAATTGTGAAGGCTTCTCATGGTTATATCTTGGAAACTAGATGGTGAATCATTCTCATTTTTTTTCACATTATTCGTGATATCTTACTGTAGCTTATCCTCGTTTTTTTTATCAATTTCTTAATTTTAGTTTTGACGGTAGAATTAATGATGCTCTGTTTGCCCATCATAACGCATTTGTTACGTGTAAACCAAGCCAACTTTAAGTGTAAATATCTCAGGTTTGGGGTGGTCAAACTTATTCAAATTGCACAGATGTTTGGATAATGTATTAAATAACGTATATGTCAAATGTCAACCATTTCTTAATTCAACTCTTCTGTGGAGGTACTACCTTAATGATCCTTGCCATATCTAAGAATGAAACTACGTGATATTTATGTGCTTTGCGAATATCGAACAGCCAAACCCCTATTTATTTTTTTTCGCCCAATATAGACCCTCAAAAAACCCTCCAATAAGAGCATATACCATTTTTTGGATATTCTGAAATGAAAGTGTATCATATTTATGTGCTTTTTATGTGCTCTACGAATATCCAAGAGCCAAACCGCTAAAACGCAAATTTCTCCCAAAACCACCCCTACAAGACCCAAGCTACCCGCCAATACGAGTATTGGTTATTTTTTCGATATCGCAAAATCACAGCAGTCCACATTTATGTGCTTTTTATGTGCTCTACGAATATCCATGAGCCAAACCGCTAAAACGAAAATTTCTCCTAAAACCACCTCTGCAAGACCCAAACTACCCGCCAATACAAGTATTGGCTATTTTTTCGATATCGCTGAATCAAAGTAGTCCACATTTATGTGCTTTTTATGTGCTCTACGAATATCCATGAGCCAAACCGCTAGAACAAGAATTTCTCCCAAGACTACCTCTACAAGACCCAAACTACTCGCCGATACGAGCATTGGCTATTTTTCCGATATCGCAAAATCAAAGTAGTCCACATTTATGTGATTTTTATGTGCTCTATGAATATCGGCGGGTATTGGCGTGATATTAGAGTATTGGTGGGTAGTTTGGGTATTGTAGAGGTGGTTTTGGAAGAAATTTTCGTTCTAGCGGTTTGGCTCTGGGATGTTCGTAGAGCACATTAAAAGCACATTAATGTGGACTACTTTGATTTTGCGATATCGAAAAAATAGCCAATACTTGTATTGGTGGGTAGCTTGGGCCTTGAAGGGGTGGTTTTGGGAGAAATGTACATTTTAGCGGTTTGGCTCTGGGATGTTCGTAGAGCACATTAAAAGCACATTAATGTGGACTACTTTGATTTTGCGATATCGAAAAAATAGCCAATACTTGTATTGGTGGGTAGCTTGGGTCTTGAAGGGGTGGTTTTGGGAGAAATTTGCGTTTTAGCGGTTTGGCTCTTGGATTTCGTAGAGCAAAGCGCAAAAAGCGACAAATATGGTATGGGGGATATGGAAAAGAGCGGGAAGAGATATGATGGAGGAGAGACTCTATTTGCTGGAATCAATAGTAAAATCAGCAGTGATGTATGGAGTGGATATTTGGGGATTGGGGGAAATTGAATCCTATAAAAGAATACAGAGCAGGTTTTGTAAAATGGCGCTAGGGGTACACAGAACGACCCCTAATTACATATGGAGGAGAGAGTTGGGAGTGCCAACATTGGAATACATAATAAGAGAAAGGGCTTTGAGATATTTGAAAGAGGTTGTGAAAATGGGGGAGTCGAGATGGCCAAAAATATGTTTGCGAGAGGAGCTAAGAGCGATTGAGAATGGAACCCCCTCGAAGTGGGGAAAGGTTTTAAAAAAAGTATTAATGGAAATGGGAATTGAGGATCTAGTAGGGATGATAAGAGAGGAGACAAACGAGGGCAAACTAGAAAAAAAAAAGGTGAAAGAAGGATTAGAAAACCTAAAGAAAAAAATACTGGAGGAGGAAGAAGAAAGAGTACAAAAATCATCATACAATAGTTTATACAAGTACTTGCTGGAGAACGAAGAAAGCCCATGGAAATACTGGAAGGAGGAAGGAGTGAAGGGTAGGGAGAAAGAATTGTGGGCAAGAATAAGATGTGGAAATGTATGGAGGGCGGGAAAGAAGGGGGAGAAAAATTGGCAGTGCAGGATTTGTGAGGAGAAATTTGAGACGGTGGAGCACCTCCTAATTTGCAAAAAAGGCTGGGAAATGATGCAAAAAGAGGCAAGAAAAGAAGCGGAGGAGTGGATACAAGGAGTTGACGAGGTTGCGATAAAGGGGGAGATCATTAATATGTTAAGCGGGAAAATAAATGTGGGAATTTGCCGCTACTTCAAAGAAATAGAGGCATTATGTGCAAAAATGAAAAAAGAGGAAAAAGATGAGAGCGACAGCGATCAGTAGTGGTTAGGATATAGGTTAGAATTTTAGACGTAAGTTGTTAGGTGTAAGTTCGTGAATGAGATTGATTGTAAGAAAAGAGACTTTGTAAAAAACTTTATAACAAGTTGTGCAAATAAAACTCTATTATATATAGTTCAATTTTTGGTACAATTTACACTACGTATAGCCTTGTAAAATTAGTTGAAATCGAAAAAAAACCTTAGTTCAATTACTAGTCAATGCTATTTTGAAGAAGTGCGCAAAATTTAAATAAAATCGGTGCATTAGTTTATACTTTTACTCCAATTGATTTAAAACTTTGGGAGAATATTCTAGACATAAAGTACTATTAGATAATAAAATTAAAAAAAATAGATTTCTTGAAATTTTCAAACCCTCATAAACCTTCAACAACACCCACTATATTAACAAAATTCATATTCATTGATTTTCCACATATCCGCATACACATGCATGTACACATGAATGTACATTACAACAATTAATCTATTGATATAAATGACTATATTATTATAAATAATAATAGTACAAGGACTACGATAGCCTGGGGGAGCGAGCAAAGTAAATCGGCATCAGCCAAATCGTGTTTTCAATTTAGTTCCCGAGTGCTTCAATACGCGCCAGTCCAGGCCGTTCGCCAACGCACATAATGTAACCACACACTGACCGAATAATTGGCCTGATACGATTCTCGCCCACCCTGCTCATCGTTGTCACCGCTATATTTTGCATCTCGTCGAACAATGTTTCACAGACGACATTTCATTCCTCAGACATTGCACGCTAGAGATTTTTCGTTATAATTGCAATAATAAATAACATCGGCATTATTGCATCGTAAAATTCTCAATAAAGCTCACGACAGTCACGGCACCAGGGGATATAAAAAACAGAAAGATAAATCGGCAATGAAAGGGGGAAAAAAAATCTCTACGATTAATAAGGATTAATTGAATCCATTTTTTATCAAGTTAATGAAATTTTCATCAAGTAAACTGAATTTTAATGAATTCAACTAAAGTTTAATAGATTAAACGAAATTTTTATTAATTAAACCGAAATTTAATTAATTGAATTGAAACGTAATTAATTAAGCAAAATTTTAATTAATTAAATGAAATTTCAATCAGTGAAACGACATTTTTATTAATTAAACCAAATTTTAATTAATCAGATCAAATTTTATTAAGTTAAACCGAATTTGAATTAAATTTATAAACCCAAACAAACGAATAAACCCAAATAAACAAAACAAAAATTTTAACGAAATTTTAATGAATTAAATCCAAATGTAATTAGTTAAGCGAAATTTCAATTGATTAAGTGAAATTTCTTTGAATTAAACGGAATTTGAATTAATTAAATCCACTGTTAATTAAGTAAACTGAATTTTAATTAATTTAACCAAATTTCAATTAATTAGACCAAATGTTAATTAATTAAAGCAAAAGATAATACAAAGAGTATTTATCAAAGGCAAACAAATAAAAAATCTTAACAAAATTTTAATGAATTAAATCTAACGGTAATTGGTTAAGCGAAATTTCAATTGATTAAATGAAATTTCTATGAATTAAACGAAATGAAACGAAATTTGAATTATTTACCTCCACTGTTAATTAAGTAAACTGAGTTTTCATTAATGTAACCGAATTTCAATAAATTAGACCAAATTTTAATTAATTAAAGCAAAAGATAATACAGAGAGTATTTAACGAAGGCAAATTTTGTCTTTTCCCATAAAAATAATTAAATTATCATCGTATTACGATCGCGAGCCAATTAATCGTAACCTCGATCGCATAACGAAGCACCTCGAAACGCCTCGGGGCAATCGGAAAGCTTGCACGTTCCACTCGGTAATTTCCACTCCGTCTCGCGTCCTCCTCGTAAGCCTAATTTAAGGTTCACGTGCAAAGCATAGACAGAGGAAGAGAGAGATGGATTAAAAAAAATAGAAGACCGTCATCAGAGTAGAAAAAGACTCCGGCAATGCCGGGAGTCACGATGTCACACGCGGAGTTTGCGGCCTCAACGGCCGCGAGACTACGTAGACAGAAGAACGTTTACCCCGGTTTGCAACTACTAAAATAGTTTTCCCACTCTTGTACTTCTATAGTGTGCACCGAAATGGCCTCCGTTGCACTCCTCCCGATACACACGCATGGGACACCTCCTTTCAAGCGCGTATTCATTCAAACGCTTTCTGCTCATTGTTGATGTCATCGAACATCATTTATTCAACACTGGCGGCAGCACTCATACTGATAATCATAATTATAATAGCAATGGCACGAACGGTAATAATTATAACGATGATAACTGCAATAATCATAACAATAGAAATCATAATTATAATAATATTCATGGTAGTATTCTAAGCAGTTGTAGTAGTAGGAACGATGATAATAATAATAATGTTTAAAAATATTTACTTTTTTTATTTTTGAAAACACTTAGGCTCATGTTTTAGATAATAAGGTTAAAAAGATTTATACCAAATTTCATTAGAATCGGTCGATTAGTTTTTTAGCTATACGTCACGCCAGTTTTGAAAATGCAGTTAGGAAGACCGCACCGTACCACCGCCATTTTTTAAAGATTAATAAAAAAAATAGCATATAATTGCCAAAAGTAGTCATAAAACATAAACTCAGTCACAAAAAATGGGGAAGAAATCTTGCCTTTAAATAAAAACATGAAAATCGGCAAATTTTTTCCTCGCCTCAAGGTATCTACCCACTTAAGGCCTTAGGCCACAGTAACGGGTATCAAATCATGTGCGAATTTAACCATTTTTTTTTCTTCGTATGAAAAAGTGCTTCACTCATAGAATTAATGACACATCTATTTAGTATGAATATCAAGCTGTTAGAAAAAAGATATATTTTTTTTTTCGATGCATAAAATGGCCGACTACTAATATTTTCTTTTGTTATCTTTTTTTTAGGCGCTCCGCGCCGTGACATTTAGCATCCACAATTTTTTACCTAGAACAAAAAACAAAAATTCTCGTCAACTTACATTAGAATACCTAGAGAAGTACGTACGGAATTTAAAAAATATTTTTTTATTCAAAAATTGTAGGTATTTGAACTTGAGAAATTAATTTTTAGTGAAAAATTTCGTTATAACTGCTCATAAACTGCTCATAAAATGAAGAGTATTCGATTAATCAGAAATTCCGTATGTACTTCTCTGCGAAATGCAATTAGGAACATAACTTTTAAGTTTGAAGTAAATCGAGTGATAATTGTTGAAGTTGTTTGTCACGCCAATTGGAAAAAAGCTGTTTCGAGTAGTCGGCCATTTTGTACATCGAGAAAAAAATATATATTTTTTCTAACAGCTTGATATTCATACTAAATAGATGTGTAATTAATTTTCTGAGTGAATCACTTTTTCATACGAAAAATAATTGTTAAATTCGCACATGATTTTATACCCGTTACTGTGGCCTAAGGCCTTAAGGCGGGAAGCCTGAATTAGAAGGTTCAGAAAAAGCTTTTTTTGCGGGAATTTTTTTGGAACGAAAAAAAAAATAAGTAAGCCTGGTAAATATTGAGGTATCCTTTCAAGTATATTTGAAATGTATAAAAAAAATATTTCAACATGTAAGAATAAATGACTGCAGATTTATCATCCTATTCTATGTGCGTCTTGCCACTGAAGTCCCTAATCGGCGGGAAAGATGCCGCTCGTAATTCTCGACTGAAACAAAAAAACCAACAAAATTTTCAATTGTCATATATTTTTCCTCTGGGTGAGTTGAGAAAAAGCTGAAAAAATCGTGGAATTATAACTTTTCTCTGCTTGGAAAAAAAAAATGTGTTTTTCACATGTGTTTGAAAAACACACGTGAAAAATGTGTTTTTTCACATGTGTTTTTATAGCACAATATTATTGTGCTATAAAAAAATATTTTATAGCAGAATAATCGCGTGCTATAAAAATTATTTAAAAATACTTTTTCAAAGTCTTGTTTAGTTCACCTAGAAGAGATTTTCATACTGAAGAAAATAAACTTTGGTTTGATTCAATAGGTCGTTTAGTTTTTTTGCTATCGCGCCCGCCACTTTGGAAAAATCGTGAAGATGAAAACTGGAGAAAACGCGCTTTAAAATGTTTAATAAGAGGAAATATCAAATATCAATCGCTTCTCTGCTTTTGCCCTGGTATCTTCGAAAATATTAACTCTTGGATAGCTATAATCTCTTGGATCGATTTAAGCTATGAAAAAAATGATTTTTTTAGACCTTCTGATTCAGGCTCCGGCCTTAAGGGGTACCCTTCTCTGGAAACGTAAAAAAAATTGGTTTTTTTCGCATCTTGTTATAGTGTGAACTTTTAAGAATATTATAAGACCAACCGAACTCTGAAATACTAAAAATTGACGAAGTTACACCTATTTTAGTGGAACAGTGTACGTCGGGTTTACCGCGATCCGTCGAGTATGCACGCGATTATCTCGAAACTACAGATCTTGACACGGCTTAAGTTACTCAAGATTGATATCTCGAGTAACTTTCCCACTATTGACTTGAATGTGCACAATTAGCGTTCAAACAATAATCATTTTCGGTTCGCGATCGCATTTTTTAATTGGATGAACCATTTGTTAATAACAATGACTTCGGCATGCTGTTTTTCAAGAGAAAAATGACGTTTTCTTTGGTGAAGCCGTCATTTTTCGCATTTTTCGAAATTTCGAAGAGTGGATCGTGAACCCAGAGCCAGTTGAATATATTTGAAGGAAACATTTTTTGTTTTCGTTTCAAATTACATTTGAGCCTGGTAGAGATCCCGTCGTTTCGGGAAGACTGCGACACCAACTGCAGCACCACGAACGCTTTGAAAGATTTTCTTCCGAAAAAATTACATTGTAACCACAAACATGTGTACAACATGCTGCGAAAAAATTAATGTATTCCAACCAATGTGTTACTAGAAAAAAATTCATCATTTTGACCCTTCAAATTGGGCTTCCAGAGAGGGATACCCCGTTAGAGTTTTACTACCAATTCTATCGGTGTAGTAATAAGTTTACCTTCAAATCTGTAAACGAACTGCGACGAACGATTTTTAGACATTTCCACAGTAGCCAATATCACGGTAGCCCTTAATAATACAAAAAGCATTCGGATGATGATAAAAATGAAGAAATAAAAGAAGAAAAAAAAATCGCTGCATCCGAACAATGAGAACTTCAACGTCGTAGCATTCAATGGAATTTGGAGGTTTTATTTTACTTGGGAGGCGGTTGATAATTATCTTTTGCGTGTCCATTATATATCGATCCGAGCGCTTCGAACGATACCCAAGTTCGTTCACCCCTTGGGCAACCCTTGTTGTTTTTTTATCAAGACTCTCTTCTCTCTCTCTCTCTCTCTCTCTCTCTCTCTCTCTCTCTCTCTCTCTCTCTCTCTCTCTCTCTCTTCCTATCTTCCTATCTCACACATATGCACACTTACTTCCTCCTTTCTTTTCTCCTCGTGTTTTCTTTGCCCTGACATCTATAACATCGTTGCCAAGGTCAATCTTCTCGATGTCTCGTAACTACGACCTTAATCGTTTTAAAACGGATTTCAGAAGCGTACAACGTCGCGTTTAATTAATTTCGTCAATTGAACTTTCGAGAATACACCCACCGAGCTTCATGCGAACGACGCCTGTGTCGTATTCTTTTTTTTTTTTTGTCACTCTACACACGAGAACGTTCTTAACGATCGTTGAAGAGGGCGGGAAAAAAACATTTGGCAATGAGTTCTCCTTCCTCTGGTGCTCCGAATAAAATGTCGGATATTTTGTTCTCGGCCCTGTAGGTCTGGTTAATTCTTTTATATTTATTTTACTGTATTTTTAATATTTATTTTATTTTATTTTTAATATTATAATTATTTTATTTTTATATTATCATTATTCTATTTTTGTATTATTATTATTTGGTTATGCATGTAATTGGCGGAAAAAAAATATTTTCAGTCTCAGAAGCGTCGAGAAAGAATGTCGGATTTTTTTCTGGAGAAACAAAGAATGTGTGGAATTTCTACCCCGAAAAAAAAATTATTTCGCAAGCTTTTTCCGCCCTTAGCGTTTCGAGGGTTAAATATGCGGTTGAACTCGTGGGGCTCTTGAACTACTTGGAATTTTATCGCGACGCTTTACTCTCGTTATGCGCCCGTGTCCGAGTGCTCCGAGACACAAGGGCTCGTTCTTAATTACGAACGGGAGAGGAAACGTTAAGTCTGACGGAAAAACGAGTGACGTCGTGAAGACTCGTGTAGGCTTTGCGAAGAAAAAAAACCTGCGAAAACACTACGATATGTTTAGCGATTTTTAGCATCGTTGGTTAAATGATTTTAGGCGCGTGGAATATTGCATTTTTTTTACCTTTTCACGCTAATTATTCAAGCTGAAAAATAATTATCGAAAATTATTTTTTGCACGAGATAAGAAGAGTGTTATTTTGTTTAGAGAGGGGTATGCGTTGCAACATTTTTATTTGTTGTCGTACGGTATTTAACAATATGTCTTTACTTAGTGCCCTGCAGGAAATTCTTTTTATTTCGGCATTACCTGTGATGGTCAGGAATAATTTTAAAATCAATCAGGACTCTAAATCGCGGAACTTTTGTTAACAGGTGGTGCAAAATGGCCTCGAGGTGCTTACGTATCTTGCCGATCGGATGGGTCACGATTTCAAGCCGTACATCTCCACCATTCTTCAGCCCACCATAGACAGGCTAGGTGAGTGCAATTTCCTTTATCGAAATTGTTAGAATGAGATTTTCTTTTATCCGTAGATTGCCAATATTTTTTTAATTAAAATTTTTTTCATTATAGTAGGTATTTAATAATTTTTTTTTATTTCAATAATCGAGCCAATTTTCGGTAATTCTTTAGATAAGTGACTTATCCGAAAAATTAGGCTAAAATTATTTTTTTGCTATTTTCTCATTCATTTGGTGATAAGTGATTATATTTAGTCGGGGGAAGCTGAACTTCACCCCCCCCCCCCCCCCCTCCATAAGAAGTTATGGGGTTTTGAAGTTCGGGAAAATACGTGACAAAATTGGACATTTCTGAACATTTCGACGCCTATATTGGGTTTGTTTGGGTTTTTGAAAAATCCGAAACTATTTCTAATGATTTTTCTCTCGTAAAAAATATGTTAATGAAAAATGTCAGCTTCCCCCGACTGAATATCATCATTTATACCCCAATAATTGATATTTTATCGGAGAAATCGGATAATATTTTTCGAAAAAGTCACTTATCTAAAGAATTACCAAATTTTTTAATAAAGAAGTTTTTAGAAATAAATTGTCAAAGTAAATACATTTGTTATCAGCAAAAAAAAATAATTAGAAAATGCTTTTTGTTTAAATTCAAATAGGGGTTATAGTTTTTTAAATTTATTTCCATGGTATATAACACCCCTTAAAGGGTGTTTACAGATCCCCCATCACATACTATTCCCCTTTACATTTTTTCTTACAAATTGTGTACATGAACTTCCATTTTCATAACATTTTATATACTGTAATTTTGTTCTCTTTGCACTGCACGTTTTATCAATACGTCGAATTTCTTTACATACGCAAATAACTCTTTGTCGGGATTATTTCTAACCAAGTCCTCTAATTTTAGCCGTCGTTTTTCCACCACTTTCGTTCTGATTTCTGCCTTCCCTGCATATCCGGCAGCTATTGTCTATATCCCTTATTACCTTTTTTCCATATATTCCCGCACCTTATCCTTGTCCATAATTCCTTCGTTTCCCCTTTGAGCTTCTCTACCTCCCAGTGTTTTTCCATTTCTGCATTCCCTTTTCTGTTCCTATACTCTTTGCGGGGTGTTGACTTATCAATCCTGCACCAGTCGTTTTGGATTTCCTGCTCACTGTTGATTTTTATTCCCCTTTATACTTTTTTCTCCATTCCTCCCACATCCTCGATTCTTATTGCCTGCCATATTCCTCCTTCGCCCACTTCTTGCATGGTTTTGGCAAGGCCCCTCCCCACTTTGACGGGGTCCATTTATAATTCCTCTTACCTCTTCTTTCATACACACGTTCATACGGTTGAAGTTTGCATCGTTGGGATGCAACGAAATGACATTTTTTTCGTACTGCCACTTTTTGCTATTGCCCACATCAACTGCAATTTTCTTTTCGACTGCTTACCCTTTTAAAAATACCCCAACTTGCTCTCGTCACTTTCTCCATTTTCTTCTTCTTTTTCTTCTCTAAATAAGTTATAAAAATTCGCACGTTTTTATCAATAGAAAAAGAATGAATGAAAAAATTGTTTTACAAAAATAAATAATACAAAAAAATGGTTCGTTCATTGGGGCAGGTGACAGCAAAGACCTGACGCGCGAGAAGGCTCGCCTGGTGCTGCTGAAAGTCATGGAAAAGGGAAGTATGATACCCCAGCACCTGCTCGAGCGCCTTTCCCCGGCGTTCAGTCACAAAAATGCCAAACTTCGCGAGGAGTCTCTCGTCCTGCTCGCCACGACGCTCAACGAGTAAGCGAAAAAAAGCAAATCGATCTTACCGACCGATCACGTCGATAATTGTGCCTTCCGAGAAAAAAAGCAGTTCGAGAAAAAGTCTCAACTTCTTGACCTATCGTTTTCAGACACGGGGCAGACGAGATGCAGCTCTCGGCCGTGATACCGAGCATTGTCAAGTTGCTGTCGGATCCAAACGAAAAAGTTCGCGAGACCGCTGTCAACACGGTTGTCACGATATACACCCACGTGGGCGAGAGATTCCGAATGGATCTACAGAGAAAGCACAACGTACCACAGGCCAAGTGAGTCATCGCTGATTTACAAATTTCGTCACGTTCTTACTTGTTGTCCGCTGGCATGTGCGTCGCGCGGTACCGAGATTTGGAGGGTCGACAATCTCGGCCACCGGGTCTGGAGTGACAATTTTCAATCTACGCAGTTGGAGATGTGGAAAAAATCGTGGGAGACGCGGAACCACGTGTGCCACTCTTTGGTGGCGGTCGTGTTGCATGGTGGAAAAATCCCGATTCCATGCAAAAATCGGCAATTTTTGCGTTATTTCACGATAAAATCGGCAATTTTTGCGTCATTCCACGATGAAATCGGCAATTTTTGCGTAATTCCACGATAAAATCGGCAATTTTTGCATTATTCCGCGATAAAATCGGCAATTTTCGCGTTATTCCACGTTAAAATCGGCAATTTTTGCGTCATTCTACGATAAAATCGGCAATTTTTGCACAATTTCACGATAAAATCGGCAAATTTGTCGTGATTTTACCATAAAATCGATAATTCTAGCGTGATTTCATGTTAAACCGGCAAGTTTAGCGTGATTTCACGATAAAATCGGCGAATTTGGCGTGGTTTACCGAAAATCGGCAAATCTAGCGTGATTTCATGTTAAAACCGGCAAGTTTGGTGTGATTTCACGATAAAATCGGTAAATTTAACCCGATTTCATCCGGAAATTCACACATTTGGCGTGATTTTGCTAAAAAAAATCGGCAAGGTTGGCTTGATTTGATCCTTAAATCGGCAAATTGGCATGATATGCTGAAATCGGCAAATATGGCGTGATTTTATGATAAAATCCGAAAATGTTGCGTGATTTTACCGTTGAATCGGCAAGTCTAGCGTGATTTCATGTTAAAATCGGCAAGTTCGGCGTGATTTCACGATAAAATCAGTAAACTTAGCGTTATTTCATCTTAAATACGGCAAGTTAGGCGTGATTTTACGCTAAAATCCGCAAATTTGGCCTGATCGACCTGGAAATCGACACATTTGGCGTGATTTTACCATAGAATCGACAAGTTTGGCTTGATTTCATCCTCTAAACGGCATATTTGCCGTGATTCCATGCTGAAATGGCCAAATTTCGGTTTACTCCAGGCTGAAATCGGCAAGTTTGGCTTGATTTCATGCTAAAATCGGCAAATTTTACCTAATTTTGCGCGGAAATCGACAAGGATGGCGTAATTTTAACCTAAAATCACGAGTTTGGCTTGATTTCATGCTGAAGTCGGCAAATTTGGCGCGATATTAGCTGAAATCGGCAAACTCTGCGTGATTTCACACTAAAATGGGCAAATTGAGGATGGCTTCACTTTAAAATCGGCAAATTTGGTATGATTTCACGCTAAAAACGGCGAATTTCACATCGCTCCGCGCTGAAATCGGCAAGCTTGGCGTGATTGCACGTTAAAATCGGCGAATTTCGCAGTATTTTACCTTAAATTCGGCAACTTTCGCAGTATTTTACTCCAAATTCGGCCAATTTCTTAGGATTTTACTCTAAAATCGGCACACTTGGCAGGCTTCACGTCCAACTTGGCACATTCAAAGCACCTGACGGACGTTTCATTAAACCGTTGTTGCCACGCCGGTAGCGTTAGGAACAGGATAACCGTCATTTCGAATCCGAAGAATAAGACCAAATTCATATTCATCGAGTTCATTCGCGAAGAATGGGAAAGTGTGCAAACGCTGCGTGGCTCCGCGATCAGACCGCTTGAAAAGCAAAATCCTATCATGATCCACGCTACGCGGGCTTCCTCACTGACCGATTGACACGTTCTCCTTTGCCGCAAATTCTCAGCAGTGCCGCCGATTATAATATCTTTAAAAAAAAAAAAAAAAAAACTCGGCGTCACACTTAGTCCTGATTTCTCTGGCACGTTTGCGCGAACGCTAATAAAATCCGATTTTCTCTACCGTATTCAGGTGGGCCTTGCTCGCTGAACGATTCGACCAGGTGAAAACCGACGGGGACATCTTACCACTGGCGTTGTCTGCTGATGGTGAGTGTTGTAACGAATGAAACGAGGCGAAAAAGCATCGGCATTATTCGCAATCAATAGAGAGACGGAGAGAGATGGAGAGAGTGAGAGAGAGGAAGAGAGAGAGAGATTAATTGATTCGTGTATTGACGCCTCGGTCACCCCATCGACCAAAGCAAAATACCCGACATCATCACGTGACAATAACGATTAATATAAAAAACAAAAAATGAAACGAAGGAATAAACGCACACGGCGCAAAGTGAACAGGAAGAAATAATAATGCAGCACAAAAGTAGGATACGATTGCATATTGATGTAAGGGTAGATTAACATAATAATGAACAGTAACAATTAAACTGAGAATTGAAACTAATCCAATAGCGCGTTTAAAAATAAAAGTTCCAACAATAATCATAATAAAGAACATAAACTATTAATAATAAATAAACTGAGCAACGAAAAAACTGAAATGTTGGTACAAAAGAATATTTTCTTACACTAATTGTAATTTACAAAATAATCATGTTTACAATAACTAATTATAAACTGATTACAACTAAAAGCTGTCGATACATTTTTTAAATATTACATAATCAGTACCATTAGTTATCAATCATTAATTCGTGAATGTTAGTCATCCATATTAATTAAACGCTTAATTATTATGAAAATAAGTGATGACGAAAATAAAACCTCAATATAACGGATGGGTACTGAAGTGAAAATAACCGCAGCTACCTTACAATTTAATAACAAATTACAAAATAACTAATTAAAAAATAATCACATGAATAATGACTAATTATAAACTAATTACAAAATAAGAACAGTTAATAACCTTTTTATAGAATGTTACGAAGTAAGAGTTATCAATTATTAATCCATTAGTATTATCCATCCATATAAATTAAACTGTTAATTGTTGTGAAAATAAGTAATAATGAAAATAAAAGCTCAATATAACATCACAACCGCAGCTACCTCACATCTTAAACCTATTTACGTATAAGCACTGGATGTAGCACGCAGGTAGCTGCAAAAAAAGCAAAAAGATATCTTGAATACTAAAGGTGTCGTATTCAAATGAGTGTGCAAATGGACGGCATTTAAAAGACGCCATGGTGGGGGCAATAGTTACCGGAGAGAAAGGGAGAGAGAGAGAGAGAGAGAGAGAGAGAGAGAGAGAGAGAGAGAAAGCGCTCGTTTCCTTAAGGAGCTTGGTGTGGTCCAGTTGAGTCAAATCACGGTATACAATTTTTTTTCTTCAAAGGACCTCAAGAAATTGCATAAAAGGTATGAATTTATTCTGTAGATGCAAATTTTTCATAAAATGTATAATTACAGGGCGAAATTATGCATTTTTATATTTTTATTACGTAAATAAGAAAATCTTTTGTGTTACTACCAACTTGAAAAAAGTATAACATTACCGATGATTATTATGAAAAAGCAGCGTCAGCGAATGTTTTATACAACTCAGAATGAAATTTTGAGTCATTTTTAATTATTATTTATATTTATGTCGCGAGATTATTTATTATTGCCATTAATTAATATTAAGTATTGAATATATATGGTTTACGATGGGCAAGATGGGGTTGTCTTTTCGAAATATTTACGAAGTTTTAATTTACGTTAATCCGTTGTTAGAAATGGTTTATCCTGCCGCTAAATAGTCGAAAAAAAAAAATACATCACTCATAGCGTGAATGTCTTGCCCATCTAACTGCGTGTAAAATTACATACATTGAACTATTTGTTATCTCTGGTGTTTTGTGGTGAAAAAATGTCCAAAAATTCGTAAAGGCTCAGTATAGTCTAGATAATAACGTATATACATGCAAATTCGTAAAGGCTCAGTGTAGTCTAGATAATAACGTATTACATACAACGTAACGTTGCATGCAAAAGTGTCCGGCCAAAGATAATTTTATGATCAAGTAACGTTTAAAGAATGCAAAATGGAAAAACAAATATATCATCGTAAAGTTTATTATGCAATCTCAATATGTAATTCAAACATTGTTCATAACGATTAACAAGTATTTGTAAGAAAAATAACACGTTTTGCTGCTTCATAAATGTCCGGCAAAATTCCAAGGAGATATAATTCGCTTCGCTTTGTTTACTTTATCAGTCGCGAAATCATGTAAACATTGAGAGCTCTGTTCCTTTTGCATTGTACGATCAGTAACACTCGGTCAAGATGTCGAAACGCACGTCTTTAGATATACGTAAAGTGGTCATCAAGTTGCACAACGAAGCAAAAGTTTCACGTGAAATATCTAAAACTTTGGCGTTTGGAAAATCGACTGTCAACGATATAATAAATAAATTCAAGACTACAGGTACTCTAGAAGATAAATACTGTCCTGGGAGACCATGTGATAAATACTGTCCTGGGAGACCACTGTCCATAGGAAAACAACTAATCGTGTCGATAAAGTGATCAAAAGAAAGGCTGTCGCAGACGTAAAAAAGAATGCTGCAATCATCGCACGTGAATTACGCGAAGAAAATTTGGCTGACATTAGCCAAAGTACTGTTTCACGTAGACTGACAGAAGTGGGACTTTTTGGACGTATTGGAGTTAAAACCGCTCATCAGTAAAAAAAAAAAATAAGGAGGCCAGATTAGAATTCGCGAAAAAATACCAGAGCTGGACTGTTGAAGATTGGAAAAAAGTGCTGTTCTCAGACGAAACGGAAATTAACTTGTTTGGAAATGATGGGAGAAGGTATGTTCGACGACCAAAAGGAACTAGAAATGATTCGCGATATCAAACACCAACTGTGAAACACGGTGGAGGTAGCATTATGCTATGGGGTGCATTCTCTTGGAAAGGCGTCGGTCCAATCTTTAAAATTGAAGGCACTATGAACTCTCCTATGTATAGGGATATTATATTGAAAGAAATGCTGCCTTATGATCGTCAGAATATGCCACGAGGATGGATTTTTCAGCAAGATAATGATCCAAAACATCGATCACAGCTCCTCAGCAGGTTTTTAGCAAGAAAAATATTCGAGTTTTAGAGTGGCCGAGTCAATCCCCGGACTTGAATCCCATAGAACATTTATGGCAAGAGTTAAAACTAAGAGTAGGAACTGAACATTGTACCAATAAAGCTGCTTTGTGGGGAAAAGTTCAAAAAGAGTGGAAAAATATCTCTCAAGATAGAATCATCAAACTTATTGAATCGATGCCTCACCGATGTGCCGTCGTGATAGCTTCGAAGGGCATGGCTACCACGTATTGATGAAAATCTTACATTTATTACCGTTTTCAATTATTTTTCTTGAGTTACTATATTTTTTTCTTTGTATAGAGTGCGTAATTCGTACTTGGCCGGACAGTAATGAAAAAAACAAAAATTGTTATTTTGGTTATAAATAATTATAAATAGTTATATATAACTTTTCAATAACACGTTTCGATTGCACAATGAAAGAACTTTACGATAATATATTTGTGTTTCCATTTTGCATCCTTCAAATGTTACTCCATCATAAAATTATCTTTGGCCGGACACTTTTGCATGCAACTGTATAAATATTATTTTTGAAGCCTTGGAAGTTCTCGTAAACGTAAGATCTCTTTCTCTCTCTCTCGCTCTCTCTATCTCTCTCTCTCTCTCTCGCCGTCATTTGGCAGCTAGCCCGGACCCTGCTGCCATCTTCGCCATTCGCTTTTGCCCCATAACCAGATTAGAGAGTTCTCTCCGCCACTGATACGAATACGTGAAAATAGTTCGATGAAGCGATTCGGTGGACACACCGTGAATATTTATCATCGTCCAAAGCACGAAGAATCGTCGTGACTGAACGTGACCGTGGTAACAATTCGATCGGGATGTTCGCACGACATTTTTAAAATAACTGGGAACGTCATTGAACGCGTCAGTTCGAAGGGTCACGTACTCACCTCCTTCTACTTCTCGTCGTCGTCGCTGCTTATTTTTTTTTGCGTTTATTGTTATTCGTTTTTTGTTTTTATCAAGAGCGATAGACTTTGCTGCACTCGCTCGTGCAGCAATATCGCGGCACGTATATCGTTACGGGATTTCGTATCCACAGACATCGTAATCGATACGGGTGCAATCGAGATCGATACCGCTCCGGATCGGCCTTGCGGAACTTGCACGATCGAAACTATTGTATATACCGGGTTTCCCATTTCAATCTTACACCTGATGTATCTCGAAAAATACTGCTCCGATTGAGGGTCAACACCACTCTGGCGGCAGAAAATAAGGCCTAACTTCCCTTAAAAATATCCTACGTCACTGTAGAGTAAATATATTCAAGAGTACCCAGTTCGAATTTCAAGTCAATCGAATAATGGCTCTTTGAGTCACAATGTCAGTAAATTTGAAAAATCTCATTTAATATATTTATTAAGATAAAATTATATTTACCGTAAAAACTGCTAAGTATAAACGTAAAGTATAAAGTATAGACTGTCGAAAAAGGCAAAAAAATCGTTTTTTGAAAGTGTCACACTGGTATAGCCCCTCAAGAATAGAGATGTTTCCGATACGAAATATTGCGGAATGGAGATATTTAAGAGCAGTAATATTTCAGAAATGAATTATTGTGATATTGTGATCTTTACGAATAGAGATGTTTCGGCAGGGAAATGTTTTGGACATGAAATATTGTGGAATAGAGATGTTTCTGATTAAACTTGTTCCGGAATAGAGATATTTAAGAAGAGAGATGTCTGAGAATAGAGAAATGAAGAATCGACTTGAATTTTTTTTACCCAAAATTCGAAATGGCGACGTTACGATGGCCGACATGTTTAAAAAATGGGATTATGAATTTTATTCATCAAAACATTTATCAGGTCAAAACTAACTTTCGTAGGAAGAGTTTTTTCAATAACGTTCTTAATTTTTTGGATAGAATACCATTTTTTCAAGCTTTCATTTAACTTGCTTCGTTCGTATGTTTGTCTTTCCGGTTCAAAATTTGTAATCCATTTTTCAAGCCTCGCTGGCATCCGATTGAGGTGAAACTTGGCATACCGATGAAACTTGGGTGAAAATGCAATAATATGGTAGCATGGAGCTGGTCTGATGATGGAGGTGGGGGGTGGGCAATGCAACTCCTTAATAGCATATACTAGCACAGTCGAGTTTGTGCTTATTTCATGAGCACTTTGAATTACACATGATAACGAGAGTTCGATAATGCTGGTGAGAGGTGGGAACTGATATTTCCTCATGGCAACTGGTAGGACAATCGAGTTTGGGCTCATTAACTTTGTTGACTTGAGCACTATTTATAATTACACTATTATAAAGTTTCGCGCGAAACCTTTACAACGTAAGGCAAGTTTTTTTATTCCGCCGATGTCCGAATGGCATGGGGGTCTGGCATGGCAAATAAATAAACAAATTATAATACTAAAAAGTATAAAATAAAATAAACGCGAAAAAACTTTGTAAAAACAAGCTTTTATTTAAAAGGTACGGTACGAAAAAATAGAAAAAAATGTTCAGTAAAATTGATAATCAGAACAGTATAACTTAAAAAAAGTCCCTTCCTTGGTCCCTCATCATAGTACTTAAAAGTCACATAAACGTACATATTTTTAAAATATGAAATATAAATTTCTAAAGTTTGAGGCGTCGAACGTCATAAGTACTAATACTACTTAGAAAATTCTGAAAAAAATCTCAAGCTTTTAAAATTCATATTTCATATTTTAAAAATATCCACACTTATGTACCTTTAAAGTTCTTACACCTATGATGAGTGACCAAGGAAGGGACTTTTTTGTAGTTACACTGTTTTGATTATCAATTTTACTGAACATTATTTTTTACTTTTTAGCACAGTACCTTTTGAATAATAGCTTGTTTTTAAAAAGATTATTTTCGTTTATCTTGTAGTATTTTAGTGCTAACCAGAGGGTACCACGAGGAGGTAAGGTCTTCAACATTTCTAGTGTAAGTGTGTGTGGGTGTGAGTTTCTTTGGGTTTGTTGAATAACCCAAACAAGGACTAATTCTCCGCAGCTCGTTCCTTCGGCTAAAAAATGGTATTCTAACCTAAAAATTGTTAACGGTATCGAAAATCTTTTCCTACAAAGGCTGTTAGTTCTGGCCTGATAAATTTTGTCGAGAAAAAAAACACACCTCATGCAGCCCCCTGGCACTGGCCTACTATTCTTATACGATAAACGAAAGCGCGTTTCGTTCCGGCTTTTTAGTTCTTGAAATCGCCACTACCTAGCGTTGGCTGTTATGTGACAGCCTTGGGCTCTAAATACTCCGATCAGCTGAATGATTCGATACTTTCGTTTCGTGCTGTTCGTGAATCCAGCATACACGCAAATAATGGTTTTCATAAAGTTATCTACACTAGACTTTTATTCATGTTAAATATTCGAAACACCGGTGCAACTTACATATATATGCATGCTTGTCACACGACTACTAGCGCCACAGTGCGGCAAGAACATTTTGCGAACAGCATTTATCTACCAGTGCTGACATTGGTAGATAAATGCCCCTTATCTCATGAAGAAAAAAAACATACCTGCCATCTTAATGTCGCCATTTTCAATTTTGGAGGAAAAAATATTTTTTAACGTCCCCCTTTGAACCTTATAAATTTTATTATACTGAATACTTGATCGGAGCAGTACTTTTCGAGATAAATCAGGTGTAAGATTAAAATGGGACACTCGGTGTATATATATATATATATATATATATATATATATATATATATATATATATATATATATATACGATTCACGTTGAGAATTGGCCCACTCGAATTACCGATCGCAAATATTCGATACTCCGAGAGTTATCCGAGACTCTCGATAAACTGTCTCTCTCCCCTCGCCGATCTTCAATGCACAACTTGAGGGGGGTGATTCCTTCAGGGAGCCGAAAATAAGCGAATTTTCAAGATTTTTATGTGTGAAAACTTTAGTGTACATAAGTAAAATTTGATGTACATATCAATGCATCTTTTGATCTTGGGCATTTTTTTTAATATTAAAAAATGGCGGCTGTGTATTAATTGGCCTTGCTTCAGGGACGGTTGCTGCGTGAGTTAGTCCACGGTGTACAACATACCGTCTGGTCCATTGATCTGAAACACGAGAGCCAAGAAGTTTTAGATTTCTAAGACTCACACGCTCTATGTAAACCTAAAAAATCGAGAAAAAAGTGAAAATTCAAAAATAGTACGTGTTTGAGAAAATGTTATCTTTTTTTCATGAAATTTTGAATACAGTATTTCATGTTAATGTATTTGAGTTAATGAAAAAGTAGTTTTTCAGAATTATTTTTGACGAACTTTAGGTTCACATAGACGGGAATTACGTTGCTTGAGAGTGTGTAAAATTTCAAAATGATCGATCGGATAGTTTTTGAGCTATCTTGCACGAGGTTCACGAAGAAGAGGTTTTTAGGATAAGGCGTTTTAGAGGCTATATCTACCTATATAGAGTCCTGGAAAAAAAATGGCCAAATTGCGATTTTTTTCTGGGAAACGGTGGGTGAAAAAGAAACGCATTTTTTTTAACGCAAAGATACACATTTTGAGAGCCTTTAAAAAAAATCACCAAAAAATACAGAAAAACAACAAAAACATGGCCGCCGGCAGATGATGAAACTTGACGAAAACCACTTTAAAACGGTTTTTCCAGCTATATACGAATACGCATCAGACTTTAGAAGGTTCAAAGGATTTTTCAAAAGTGTTTCCAAAAAAAAAAAAACGATTTTTCGGGGCCGCGTTGAAATTCACGGTTACCTCCGACGGTTTAAAATTCCGAATTTTAATATTCCGAAATTCAAGATGGGGCCGGGATGAATCTCCGAACTTTGAATGATCAGAACATTCAAAACTCCGAAAGAATACTACCCCGAAAGATCACAACTCCGAAAGAATTTAACACGAAAGACCAAAACTTCGAAAATCTGAACACCGTCAAAATAATTCGGCTATGGAAGTTTTAAAAATTTAAACATTTTCAATAAATCGACGAATTATTTCAAGAATTTTTTTTTTATTAAGAAGTGATTTTGCGGCAATTTTGAAATTTGTCTAGGCAATGTTATACGTTCTACATCATTTACAGACAACTGTGTAGACTTTCGCTGGCACTCCCTCAAACGGTCCATCTGAACTTTAAAAACCAAACGGATTATTCAAGTTAACAATAAATACGAGTCGTTGACGATCGTCAAATTTTAAAATAATTTTTTCTAACACAGTGGCGAGGCATTGAAATTCAAGCATACAAAATCTATGAAAAAATCGTGATCCAGTCGTCATTTTTACGTAACTATTGAAAAAATGAAGATCGATTTTGAAAAAGTGAGATCGTGAACGACCTTTAAATGTTTCTCATCGTATCTCCTGTAAATTTGGAAACAATCCATCAAGTGGGTCTCAAAATATCATGTCCACCGATTTTGAAAACGCAAAATTCAGGGATTTTTTAAACTGAGAAATAATTATTCTACAATTATCAAACTTTAGGTATACTTTAATAGTACATTTAAGTATACAAAACAATTTTTTTTAAAATGAATTCATCATCTTATTGACGGAGCTGTGGCAGGGTGTTATCTGAAAAAAGAAATCGATTTTTTGATCGTTGTAAATGTAAATCCCGTCTTAAACTTTGAAGTATCGCTACCGCTCGCCCTCCGACCATTAGAAGTTGTAGCTCATTCAATTTTAGGAATATTTCAATAAATTTTTCCGGGAATATAGCTAATAGATTATCGAATAAAAATATTTTTGGAAAATGCAATTTTTCGACCCACCTAGGTACACACAGAAAGAAAATCATTGATCCAATATCATTGGTGCTATTGAATGAAATTTCGTTGATTCAATTGTAAAATTGTTGGTGTAAATAATCGGATTTATTAGTCCAAACAAAACGCTATTGACTTCAATAACATGATAAAATTGAAAGTTTTTTTTTTCATTCAAAAGATATATTGTTAACCGAGAACAATATATTATTGAAACTATCTGAAAAATTATCGCGAACAAATTATATAGTTTTGAATGCAATTCCCGCAACGAATGAAAAAAGCGTTTCATAACATGAATATTGTTGATTCGAGTACACTAGAAAAATTCAATTTCGCTCATTTGATTCAAATAAAATTTCCATTGAGTAAATATGTTATTTTATTGTTTTCACCATATCCGATATAGATTTTAAGTACATTATTCGTGAAAATATTAATATTTTATTTTGATTGAAAAATATTAAGCAAATTTATGAATTGGTTAAAAAATTATGCGAAAGTAAAATTTGTTTCTTGCACATTTGGTTGAAAAAATTCAACCAAATCATGGCCGAGCGCCACCAAAATTATAGGTGTGAGGAAACCCGTAGTTCTCGGAGTAACCGCTAGAGGCCGCACGCGCGCTCGTTTCTCGTAAGCGTAGCGCGAACCGAAAATCTATCTAAGGTAGTTCCTCTGCGAAAATCTCAACCAAAAGGTTACATACCATGTTCATGTTTGAAAGATTGATAATTGGTTTAATTAGTAATGAATAAAATTAAAAACTACGCAATATTGACTCGGTACTAGTAGATAATACGATGGATATCATTTATTGCCGTAAAATATATTTTGTATTGTGTTTTTGATCGACCATTGCCAGTAAACTTTTTGCCGGGACTGTCCAGGCTTTGCCCCAATTGTTTTTGTTTCCAGGCTTTGCACCAAAATTGTGAAGGCTTCTCATGGTTATATCTTGGAAACTAGATGGTGAATCATTCTCATTTTTTTTTCACATTATTCGTGATATCTTACTGTAGCTTATCCTCGTTTTTTTTATCAATTTCTTAATTTTAGTTTTGACGGTAGAATTAATGATGCTCTGTTTGCCCATCATAACGCATTTGTTACGTGTAAACCAAGCCAACTTTAAGTGTAAATATCTCAGGTTTGGGGTGGTCAAACTTATTCAAATTGCACAGATGTTTGGATAATGTATTAAATAGCGTATATATATCAAATTTCAACCATTTCTTAATTCAACTGTTCTGTGGAGGTACTACCTTAAACGCTGGAGAAACTCTAAAGAGTATCGCTTCTTGGCCTGTGGCTAACATCAAAGTGTAGTATCTGTTCTAATCAGTTGAATATCTGGTATTCTCTCCATGGAAATTCCATTGGATATCCGATATTTTCTTCACTATTATCGTGGATGATCATTCTAATGCTCACTTTTTATTTACGATTTGAAACAAATTGAAAAACTTACGTCCATGGCATATTCGTTTCGATGTAGTAAAGAAATCATTAATGCTATTGATCATATTTTTGTACGAAATAAAAAATGTTTGTAGCAACCGCTTAATTATTTAATCCAATACATCTACGGATATGTATATAGAATGATTGCAATAGAATATAATTTTCCTTGAAGGATAATGTAGATTTTAAGAATTAAAAAAAAAGATCGGCTCGATCGGTAACTCTGCGATCGCCGTTACCGACCCTTGCTCTTTCCGGCAAATTAGTGCCGCAATGGAATTGCCCTTACGTCGCGATTCTTTGGATCTCGCGTAAAAACGTGATCGATTGACTCGTACGTGATCCAGTAGGGGGCGGGCCTAGATGGATCGGTAAAAGTGCCATGGCCGTCGTTCGTCATGACGATTTCTCGGAGGTCGCAACAGTGCGGCCGAGGAGAGATTCCTCCAGCCGGTTTTCGCACCGCGGACACGTTTCTCTCGCCGTTTTTCCATCGCGCCACACGGCGGACGATTCGCTAATTTGACCCTGGCGAGAGAGCGACGCGCACTGTAGCTAGAAGAAGAAACAGGAGAAAAAAGAACCGGCGATTATGTCACGAATTTTTTACACCGTCGCGAAGCTTCTTCGCGTCTCTTGAGAATGAGAAAAAATAACTGTTGCGACATCGTTTCAGCGTGTTGCACGGAAAAAAAAAAATTCTCGAGATTGCCGGTGAAAAAAGATAAGGTGGAAACTCCGATGGCTCGGATGTGATTTCTTCATTTTTATTATTATTATTTAGGAGTAGCACAACCGATGTTAGGCGAAAAATCGATCGGCGAGTGCCGAGTTGACTTTTTTACAAGCTTTTATATTGAGGGGTTACGTGGTTACGTATTTTCTCTATTGAAAAAAAAAAATATAATATATAAATTATTTTATTCAAAATGATGAGTTATATCGCTTCACACTAGTCATACCACTGATCATACTTGAGACTTGTACAATTTATATTTTTAACATATGCAAAAAAAAATTTGTAATAACTAAATTTTCCATGCTTTTTCCAGGTTTAATGAATGTTCACATTTAATTAGAAAAATGAAAAATAGTTATTCCAACGATTCGCGCAGTATTTCTAGGTTTGATATTTGGCAATATTGGTTCTATCTCCTTTTTACTCAACCAGGCGAGTTTAACCTCGATGCTTTTCATCGTCGATCCGTCAAAACAATGTCAGGTGCGGGAAATATAAAGCATTGTATTCGGGCCACGACTGGTAAAAAGCGTGGAAAATTTGTGTCGGCGAAATATGTCGGTTAAAAATGAAATATGCGTGGAAATTCGAATGAGTGAGATGAGGTTAGGACCGCAGTCAGCTGTTGCCTTGCTGTCACGTCTCTTTATCGTAGCAAGTGGTAATAAATCCAATACCGGAAGTTCAAATTAAACTTGATATTACATAAAAATTAGGTCAATAAGCGTAATTTTTTTCTGAGAGCACTGGATTACTACAAGTGTTGAGTATGTAAATCTGATTATTTTTAAGAATCTGACGTATTCCCACTATTATATACACTTTTGCAGTGACCGGAAATTGGCTTTTTGTATGTCGTCTCGGAATTTCTTCACAAAAATACGCAATTGTAATATTTATTTTCTCTGTAATTAAGTCGATGAACGACCCTGAAATTTTACTGAAACGATTATTAATATATTTAGTGAAGCTCAAAAAAAATTATGAATTATGAAGCCTGGCGATGAGACTACTTCAAGCATATAAAAGAGCAACATTTCAACAATATGTTTTTTTAATTTGGGGAATTCAGCCGGTGGGACCTGGTTTCCGTAGTCCCCTAAAAATGTGTCCTCGTGGTGGTCAGGATAACTCATGAGCTTTATCTGAAATTTGAAAAACCAATTTTTTTCTGTTAGTAGATAAGTATAGCTCGTGATTGAACAAGGAGTTTAAAAAATTAAAATATGAATTGGCTCTAAGTGGAATTGCACAATCGTTAAAAGGGTCCAGTAGGTAAAATAGGTTAAACGGTGAGGTCCAATAGGTGGTGAGTCAGCATCTATGATACATGCCACCTATCACAGTTCTCCAGGATTTCTTCTGACCATCAATCAATAATAACGACGTTTCGATCGGAAGGATTAATCCCTCTGCAAAAATTTCAGAGCTGTAAAATCAATAAAAGACTAAAAAATAGAAATCCATTTATTTGTAAACAATTTTTTTAAACAAGCTTTTATTTAATTTGCCGACATAGAAAACAATTTTTTTACCAAGTCACCTATATATGACTATAAATGAAAGCTTGGGGCGCTCTTAGACATATAATCTTTACTTTACATAAATCCGTATACATATCGACTGTATTTAATTTACTGTAAAACAATCTTAGATTTCTCAAATAGAAACCCTGAAACTGTGTATAAACGTGTAATAATCATTTTTCTAATTACTATTGTGCCAAATTAAATACGGTTAATAAAACTGAATTGATCAGATTTATTCAAAATTTAAAAAGTTGAGCGCCCCAAACTTTTATTTATAGTCACTGGTAAAAAAAAAGATTGTCTACTTTACATTAAGGGGAGATATACACCTAGGAGCCGGAAAAAGGTCATTTTTGTGTTTTTTTTTTCAAGGAAAACTATTTGAAATTTCGGATTGGGGTTTTAATTATCTAAAAGTATATACATTCAAAAATATGTTTAATTTTCTTTATTTAAAAATATCAAAAATATACAAGGACATTGTATGATCCTTGGAGCGTTGCAAAAAAATCTGCGTATACGGTACCCACTGGCGTTTCTTCAAAAATCATGTGAAAAAAAAAACCAAAAAGATTATCAAATTAGATACTGTAATCTAGTACTTGTCATAGCCGATTTTGAAAATATCGATTTATGACGAAATGGCGGACGTTTGAACATAAATAGTGATTTTTCGGCCAAAAATTAGTTATTATTTTGCCTATAAAACAAAAACTAGGTAACGGAAAAAAAAAATCCTATGACAAGTACTAGATAATGGTGTATAGAATGACCACAAAAAACCTCAAGGCAATCGGTTCATTGGTTTTCGAGAAATTTTGGGTACCGATTTGAAAAACGTGGTTTTGAGAAAAACGCGTTTGAAAATTTGGGAATGAATAAATCATGAAATTTGTCAACTTACATGAAATCATCGTACCAGGCCCATAGTGTAGGTCTTCTGCGGTCGACGGAATGTTCATACCTTCTAAATCCTCGACCTCGACCATCTAGCTGTATATCTCCCGTTAAATAAAACCTCATTTAACAAAAATTCATACAATTTTTTTAATTAATTTTATTGGAAATTTACAATTGGTTTCTCAAAATGTAGATTAATATTGATATTTGGTATCGAAAGAAGTCCTTCACGGGTCTGCATAAACTTTGGGCCCGGAAAGTAGGTTGATTTTCAATATTTTTTTCTGATGAGAGTATTGGGATGACCAGGTCGGCCTTTTTCACTCTATTAATACCTAGTCTTGGCAAGTTTGAGTTTTTTTTAAATTGAAAAATATTAATAATCAATGAAGTTATTATTATTCAAAGAAAGTACCACCTTCGCTGCATGACCAATCGGTGTAGGTGCTTTTGGCAACTGAGCGGATCCGAAGTAAAAAATAGAAAACATACTTTTGGTATAATAATAAAACTTTCATATGACCGGAAACTTTTTTGAAATTTTGAAAAGGACAATAATGGCAAGCTGTAGAAAAAAATCGATTTTCAACGAAAAAACAACTTCAATAATTTGTTGTAAAAATCATAACTTGGTCAATTTTTAGATTTCTTGATAAAATCTTTGTTTCCAATTGAAGTTAAGGCCCTAGCCTATAAAGCTCTGCATGAAAAAATCCTTTTTTTGAAACGTCAAGTTTATTCCGAACCTTTAGAAAAATGATACTCTATTATGTATATATTCTCAGAATCAGACGGTAATTTTTCCACGAAGTTTATTAATTTAATAAAACGCTCCGAGGTGAACAACGTGGGTGTCCAAAAAAGAGAATGCAATCCCTCCAAATGGAGCAATTTTGTAAATCGCAGGTTGAAGAAAGTTCCGAGATATCGCGCGCTCTCTCCTACTCTCCGCACGTTATTTTTCGTTTCCCGGAAGTCAGGTATGCTAAGTAGTTTCGCGTGCGCAGCTGCGCCGTCACGTGCGCATAGATTTTTTTTCCCGCTTTCGGCGCTCCCGTTCTGCCCTTTTCTCGCGGCGTACTTGGAGAAAAAAAGATCAAACCAAGGAACGAAAGGAGATTTTTAAAAAATGCGCCATACGAACACGAACGTCGTTTATTGCGATTAGGTCATACATGGGCTTGGCAAGGAGACATAGATCATCGTTGAAGCTCCGCCGTGTCTCCCGCGTCTCGCTCGATTACAGACACGATATTTATAGAACTCAAAATAACCGTGAAGAACAATAATCGCAGGCCGATTAAAAATCGTGTCGTCCATCTTTAATGGACCACTTCCAGGAACATCGTCGTCAAGTTCAAACCCTTTTTTCTTTTCTTACCCTCTCCATCGCTGTTTCTCGAGGCTCGTACTCGCAATCACCTCAAAGATACTAGCCAAAAGTCTTTTGGTTATTAATTACAATTCAACACAACTCTGTAGTCTTGTACCAAAACTTCAAATTGACACATTCCCGCTGCGAATTCTAGAAAACCGGAAGTGACGCTGCGAATTCTAGGAAACCGGAAGTACTGCTGCGAATTCTAGAAACTAGAAGTACTCCCGCGATTTCAAGGCAACCGAGAGTACTGATGCAAATTCTAGAAAACCGGAAGTACTGCTGCGAATTCTAGGAAACCGGAAGCCCTGCTGCGATTTCAAGGGAACCGGAAGTACTGCTTCGAATTCGAGGAAACCGGAAGTACTGCTGCAAATTCGGGGAAACCGGAAGTATTGCTTTAAATTCGAGGGCTACTCGATTGGAACCGGAAGTACTGCCGCGAATTCGAGAAAACCGGAAGTAGTGCTGCGAATCAGAGGAAACCGGAAGTATCATCGTGATTGCAAGGGAACCGAAAGTATCGCTGCGAATTCTAGTAAAACCGGAAGTGCCACTGCGAATTCTGGGAGACCGGAACTATCGCGGCGAATTCTTGGAAACCGGAAGTACCGGCGCGATTTCGCGGGAACCGGAAGTACTGGCGCGATTTTAAGGAAACCGGAAGTACCGCTGCGAATTCGAGAAAACCGGAAGTACTGCTGGGAATTCGAGAAAACCGGAAGTACTGCTGCAAATTAGAGAAAACCGGAAATTCTGCTTCGAATTCTAGGAAACCGGAAGTACTGCTGCGAATTCGATAAAAGCGGAAGTACTGCTGCGAATTCGAAAAAACCGGAAGTACTGCTGCGGATTCGAAGAAAACGGAAATACCATCGTGCTTGCAAGCGAAACGCAACTATCGCGGCGAATTCTTGGTAACCGGAAGTACTGGCGCGATTTCGCGGGAACCGGAAGTACGGGCGCGATTTCAAGGAAACCGGAAGTACCGCTGCGAATTCGAGAAAACCGGAAGTACCGCCGCGAATTCGAGAAAACCGGAAATTCTGCTTCGTATTCGAGGAAACCGGAAGTAGTGCTGCGAATTCGAGAAAACCGAAAGTACTGCTGTGAATTCGAAGAAACCGGAAGTACCATCGTGCTTGCAAGCGAACCGGAAGTACCGCTGCGAATTCTAGGGAACCGGAAGTACCGCTGGGATTTTTCGTCGACTCGGTCGGTAATGCAGGACTCTAACGTTCCTCGCGCGCGAGGGCGTTCGTCTCGTCGCCGTCAGGGCGCGTCTCTCGCGCAATTCTCGTACCGCACATCCACGTGCGTTTCGCGCTGGTGCGAATATCACGACATTCGATACGTATCCTCGATTCCGAACGTCAGTAAAAAAGTGCCTTCACTCTCATGCTCGTTCTCTATCTTGCTTTCTGTTTCTCGTTCGTACACAACCGGCATTCGTATCCACGTGGTAGAGCCCGCAGTTCCCTCTCTCCCGACGCCGCGTAGCTTTTCCCCCTCTTCGCGCAATCCCCCCCCTTCGCGCCGCCACTTCGTAAACACAGCCGGCGCGCTGCTCACGTGCTGAAAGTGAAAGGTCTCGAGCGGCGAAGGGAGGGGCGACACGGTGCTCGGTTGCGCGGGAGGGGGGGGGGGGGGGGAGTCGAGGCGCGAATGCGTCTGTGCGTGGCGTGCAGTAAATAGGAAGTTGGCCGTTGGAGGGGCGAAGAGGGAGGGGGAGCTTCCAACAATTTATCGGCGTGATTGATCTCCGCAAAAGATCGACAAGCCAATTATGGAAATTTAAGGCGGGATATACATTTACAACGATCGAAAAATCGATTTTTTTTTCTTTTCTCCAAACGATAGAGCTATATATGTTGAATATTTTTCTGAAGTTTCAAAGCGAAATTCGAAAAACTTTAAACGTTACAGCCCGTCAACGCTGTGCCTCACCGCTCGAATTCGATATTTTCGCGTACGAATTTCACGGAATGTTCTTGAAATGACAACAATGTACAAAAGGTTTCAATAAATTTGCTCTATGTATATAGATGAAAAAAAATCGCAAAAAGTTTTTTTTTTTCACGCTGAAACCCCTTAAGGGGCTATACCAGTGCGAACGCTGAAAATTTGGGTGATTTTCGGGAATTTTTTGGAAGAAAAGTACTCAATCAAATGTTTCGGAAAATCAAGAATATAATTGGGTATATTTGACCTATATTGCATAATTTTTTCATAGAAAAATATTGAGATCCAAGCGACTTATGCGCTGCCTTCGGAGGCGCAAAAAAAAAGTTCCTCCACTGCTGACATGATTCCGGCCGGTTGAGCAGCTGAAACCGAGAACGGAAAAAATGTCGTTAAACTGGAAGGTATTTCCTGTACAATGACGTAGGATTTTCGAAAAATATCAAAATCTAACAAAATGGCGTAGTTATGAAAAAAAAAACGTCTGTTTTCTTGCCTATAAAATGGTCGTTTTTTTCAATGCCAAATCGTCAATTTCCATCCAATCAAAAATATCCTACGTCATTGTAGAGTAAATATATTCAAGAGTACCCAGTTCAAATTTCAAGTCGATCGGATAATTGCCCTTTGAGTTACAATGTCGGCAAATTTGAAAAATCTCATTTCGAGAAAAACGCGTTTAAGGGGGGATTGTCTTTTTTTTTTCGCAAAATTTACCGCTTTTTGGGAATTTTTTTGTGAAGAAAGTATACAACGGAAAACTTGTGAAACTTGGCATATAGTTTTATTGATCTGTTTACTACATACAAAAAAATTTTTAAACAATTTCATCAAAAAATCCGCCTCCCACCCCCCTCGACGCGCGATGGTCCTTTTTTGATGGTGTGCACGATTACAGCCTTCACGTTCATCCTGCAACAAAAACCCAAAAAGCATTTTACTTTAGACACATATAGCTATCGTTCGATGAAGGGAAAAAAAAAAAATTGACGATTCGGTGACGTTTTGAACTTGAAGTATCGATTTTTCGAAAAAAATTGATCGATTTTTTGTTATAAATGAAAAACTATTAAACGCATTGCTTTTTTGCTTCATCAAACGATAGAAGGATGTCAGCTGAGCATTCTGTCCAAATTTGAAGGCAATCGGTTGAATAGTTTTTGAGAAATCGTGCACACCATCAAAAAAGGACCATCGCGCGTCGAGGGGGGTGGGAGGCGGATTTTTTGATGAAATTGTTTAAAAAATTTTTTGTATGTAGTAAACAGATCAATAAAACTATATGCCAAGTTTCACAAGTTTTCCGTTGTATACTTTCTTTACAAAAAAATTCCCAAAAAGCGGTAAATTTTGCGAAAAAAAAAGACAATCCCCCCTTAAAGATTTAACTATCGATTTTTGCAAGATAAAATGATATTGATATAAATGATATAAATGATGATGATATTCTTGAAAGTATAAACTGTCGAAAAAGGCAAAAAAAATCGATTTTTTCAAAGTGTCACGCTGGTATAGCCCCTTAAATGGAGAAAAATATTTAAAAAAAACATTTTCCTAACAATTAGTGTTTTTATCAGTTTAATCATTTTTATTATGACCTTTTTCGCTCGTCGTTGCCAAATTCTTGTAGAAAAAAATTATTTGCGTTGTCCACGAAAAAAGAATATTGCAGGAATGATAATTCGACGGAGATGCTTTGCGTTTGTTGGTTTTTTTTTCTTCCGTCAAGCGAGATCGTGAGTCAGACGAGGAGAAAAATGTCGGGACTCCATTATTTGCGGTTGGAGAGGTAAAAATTCAGGTCGTCTGGCCAAATAGGCGAACGATGATTCTTTTTTTTTTGCCCTCGTCGCTTCGACCTTACGAAGTTATACTGATTAGAGCTTCCAGGGGGCTAGGGGGGACGGGGGATTATTTGTTTGGACGTTAAGACCTTCTGAAATCGCGGGGTTTCGTCTCGCAGCCATGGAATACAATAAGAGCGTGGCTTTTTTTATTCTTTTTATTTTTAAATTATAGCGGAGGAAAAAAGTGTGCGGAAGGCTCGTAAATTTCTTGTCGCCAAGTTAATTATACGACGTTTAGGTTTGCCACGTTGCAGCAGCCTTTTGGAATGGATGGATGGGCAACTTACAATAACAATAATATCAATACTATGGTACAATATTGAGAGGAATCATGGTACTAGAATAAGAACACTAATAATAAAAATTATTATTATTAATATGGTATGCCCTTTAAGGGTGTTTACACATAGTACTCCCTCACATACTATTCCCCTTTGAATTTTTTCGTAGAATTTTAAATGATTAATATTATTATTATTATTGTATACTAATATACTAAAAATAATAATATAATAATACCAATACCAACGTCAATAACTATTATTATGATTCCGAATAATGATACTATTGTTGTTAATAAAAGTGTATTGAATAATAATTATACAACCACGATAATAAATAATGGATAAAGTTTCGAAAAATCCATACCGACGAATAATTTGGAATTTCGTCACCCGTGTATTTTGACTCGCTGATCACGAATATGATGGTGAAAATACCCACAAATTCGATTTTCAAGGTCAAAACTCACAAAAACTGATTTTTTAAAAGTTTTTCTATTTTATTTTGATAAATGTTGATCTTAGAGAAAAATGTTTCCTACAAAAGGTGTAGCCTATAAAAAGACCGATATTTTATGTTATATACAGGTTTTGTCTAAAACCACTCGGTTTCGAGAAAAATGGGATATTAAAAAAATAATTTTTAAAAAGCAGGAAATAAAAGACAAAAAAAATAAACAAGCATTTGAAAGACTCAAGTGTAATATATCGAAACTAATAACAACATAGTGTCGAAACCAATGGAGTTTAGCAAAATGTACTTATTTGAGCATTATCCCATTTTTCTCAAAACAGAATGGTTTTAGACAAAAACTGTATAAGACATAAAAGATCAATCTTTTTATACGCTACAACTTTTGTGGGAAAGATTTTTCGCTAAGATCAATATTTATCAAAATAAAATAGAAAAACTTTTAAAAAATCAGTTTTTGTGATTTTTGACCTTGAAAATCAAATTTGCGGGTATGCTCACTATTATATTCGGGATCAGCGAGTCGAAATACACGGGTATACGAAATTCCAAATTAATCGGCGGTACGGGCTTTTCGAAACTACACCCATTATTATTGTTATTATTATGCAATTATCATGATGCATAACAATAATTGTTGGAATAATATAGCAGTAAAAATACTAGGAACGATAGTACTATAATGATAAAACAAAATAAAAGATTCCAACACGAGGAAAAGTTTTCCAGATGTTTTTGCGGTCGAATTTTTACAATTCTCCGGCTGACGTCACTCGCTCGATCATGAATTAAATATCAGCCTCTTTGATATTTAACTCGGCGAGAACGTCTTCGCAAAACCCGTTGACATTTTTCACCCAATCACGAAGTAACGATTGTTCTTCCGTTTTTTTTTTTCCCACGTTAATCGTACTTTCAATTGTATTTACGCGGACACTCTGCGAATTTAAATGTCGCGTTTTACTTTACAGTAGAACCTCGATTATCCGAATTTTCGGTTATCCGAACGCTTCGGTGCCGTATCCGAACTCAATGATGGTCTTTTTTCTCAGTTGCGGGGTTATATACAGTCAGGAGGCCCAAAAAGATCGATTTTTCAAGAATTTTCCTTGAGAAGACCTTTGAATCTATTAACGTAAACATTTGTACACATGTTATGGTAACTTTTGACTGTATTTTAACATTTTTTATTTGTAAAAATAATTATTTTGAAAGCTGCTATAGCTCTGGACTGGATCATCTAAAATGAAAAAAATCAAAAATATTTCGTTAATATAATGGATTATCTTGTAATTGATCGAAGGAATAAGCAAAATGATAATTTTTGACAAAACGGTGGCTTCTCAAAAAAAAAATTGATTTTTGACCAAAATTTAGGCCTTAAATTGTTTATAAAATGGAAAATATTTATTGGTGAGAGAAAACCTTCGATTAATTACTGAAAAATATACTTGGAAAGATTGTGTTGAAATTAGTTTTTTTTTAAATTTTTTTATTTTAAAGATCAATGTATCGAGTCAGAAATTTTGAGTTTATTGTGTTATGTCAAAATTTTAGAAATTGAGTCACGAGTTTAAAAATTGATGCGTGTAATTATGGTGATAAAATATTATTATTATTAAATTATTGAATTGTATATTGAGCTTAGCTTATTTATGTCAGTTTTAAAATTTGTGGCATTAGGATGCGCTTTGATTTGAATGATTTCTAGGATCAATCTTTTTTTGAGCCATTGTTCATTGTTTCAAATTTTAACATCAAATTTGAAGGCGTGTTTTTGTTCTATTGCGTGCTGTGCTAGGGCTGTGTGTATTGTGTTGGTCTGTTTTAGGCTTTTTTTGTGTTCGCTGATTCTGATTTTGAGGTATCTTTTTGGTTGGCCTATGTGTGTAGAGTTACAATCATTACAATCAATTTTGTACACTATGTTAGATTTTTTGTTGTTATCTATTTTGTCTTTGGTGGAGCCTGTAATGGATAAGATGTTGTGTTTGTTGTTAGTTATTAGTTTTATATTATATTGTTTGAAAAGACGAATTAGTTGGTGATGGATGTTTTTCGTGTATGGTAGATTTATTAGTCCAGAGGAGTGAAAGTTTTTATTTTTGTTATACTCGTACTAATTGAAACAATAAATGACTGCAAATTTATCAGCCTATTCCATGTGCGTCTTGCCACTGCAGTCCCCAATCGGCGGGAAAAATGGAGCTCGTTATTCTTGACGGAAACAAAAAAAACCAATAAAATTTTCAATTGTCATATATTTATCTTCTGGGTGAATTAAGAAAAAGCTGAAAAATCGTGAAATTATAACTTTTTTCATGTTCAAAAAAAAATGTGTTTAAAAAAAAACACTTTAACGTGCTATAAAAATGATTTGAAACGACTTTATAAATTCACTCAGAGATTTTCATACTGAAGAAAATAAACTTTGGTTTGATTCAATAGGTCGTTCAGTTTTTTTGCTATCACGCCCGACAATTTGGAAAAATCGTGAAAATAAAAACTGGAGAAAACGCGCTTCAAGGTTTTCAATAGGAGGAAATATCAATATCAATTATCAATCGCTTCTCTGCTTTTGGCCTTGTATCTTCGAAAATATTTACAATTGGCCTCTGTAACTTTGTTGATATATTCTTGGATAGTTTATCTATCGATTTAAGCAATAAAAAAAACCATTTATCGGACCTTCTAATTCAGGCTCCGACCTTAAGGCGGGACGTGGATTTACACAGAAAAAAATAAGGGATATTGAGGGATTTTTAAAACTAAGAAATAATTATTCTACAATTATCAAACTTTATGCATACTTTAATAGTATATTTAAGTATACAAAACGATTTTTTCAAATTAATTCGTCATCAAAATGACGGAGCTGTGTCCGAGTGTTACAGCAGGGTCGCCGCGGGAGTTGCGAATCGGCGTGCAGTTTAGCTTCCCGTAGACTTCGATTTGCAAAAAAGTTCAAACATTTTTTCAGTTAGAACATGAATAGTTTCTATGTGACGGTAATTAAAATGAAGAAAATGCAAATTTAAGAAAACGGGCACGCATTTCCAAAAAAATAATCAACATTTCACGCAACATTTCTGTAAAATGTGGATTAAAAAGTCGTTTCTTTTCCAATTTTTCAAAAACAATTTTCCTCAAGTGGAAGTTACCAATATTATCAATATTTCTACCAAGTTTTAACTCAATCGGCTTAATAGTTTTTTAGTAATCCGGCACGCCAATTTCGATAATGCAGTTTTGAGAAAAACGCGTTTGAATTCGTTAAATTTAATAAACAGAATTTTCGATTAACCGAACTTTTGATTATCCGAACGACGTCCGGTTCCAATTATTTCGGATAATCGAGATTCTACTGTAGTGTCTCTTTATTTCAGTGAGTTGCAAACTCGTGCTGACCGAATGAGAAAGCAAATATTTGGATTAGACGAAGCGATGATTTTGTGGCGATAAAAAAAAAAAGTTGATGGGAATTTAGGAAAATTGTGGGGAGTCGCAGTTCGCAATGTTCGATCCGCGCATTATTCTCACCGATACACGTAACTAACCGGCACGTAATGGGACGTTAACCTTTGCGCGATCGGCACTTCGTGAATTCCACGATTCTTTTTTTTTTTTTTATGCCATCGAACGTGTCGTGTGCGGCGCGGAACAATATTTGCCTTCATCGCGAATCAACAATTGGTCGAGGTGTGTGAAAGGCATGCAGGTTTAATTTTGAGGAACTTCTGGTGCTTCGTCTGACCGGTTGATCGTTTGCTCTTCATTTGTTTGCCAGAAATATCACTCGGTCGATTGGATAATCTTCCTCGCTAAATTTACTTATTTTTTATTCGTGTTTGTTTTTTTTTTTCTCGTCTTCTAGATTTCTTTCATTCTATTTTTTTCTATATTTTTTGTTGTTTTTTTTTCGGTATTTTTGAAGTTTTCCCTAGTTTTATCTTATTTTTCTATATTTTTTTTCGTTTTCTTTTCTCCAATTTTTCTGTATTTATCATTAGAAAAATAAAAAAATAAAAAGTGAATGTAAGAAAGCAAACTTTAAATCTGTAAAAACAAGAAATAGATACAGACAAATGAAATAAATAGATATCGAAAAAAAAAAAAGAATTCTCTATTTATTCATGTTTTATATTTATATTTTGTTTTCTTATTTTTATATTTAAATATATTTATGGTAATGACAAAATTTAGAATATTTGTCATTCTAAAAAAAAGTCGACGATAGCACGTGCGAAGTTATTTATAAAGAAGAAGCGAGTGTATTGTAGCGTAGTGCGAGGCGGCGGGGGGGGGGGAGGTCCGCTTACGAATCGCCGAATTATTAGCCGTCGTAGGTCACATCAAACGACCCGAGTAACACGTCGTGAATTTTACTACTCGTCGGCCTTTAATTAGTCGTGTCCCCGCAGCGAAATGACTAGAGAGCCCGAGTGAACGAGAGTGCGGAAAAAAAAAAACAGCAAAGAGAAATATATCTTCGTGGTATAATGCACAACGGAACGCTAATCCTGATGACCGTCACCTTCAACAATTTTCACCAAAATTGTCGTCCTGCTCGTTAACGATTCACTACATAGCTATTTACCGAGCGAATCTCAAACCCCAATTATTCCTTGATTCTATTGAGGGGTTATGTAGAGTCCGGAGGCCCAGAAAGATCGATTTTTCAAGAATTTTTCTTGACAAGACATTTAAATCTAGTAAGGGGTTAAGGCGTCACTCTCACTTGTAGCGCAAAAAAAGGCCTTTTTCATGAATTTTTTTAAAGAAAACTACAAAACTTTTTTAATCGATCAATATACCATCGTAAAGAACACATCTTGAAGAACTTTCAGTAATTTTTTTATTGAAAAATATTACATTCTTTAGTGGCAATTGGCCGTCAATGAAATAATGTTTTTATATACACGGTTTGCGGTGACCAACATTGCGGCGAAGTGGATCATCTGAAAAAAAAATGCGGATGGATTTAGTCAAATATAAGTATAAACTAGTCTTTAATCGAAGGATTTTAAAAAATATTCATTTTTCCCAAAATGGCGGACAGTCAAAGTAAATGGTTCGATTTTAACGGAAAAAAACGACCGTTTTTTGGCTATAAAACGGCCATTTTTTTTTTCGAAAAAAAAAAATCGATCGATTAAAGACTACATTTTTATGTATTAAATAAGCCTGCAAAATCTCAAGAAGATCGGTTCATTAGTGTTCGAGTAATCTTGGTCACCGACTTCAGAAATGCCATTTTGAGAAAAACGCGTTTGAAGTTTCTCTTTCAACGCTCTTTCAACGCGGATTCTTCTCTTTCAACGCTCATATCTCAGTCAATTTTGTTCGGATCGACTTGAAATTTTCAGGACATATTCTCAGATAGTTATACTTGAAAAAAATGCAATAAAAAAAAATCGATTTTTTCAAAATCGCAAGTGGGGTTAACCCCTTAAAGTTTCAAAAGCACTTTCAGACGCTCTGACACGTCATTACAAATGTGCATGTAACTTCGAGAATATTCGCCGGATTGACAAAAATTTTCTGGGTGTGTACTCAAATATACGTACATTACGAGAAAAAAAAATCGATTTTTCGAAAATTTTAACTGTATATAACCCCTTAAGGCGGGAGCCTGAATAGAAGGTCCAAAGAAAGCGTTTTTTCGGGAATTTTTTTAGAAGGGAAAAAACAAGTGAGCCCATTAAACATTGAGGTATCTTTTCATGTACATTCGAAATGTATCCAAAAAAATCGTGAAATAACTTATCTCAGGTTTGAAAAAAAAAGTGTTTAAAAAACACTAACGTGCTATAAAAATGATTTAAAAAGACTTTTTCGACGACTTTTTCAATTCACTTAGAAGCGATTTTCATACCGAATAAAATAAACTTTGCTTTGATTCAATACGTCGTTTAGTTTTTTCGCTATCAGGCCCGCCAATTTGGAAAAATCGTGAAAATGAAAACTGGAGAAAACGCGCTTCAAAGTTTTCAATTCGTCGAAATATTAAATATCAAATATCAATCGCTTCTCTGCTCTTGGCCTTGTATCTTTGAAAATATTTACAATTGGCCTCTGTAACTACGTAAATATATTCTTGGATAGTTCATCTACCGATTTGAGCAATGAAAAAAAAAAAAACGATTTTTCGGACCTTTTAATTCAGGCGATAAAACTGCACGGCAAAATCGTATCTTCGAAATATCGAGTCCACGCATCTCGGAAGGATCTTCAGACACTTCGTTTCGCTCGCAGCGCCGACAAATTTGCCAACCCGGCAGACCCGAGAGTGCCCTAGGGCCGAAGAAAAACACTGCAAAAACGTGCAACAGAAACGAAGATGGTAGCACGGATTTCATCGTATTCCCGTCGATTACCCCCCCCCCCCCCCCCCCCTATTGTCAGCTGTTGGCGACAAAAACTTTTCTCCTCGGCATTGTGGCATCGAACTATTCGCGACGAGCCCCCCCTCTGGTTCTGGTCGCCCCTACTCGGGTCGACGATAGGGTAAAACTGCGCCCCTTCTCTCTCTCATTCTCTCCCACCATGATTTTATTTTATCTTTTTCTCCAGTTCGTATGTTTATACTTCTGTCTCGCTCCCGATCTCTCGCTCTCTCGCTCTTTCGAACGCGACGTTCTACGAAAGAGGCGAAACGTCGAGCGTCCCAACTCGCCTGAAACGTTCTATAGTGTACTAGCTTGCGTCGTTGCGAGCGCTCTTACCTTCTCCCTGTGCACCGTAGTTTCGATCGAATCGGCGCCCCCCCGAGTCTTTTACTTCCACGTTCGCGAACGCGTCGACGAAATATCGCGTTCTTCAAACGTTTTTTCGTCATCCCTCTCGTTCGCGGCACTCTTCGTAGGTTATGCGAGACCGGAAGTGCCCCGACCAAGAGTTTTATACGACACGACGGGACGATCGGTAGTGCGCGACAGTTACTTCTTACATTGTATCGGCGATTTTGTTTGTTTCGTTTTTTTCTGTCCATTCGGCCGGGAAAAATTGCGGTGGTTCGTAGTGTTCGGAAAAACAAAACGGTTTTGCTGCGACTGTCGATACTTTTTCTCGCACGCCGACTTACTTTAGTTCCTTCTGCAACCCCGCGTTGTCTTTCCCACGAGCGTTTCGATCGATCGCATATGCAGAGTGTGCCTCGTTCATCGCGGACGAGCGCGATGGGGAACACGTACTGCGATTTTTGAAGGCTCTTGAGCTGAGATGCTTTTGCGTCGGATCGAGTTGGAGGAACCATAGCGGCGAATCCTGTGGTTTAGGGAGAAAGCGAGACGGTCTCGACTTCCGTCAAACTACTCATCAAGGGGTTGGATGAACAGATTGACAATCAAATTTGATCGTGAATTAAGTTATTTTGGTGGTAGTTGATGGTGAAATTATGCAGATGATAAAATTATCTTATCGATCTACAGATAATGCAATAATCTTATTATTAAAATCTACAAATAATAAAATTACCTTATCGAAAATGTACTGATAATGAAATTATCTTAACAATCTATAGATAATAAAAACTATCTCTGCAATCTACTCATAACAAAATGATCTTAACAATCTACTCATTATAAAGTAATCTTATTAAAAATTTACTGATAATAAAATAATCTTATTATCAATCCCCTGAAAATTAAATTATTTTATCAATCTGCTGGTAATGAAATTATCTTAACAATCTACTGATAACAAAATTATCTAGACAATCTACTTATAATAAAATTATCGTATTAACGATTTTCTGATGGCAAAATGATCTTATCAATCTACAGATAATTAAATTATCTCATGAAATTAACTCATAATAAAATTGTCATTACCAATTGTCTGTTAATAAAATTATCTTAACAATCTACTGGCAATAAAATCATCTCAACAATCTTTTGATAAAATAGTTATCTTAACAATCTACTGGAAATAAAATTATCTCAATAATCTACTGATAATAAAATTATCTTAACAATCTACTGTCAATAAAATCATCTCAACAATCTTTTGATAATATAATTATCTTAACAATCTACTGAAAATAATATTATCTTAATAATCTACTGATAATAAAATGATTCTAACGATCTACTGGTAATAAAATCATCTTAATAATCTACTGATAATAAAATTATTTTAACAATCTACTGAAAACAAAACTATCTTAATAAATCTACTGAGAATAAAATTATCTTAAAATCTACTGATAAGAAAAATATCGTAACAATCTATTGGTAGTGAAATGATCTTATCTATCTACTGATAATATAATTATCCCATTGTCAATCTATTGATACTAAAGCAAACTTGGCCCTGATTCGTGTTAAAATATTAATCTTCACGATTTCAACTCTGTACCACTATCTTTCGGAATGACGTAGCAAAATTCTTTTCGCACGCCCTCAGCCGCTCCTCGACCGAACTCGATCTTTCCGGTACCAAGACGTGATCATTTTCAATCCGATTTTTTTCCGAACCGCAAATGATTGAGGGTAGTTCAGTGTATCGCGAAAACCTAACATAACCTGACAAACATATTTGAATACGCTCGATTTTGAGGAATATGTTCAAGGGGTCACATCTTGCAACATTTCAGAGTCCTACAGGACTTATTACATTGTAGTAAAATGAAAATGTATTCGAACGCGGTTTCAAACATTCACTCATTTATTTGTTCACTTATTCGTTTATTTATTTATTTCTATACTTGTTTATGATATATTATTTATTTATCTACTTGAGAGCCACTCGAATTCAACGAAATTGCCTAATCTCCCTTAGCGTACATAAACAATGGAGGTTAACACACTGCAAGATTTATGGGGCCGGGAGGGGGGGGGGCGTACGCTTGCATGTGCGGTACAGCGGCCGTACGGCTCGTTTCGCTTCCCCGCGTCATATATAGGTCAGTCCAGCTACTCTCGTGTATCACGCGACAACTAAATCTGAGAGTTCGAACCGGACCTGATTTGTCTTAACACGATAATAATGACCGGTCTTTTTTACGCTCGTACAATTGCCCTGTAAAACTTTGCTTTCGTAATAAACTTTGACGTTTAACCCTCCGATAGCCCACGGGGCCATTTTGATACCAAGGCTGTCTGGCGCCGCTACGAATTCGAGGACGTCTTGAAGAATGTTTTTTTTTTTAAGTTTGTGCAGTTAACAAATTGAATACTCTAAAATTATTGTAATAAAAAAGGGCATCGTTTGCGAGTTATTCGAAGGAAAAAAATCGATTGGGGTCAATATGGACCATGGGGTCCGTGTCGACTGTGGGGTCAATATGGACCATGGGGCCAGTTACGACTGAGGGGTCAATATGAATCATGGGGCCAGTTACGACTGAGGGGTTAATATGGACCATGGGGTCAATATGGACCCCAAGCTATTCGCCCTCCAGGGCTTAAAATAAAAATATACAATTTCACGAGATTCTGACTTTCTTAGACGTAAATATTCGTGTGAAATATCCACGCTTAAAAAAATCAGTATTCTTTACGGACTCGAAACGCTTGATTTTTTTACCCGTCCGATGTTTTCTCCCGATTCGTTCTCGTTCGCTCTTTTATTTCCGCTCATTCAAATTCTCATCACGAGCAAAGTGTTCTTTCTCTTGGCTTTCCACGTCGAAAGAATTCAAGTCTCACAGTTCGCTTTATTCCACGTTCTTTCGAACGAGCTGAGAATCCACGTGAGAAGATAAAAAACGTATACACGTTGTTATCGGGATGACCTTGGATCGGTTTGTCGTATTGTGACTGAAAAAAAAACCGCGTTCTCTGTGCTACAAACTATGTGTATACAAGTGTGTACGTACACACGTAGGTCTCGACGATAGCGTCGCTTTTCTTTTCCACAAATCCGAAGTAAATTGTTTGGGAGTCGAGAATACCGTGAGGTAATTCTAGAATGGTCTAGGGACATTCTAAAATGGCCTAGGGAAATTCTAGAATGACCTAGAAAAGTTATAGAATGGCCTAGGGAAGTTAGAACGCCCTCGGGAAATTGTAGAATGCCTTAGGGGAATTCTAGAATGTCCTTGGGGAATTATAGAATGCCCTAGGGGATTCTAGTATACCCCAGGGAAATTCTAGAAATACCGAGGGGAATTCTAGAATGCCTAGGGGAATTCTAGAATACCTAGGGGAATTATAGCATGTCTAGGGGAATTCTAGAATACCCTAGGGGAATTTTATAATACCCGTAGGGGAATTCGAGAATCCTCTAGGAAACGCCTAGAATGTCCTGGGAAACGTCTAGAATCCCTAGGGAAAGTGTAAAATGCCCTAGGGTCATTCTAGAACGCCCTGGGGAAATTCTAGAGAACGGCAAAAGCTACAAAAAAAGTCGGAGAATATCCTAAAAGAAATTCAGAAATTTTCAGAAACTTCGAATACTTCCAGAAAATCCTGAGGAAATTCCAAAAAATATTGAGGAAAAATCTGAACAATCCTCACGATATCCTGAACAAAAATCATGACGAAATTTCCGAAAAACCTTTTTACAAAAAACCGGGTGGTCCATATTCGCACCAATTGCTCCAAGTCCATTTTACCGGACTTAAAAAAAAATATTGTTTCCAAGTTTTTATTTTTTCTTTCTCGTCTTCGTCCGATATTTTCATTCGTCCAAATTTTCGGATTTCTTTTTCGTTCGTTTCTCCAAGAGTACAAGGGGATATAATATATTGGCAATTAGCGAATTCCTTTCGAGGAAACTTTCCGGAACGTTCGAAAAAAATTGATGGAACGTCGAAATAATCGTGGAAACGCACTTTCGCCCTCCGGCTTTTTTCTATCCTCCCCCTCCCTTCTAACCTCCCACCCTCCATCGTATCGCGACGCGCACACGAGGGATTTCATGCGATAAATAATACGGGGCTGGCCTCTGATGCATTTATCAGTATATTTTGCGAGTGTTTTCTCCGTTCTACGGAGGCTCGCTGCAATAATGCCTCGTACGGAATTTTATCATCGTGAAATTTAGCCGACTGTACGAACCATGGGAATTTCACACTTTCTTCATTCCCTCGATCGACTCGACACGCTCGTAAGGGAAAGTCACGTAATAATAATGCGATTTAACACTCGGACAACGTCGGGCCATTTTGCCCCACATATGCCGCCTCGTCTTCGTACTTGGAAAAAAATTGAATCGTTTCGTCGGAAAAAACCACTCGCGTTGGGTGGAAAAAAATCATTTAGTATTGAGCTTGACGTTTTATCCTTATTTTTCAGTTGAAAAAATAGAGCGATTGTTGAGGGTTTTAAAAAAATTGTTTTGACAAAAACGTCAATGCGCGAACAGAGAATTTGAGTGAAAGTGTGCGCGATGAACAATTCGGATATAATTGTGCCGAGCGGGCATCGATGCTCGCATCGCGGCCTCGTCAAGTACCCGAGCATCGACAAAAAGTTGTGGGATCCGTCGAGCACCTGGATCCTGCAGTGGGACAACATCGTTAAGCATCCGGGTGCACGGGCTCGCGGATGCCACTGCGACATCCACAAGCCCCCGTGGTTGTTTCCCGATTTAGGTACTGACGCGTGCAAGCTAAACGAATGAAAAAGAAAAACTCGTTTTTTGAAATTCATTGCCAGGCTGCTGTTGACGCCGCGGAAGGCAAACGAAACTTTTTTGAAAGGTGTCTCGATTTGATCCTTTGGTGGTGATAAACTACTAGAATTTTCATTTCCATTTCGTGAATTCGATAAGTGTCATAAAAATGTAATTAAGGGGCCAGTGTGAACGCTGAAAATTTGGGTGATTTTTGGGAATTTTTTTTAAAGAAAAGTACTCAATTAAATGTTTCGGAAAATTAGGAATATATTTGGCTATATTTGACGTATATTACATAATTTTTTCATAGAAAAATATTGAGATCCAAGCGACTTATGCGCTGCCTTCGAAGGTGCCAAACAAAAATTCCTCCACTGCTGACATGATTCCGGCCGATTGAGTAGCTGAAACCGAAAAAGGAAAGAATGAGGTTAAACTGGAAGGTATTTCCTGTACAATGACGTAGGATTTTCGAAAAATATCAAAATCTAACAATATGGCGTAGCTATGAAAAAAACGTCCGTTTTCGTGCCTATAAAATGGTCGTTTTTTTCAATGCCAAATCGTCAATTTTCATCCAATCAAAAATATCCTACGTCATTGTAGAGTAAATATATTCAAGAGTACTCAGTTCAAATTTCAAGTCAATCGGATAATTGCTCTTTGAGTTACAATGTCAGCAAATTTGAAAAATCTCATTTCGAGAAAAACACGTTTGAAGATTTAACTATCGATTTTTGCAAGATAAAATGATATTGATATAAATGATATCAATGATAATGATATTCTTGAAAGTATAAACTGTCGAAAAGCGCAACAAAAAAATCGATTTTTTGAAAGTGTCACACTGGTATAGCCCCTTAAATTTTACGTTTCAAATTTCCGCGCGAAAACGCTAGCCGCCATGCTGCTTTGGTTCGGAACGTCACTTGCATAGTAAACGTCGACGCTGCGCCAATTGTGAATACGTATATTTTTTTGGTTAAAAGTGAGTTACGATCCCTATCATCGGTGTGTTGTTCCTAAATGTAAGAATACTAGTGTAAAACAGAGTTGGGCGTAATTCTATTTATAAATACGAATACGAATTTATTCACATCGTGATTTTCATGTGAATATAAATACAAATTTATTCATACTTCACTTTTTGTAAATACGAATACAAATAAATTCGTATTGACAGTAGTGAATACGAATTTCACGAATATTCACATGCATGCATACAAATACAATTGTATTCACAAATATTCTGAACATACAAATAAATTCACAGAAAAAATGGTGAATATTCACAAAAAATCCTGTGAATTAAAAAAAAATCACATCAAAATCTGTGAATGGAAATGTATTCACAAAAATTGGGAATACAAAAAAATTCACAAAATAAGTTGTGAATTTTTTCGTATATAAGACAAACTAAAATCAAATTGACAATGATTAGATTAAAATTTACGCCAAAAGTGATTTCTTACGTATTTGGAGAGAAAACTGCGTCGAGGCAAAGAAATTTTTGCAAAAAAGTTGTGAGTTTCAAATATTACATTATAAATATGAAAAAATTCACAAAAAGAGTTGTGCATTTCCTCAAGTTGAAGAAAATAAAAATCGAATTCACGACAATTATATTAAAATTTACACCACAAGTGAGTACTTACGTATTTTGAGAGAAAACATTGTGTCGAGGCAAATAAATTTTTGCACAAAAAAATTTTGTAAAAATTTTACACATTTTTACAAGTTTGGTGCAAAAATTTCTTTGCCTCGACGCAATGTTTTCTCTCAAAATACGTACGAACTAACTTTTGGTGTAAATTTTAATCTAATCATTGTCGATTTGATTTGAATTTGTCTTAAATACAAAAAAAATCACAACTTATTTTGTCATTTTTTTTTAATTTACAATTTTTTGTGAATACATTTGCATTTACTGATTAATATGTTATTTTTTTTTAATTCACAGGATTTTTTGTAGATATTCACATTTTATGTGAATATTCACTATTTTTTCTGTGAATTCATTTGTATGTTGAGAATATTTGTGAATACAATTGTATTTGTATGCATGCATGTGGATACAAATAAATTTGTATTTATATTTACATGAAAATCACGATGTGAATAAATTCATATTTGTATTTATAAATAGAATCACACCCAACTCTGGTGCAAAAACACCGGGAAAGTTGTGGATTGAAATGCGAATTGATATAAATATGAGTAACACTTGGTTAAGGTAGTACCTCCACAGAAGAGTTGAATTAAGAAATGGTTGAAATTTGACATATACGTTATTTAATACATTATCCAAACATTTTTGCAATTTGAATAAGTTTGACCACCCCAAACCTGAGATATTTACACTTAAAGTTGGCTTGGTTTACACGTAACAAATGCGTTATGATGGGCAAACAGAGCATCATTAATTCTACCGTCAAAACTAAAATTAAGAAATTGATAAAAAAAAACGAGGATAAGCTACAGTAAGATATCACGAATAATGTGAAAAAAAATGAGAATGATTCACCATCTAGTTTCCAAGATATAACCATGAGAAGCCTTCACAATTTTGGTGCAAAGCCTGGCAAAGCCTGGAAACAAAAACAATTGGGGCAAAGCCTGGACAGTCCCGGCAAAAAGTTTACTGGCAATGGTCGATCAAAAACACAATACAAAATATATTTTACGGCAATAAATGATATCCATCGTATTATCTACTAGTACCGCGTCAATATTGCGTAGTTTTTAATTTTATTCATTACTAATTAAACCAATTATCAATCTTTTAAACATGAACATGGTTTGTAAACTTTTGGTTGAGATTTTCGCAGAGGAACTACCTTAAAACTTGCGAGAAGAGATCCAAAGTCATAGACCGAAAAAAAAACTCATTTGTTCTTTTTGAAGCACAGATGACTATTTGAAAATTTGCAATTAACTATGACAAACGACAATATATAGTTGACGCTTGCTTTCACAAGTTAGAGAGTAATACGTCTAGCGCTTTTCGTCTACTATGTCAATGACGTCACGTCGGAATCCATTATGGCGGCTACCGTTTCGCATGTTCGTTGAACAGATAGAAAAAGTATTTTGAAAAAATGAATTATAAAATTTGTTTTGTGTTTTTATAAATTAAAACCAACATTATTCGATTGCTTATTGCGAAAACTACGTTATTTATACATTCTTAGTATTTATCTTACATAGAGCAAAACACCCCATTATTGACGAGCGTCGAGGGATAACTTTTTAATTCTCCGTCGAAAGTCCATATATCCAATGAAAGTTCAACACAGGTTTTCTCAACTTCCACAGCGTCGTGCCAGAATAAGAGAAAAAATATCTCTCGTGGGTGCTCCTTCCTAGCGAATTTTAAAAAGCGTGTGGGGTAAAATGGACCCCTAGAGATTTTCACTTTTTAAATATCTGGAAACTGCACGCGTTTGGAAATGATGTGACGGTGTTTTTTCCGGCAAATTTGGGTGGCTTCAAGGCTGGCTGCTTAGATTTTGGAAAAAAAAATTTAGCGAAAAACGATTTTGATCGACATCTCACTATGCCAAATCACCCCACATTTGGGTTCTTCGCGAAAACGATGCAGTGGAACTTCCGAAACGTCCAAGTTGAATTTTTATTGAACATTTCTACGTTTAAATAAAATCAGTGCCCTTTGACATTGTCGGTGAAACTTAAAAACATGGATTCATTCTTTGTTTTTTTTCTTGCCTGTTTCAGTTGGCAAGGACACAGACGAAACCGATAGAGCGGTAAGTAAAATTTGATGCTTTGCGCTCATTTCCCCAAAAAAAATCGGGCACTGAATAATTTCTTTTTTTTTGTCTCCATTTTTAATTTCGTGACCGAGTGCATCGCAATTTCGCGAAAATCTTGTGAATACGAGCCACTTTGAGATTCACAATTTCCAACAGCTCAAAATTCCTTAAAATTCGCTTCAGCTACACGCGACAATGATAACTGTCAATTTTTTCTCGTTTATATCTATACAAATGTTTGTTCGGACCGCGAACTACTCGGACTTCGAAATTCACGCTTATCAAATTCCGTTTTTGACAATTAAAAAACTAATTCCGGCGATAACGTTCGAAAACATCTTTTGATAAAAATTATTGTTGTCTAGTAGACGCCCATTTTGTGAAGTACGAATCGTATTAAAATATCGAATAATCATTGGCGCAGATTAAGTCCGCACCGGTGAAAAGAACGACGAGCGTTCCCAAGAGAAGTCAATTCGGACCAGCAAAAACGCTGCAAAGCACTCCAGGTATGTGTTTTTCGTAAAGAGGGTGTCGAAATTCCGGATACCAAAGGACGATGAATGGAATATTCCTGATAGATCATTTTATTTAAAAAAGCATTATTCCTTCAGGATATTTTCAGTCACGTCCTACGAAAATTTATTTCCAAACGATTAAATTAAATTTCGAAATTTCGAAATCCAAACGATTAAATTAAATTTTATTGTTAACAGCTTAACAATCATTTAATTATTTATATACAAACCATCGTTGGAATTCCCAACTGCTTTCATAATCTCGTATTTATTTGCTTTTTGTTAAACTAATGTGCATTTTTTCTGCACACATTAAAAAAGCACACACATTAACAATGAAGCGAGTGCTGTTTCACGAGCAATATTTTTTTCTTCTTACGCTTCGTTATTTACGGGGCTGGGCTACTGTGACGACTCGAAAATCAGGGTTATTCAAAAAACATAATTTGGAAGGAATAATAATAAAATAAATATATATAATAATGTTCAATAAAATATTGAAAAAGCGTTTGGACATTTATTTGTATGTACATTAACAAAGTTGTGTACGAAATTTCATAAAAAAAAATTAATCATTTAAAATATTATAAACAATCTCGTGAAGGACCTTTGAACGTGAGGGACTCAACGGTGTACTCGATTTTGGCCATCTAAAACAAAAAAAAACTCATCTCAAACAAAAAAATTCATTCAAACAAAAAAAAACAAAAAATCATCTCAAACAAAAAAAAACAAGGTTCATCTCAAACAAAAAAAAAACAAGTTTTTTTTTTCGTAAAGTAAATAATATTGGCTGAGACTTGAACGGGCTTTTTTGGTTATCGTGTTTGAATCATTAAAAAAATTGATTTTTTTTTTCGATTTTTCGGGGAGAAATGATATTGTCATTATTTTTATAAAATGTCCTTATTGTCATTATTAGTTATTACTAATTAAAAAATATTGAGAAGAGAAAAACGTCGGTCAAGACTAAACTATCATTACACTGAATAAATGTACCCAATTTTGGGTCAATCCGGTCATCAGATGTGGAGAAATCGTGTACACCGTTTTCAAAAACAGTTTTAAGAAAAACGAGTTGAAAGTTTTGGTTGTAGTAGTACTAGTTCTATGGTGTCGTCGTATGGAAGAAGGTGGCATCTACAAAAAAAAATCGGAAATGCGTTTGTGGTACCGTTGGAATCACTACCAAATTTCCCATGTTTCTATTTTCTATTTTCTATTTTCTATTTTCTATTTTCTATTTTTCTAGATAGTAAAACGCATGTAAAAATTTTTTTTTGCAGATGTCGGCTTGTTCTATATGACGCCAGTATAGTTGTAATTATACGCTGAGAAAACAGTTTCTTTATAGTAAAGAAACACATTTATTTGGCACTTTTATTCAAATATCCATTAACTGTTACAAAATGTGTTAGACGTTAAGAAATATTCGTCTTCTCATGACAAAATTTCACAGCCATAGTATTTCTTTGATAAGAATGATTTATTTGATCACTTTTATTTCTCTTAACTCAGTAGATGTTTATGGTAATCGAATAACGAGTTGAAGTCGTGACATGATAATACAGTTCGAAGGATCAGAGATTTGTTCACAATTAATATATTTAGATTTGGGGCCGTTAACGTATAGTTGCCGCGTGTATCCTGTGTTCAATGCAAGTAAACATGTCACAGCAATTGACTGATATTCATTCAAAACTACTATCCCGGCCGCGTTTGAGCCAAGGGTCAGTTGACGCGACAACTTCTCTTTTCAACGCAAATAAGGATTTATCAACTACTAATGAATCTGTATTTAAGATGTTGGCCCAGTAGTTCTTTAAGGGAGACTTTGTCCTTGGAGTGCCATATTTCAGGTGTTTACATTTTATTTTTTTTTGAAAGAAACGAGTAAAGCTTTTTGAGTGCGGTTTTTTTCTTGCTTTTATTCATGATATACAGAACGTTAAAAAAATTTTTTTTGAAAAAAAAAACCAAAATGGCGGCCGTCGCAGCTCCGCGAAAACAGGTCCTCAAATCGCGGGAGGTAAACGGCTGACATCACTGCCCCCTCTTTGTTGATCTGAAACACAAATTCAAAGCATATTATCAATCTGTGACCCTTTGGTCATGGAATGACGGATGGGTTTTTCGTTTAGTACAAATTTCGGAAAATGGCGGCAATTAAAAAAAAAATCGAATTTTCGCGTTTTTTTTTTCGCATAAAAAGGTAAATAATAAATGCAAAAATGTATCTATCGAAAAAACGATCCGTCATTCCGTGAAGACATATTTTCTGAGTATGCTCTCCAAATTTCAGGTCGATATGTCAATTACAGCGGTCAGGAGAATGTCAGCCAGTTTTAAAAACGTGTTTTCGAGAAAAACGCGTTCAAAGTTTTGTAATGTGTTTACACAAATGTGTTTATAATTACCGCTAATCGGCAATGCCTGGTCCATAGAGGCATCCCTCCTCTTCTTCCAGCTGCTCATGTTGAGCCGCTAAAATCTCCCGCTGCATTTCAAGGACAAAGTCTCCCTTAAGATTACAATCGTACATTTATTGCAAAATGAATATTCGGTAAAGATTGTTAGGTTAAGGTAGTCCTATCGCCAGGCTTCAATCAATAGGATTTTCACAATTTTTTTTTGAGCTTTACTAAATATGTTATTAATCGTCTCTGTAAAATTTCAGGGTCGTTTATCGACCTAATTACAGAGAAAAGAAATATTAAAATTGCGTATTTTTGTGATGGAATTCCGAGACGACATACAAAAACACAATTTCCGGTCGCTGAAAAAGTGTATATAATAGTGGGAATCCGTCAGATTCTTAAAAATAATCAGATTTACATACTTAACACTTGTAGTAATCCAGTGGTCTCAGAAAAAAATTACGCTTATTGACCTAATTTTTATGTAATATCAAGTTTAATTTGAACTTCCGGTATTGGATTTATTACCACTTGCTACGATAAAGAGACGTGACAGCAAGGCAACAGCTGACTGTAGTCCTAACCTCATCTCACTTATTCGAATTTCCACACATATTTCATTTTTAACCGACACATTTCGCCGACACAAATTTTCCACGCTTTTTACCAGTCGTTGCCCGAATACAATGCTTTATATTTACCGCACCTGACATTGTTTCGACAGATCGACGTTGAAAAGCACGGAGGTTAAACTCGCCTGGTTGAGCAAAAAGGAGATAGAACCAATATTGCCAAATATCAAACCTAGAAATACTGCGCGAATCGTTGGAATAACTATTTTTTCATTTTTCTAATTAAATGTGAACATTGATTGAACAGTTTACACATGGAAAATTTAGTTATTACAATTTTTTTTGCTTATGCTAGAAATGTAAAGTTAGGAGTGTTAGGAGATATTTATTTTGCCATATTCAACTTTACCATTCGTTAATAGTTAACAAATCCTGGTACACAGAAATATATTGTTTTCTCAGTGTAAGGTTACCTTCAATCTGTGATTCCCGCACGATATGATGGAACTTCGTCTTCCATTTGAGTTGCCTCAAGCGACGAACGCTCTTCGTCATTATCACAGTAGCCTAACCCATTAAACGCCTTTGTACATAGACACCGATCGCAAATAACTGCATTCGAAGAATTCGCTTTATCACTTCGTATTACAGTGCGTACAATATCGTTCACCTCATTTTAACTCCGATTACATAACCATTATTATTGTTGTTGTTATTATTATACTATATTTCTATGAGCTAATAGTTGAAATTTGCACTCGCGCTCGGAGTGTACGATAAGCCAGCACGTATCGCATATCGCTACCTTTAAGGCGGGATATACATTTAGGCAGGAAGAAAATAAGCAATATTGAGGGATTTTTTAAATTGAGAAATAATTATTCTACAATCGTCAAACTTTAGGTGTACTTTAAGGGGCCAGTCCACTTTGGAGCCACGAAAAAAGGCTATTTTCGCGATGTTTTTTGGAGGATTTTATAAAAGATATGAATATAAAATGATAAATAAAGTGTTGAAATACATTTTAAAAAAAAATTTAATTAATTTTTATTCATTTTTAAGTACAAAAACTATAGTTTAACGTAACGCCTCAAAAATAGGTGGACTAGGTGGCTCCATCAGAACTCGGCAATGGCTTGTCCGAAACAAAAAAAATCAAAGTCCATTAGATTCAGTATGACACCAGCTACAAAATGACCCTCGGACATAAAGTTTTATCAAAAAATAAAAAAATGGCAGACGAAAAACGAAAAAAGTATTTTGAAAACGCGTTCTTTCCCAGTTTTTCGCAAAAAAAGCGTAAAAATAAAAATTTAAAAACCGTCGTAAAGTAGAAGGTACCAATATTATCAATATTTCTGCCAAGTTTCAACTCAATCGGCTTAAGGGGGGATTGTCTTTTTTTTCCGCAAAATTTACCGCTTTTTGGGAATTTTTTTGTGAAGAAAGTATACAACGGAAAACTTGTGAAACTTGGCATATAGTTTTATTGATACGTTTACTACATACAACAAATTTTTTTAAACAATTTCATCAAAAAATCCGCCTCCCACCCCCTTCGACGCGCGATGGTCCTTTCTTGATGGTGTGCACGATTGCAGCCTTCACGTTCATCCTGCAACAAAAACCCAAAAAGCATTTTACTTTAGACACATATAGCTATCGTTCGATGAAGGGAAAAAAAAATTGACGATTTGTTGACATTTTGAACTTGAAGTATCGATTTTTCGAAGAAAATTGATCGATTTTTTGTTATAAATAAAAAACTATTAAACGTATTGCTTTTTTGCTTCATCAAACGATAAAAGAATGTCAGCTGAGCATTCTGTCCAAATTTGAAGGCAATCGGTTGAATAGTTTTTGAGAAATCGTGCACACCATCAAAAATGATGAAATTGTTGAAAATTTTTTTGTATGTAGCAAACAGATCAATAAAACTATATGCCAAGTTTCACAAGTTTTCCGTTGTATACTTTCTTCACAAAAAAATTCCCAAAAAGCGGTAAATTTTGCGAAAAAAAAAGACAATCCCCCCTTAATAGTTTTTTAGTAATCCTGCAAATCGATTTTTCAAGCGTTGTAAATGTACATCCCGCCTTAATCCGCATTGCATTTGTTTATTTTTGTTTATTTATTTTTTATTTCGCAAACGCACCGCCACCTTAATCGCTTGAATGACAGCTCCACGCGGTCTCACGTCCTCGACGATCAACCGGGCGGCGTCCGTCAAAAGAGTTCCCTCCGTAAAATCGACGACAGGTATATACTAAAAAAAAAAAAACATGCAAATTTAATCGTGAAAAAATGAAAGTTCAATTCGTTCGAATTCCTCAAAATAACTGAGCTAAAAAAAAAGGAAAAAAAAAAACTGTCCGAGATTATCATCGATTCGTTTCGTCGGTCACGCTAATTGTCGTCACTCCCTTCACGGACGGTCGATCAGCGACGCCTCATTGTTCATCGTCGAGTCAAGGAATCAACGAGACGAATTCAATCGTCAAAAATTTTAACGACCAAAAAATCCCACCTACATGATCCAAACATTGTGCTTTTTCTTTTGTCCCAGGCGACAAATTGCCGAGGGGCTAAAGATCGCTCGTACAAACACGAAATGCATCGTCACACACTTTGCTGTCGCACTAAATTCTTCGTTTCGTTCGCCTTCGTCGCCTTTGGCACAATTATTTTTGTTTGTTTCTTTTTTTTTTTTTTTGCTCGTTCACACGTTTATTTTATTTGTTTTTTTTTTTTCACTCGAGGCTGGACGAGTTTCGCGGCGCGCAAACATTTAGTGGTGACGCAAATTGCGCGCGTCAATGAGAGACTCAAAGATTCTGTATTGGTCGAGAGTGAAAAAAGTAGCGAAGCTATATGCGTGTGTGTGTGTGTGTGTGAGAGAGAGAGAGAGAGAGAGAGAGAGAGAGAGAGAGAGAGAGAGAGAGAGAGAGAGAGAGAGAGAGAGATGCAGCGACGAGCTAAAAGCGATAATTAATTTAGGTCAAGCCGGCGCGGTTGACGAGGAATCATTTTTGACCGCCTTCGAGGATGTTCCGTCCGTCAAATTGTTCTCGGCCAAGGATCTCGAGGAGCAGATGAAAGCGATAAGCGAAACGATAGGCGACGACAAAAAAGACTGGAAACAGAGGACCGAGAGCGTGAGTATTCGCAGCCCCATAAAAACGGAAATTAAGGGGCGAGATCCGTTAAGGCAGTTGGAAATAAGCAAATTTTCGAGATTTTTAGCGTTGAAACTAATTATCCTAGATTAAATAAAAATTTGTTGTACATATCATTACATCTTAGTTTGCTGTTTCTTTCTTTAATATTTAAGGCGTTACCCCCACTTGCAGCGCAGCAAAAAGGCCTTTTTCATGAATTTTTTAAAAGAAAACTACAAAACTTTTTTAATCGATCAATATACCATCTTGAAGAACACATCTTGGAGAACTTTCAGTCATTTTTTTATTGAAAAATATTACATTGTTTAGTGGCAAATGGCAAATGGCAATCAATGAAATAATGTTTTTATATACACGGTTTGCGGTGACCAGCATTGCGGCGAAGTGGATGATCTGAAAAAAAAATGCGGATGGATTTAGTCAAAT